>RYFJ01003123.1:0-310309 GCA_003991445.1 Oryza meyeriana var. granulata | reverse complement strand
AAAAAAGAGAGAGATGGCTATGGGTGCATGGTTTTGTTTGGTCGCACATGTTATTAAAGGACTGGTTCACAGAACCATTGGCAATTCATCGTTCATACACAAACAAGCCAGCGTGGCAATGGCTGGGCTTGTGCGTATCTTTCTTTCCTAGGCACCGTTGTGAGAATGGGCATGATGGAGTTGTGTCAGCTTGGGTCAGGTTATGGCTTTGGATCCATTGTGGTGCAAGGGGGTATACCTGGCCGTTATGGTGTTGCTGTCGGCTGGTGCAAATCAGGTCGTGTGGATGGTTAGGGAGAAGGGTTTGCGTGAACGGTCTCGCACAGCCTCTCCAGGGTGGTCGTGGTGACGTCCGAACATGGGAACAGTGTGGACTTGTGTCTTAATGGGTAAGTTATACACCTCTGGCAGGAGTAATTATTCGAATACCGTGCCGGGTCATCGGCACTTGCTCAAAGACTCTCGTCGATTAGTCTCACTATAATATTGACATAAATTTGCTATAGGTTAGGCATGGATGGTTGGGCCTGGTTAGGCATGGGTGTAACATTGATCAGTGAGTATTAATATTGTTTAATTAATCACCTTTTTACCATCTCGTGAACTACTATTGTTGCAATTGCTTTTTATGCAAATGAAACCTCTAGCTGTCTTTTTTCTCCCGTGCATTGTGCATATTTACGAGTTAAGTATTGTGGGTGGTACTCAGTGTTGCTCCCTTTTCCCTCTCAGTGGTGGACGTACTGTCTAACGAGGACCATTAGGAGGACTAGGCTGGTTCCGCCATCAAGACGAATGTGCAATGGAAACCTCCACTTGGCTAGCTGTATATAGACTTTATTTATCTTTATCGCTGTATTTATGTAAGATAATTTTATTCTGTTTGTATAACGCCCTCTGTATGGTAACTTGGTATTGTGTACCCTGGCCTTCCTGGACAGGGATTTAATACACCGGGAATGTCAGAATTCTGGTTAGAATTTTTGGGCGTTACACCTTGTCAACTCCCCACTTGGCCAGTGAGGGAGTAAGCTCACGTTGTGTGGGTAAGCGTACACCTGTGTAGAGTCTTGAACTGTTCGAACAGCATGCCACGGTCATGGGCAATGTGAGTGTTTCCTCTAGTGTAGATTTGTTTGCAAATATTTGCGAAAGTGGTTTGTGGGATTGGGAACCATTATCGAAATCGGCCAAGATGGCTAATGGATGACCATTATGTGCAGATTTCTTCCTCTCTCAATAATTCCTTTCACAAAGATTGAAGGCTGATTTGGAGTATATCACAGACACAGGCACCGTGAACACATCCCCTGCAAGTTTTAAGAGCATGGGATATTAGGTCTTGTGATCATTTCGCCACCCTAGCACGTTGAGATCTTCCTAGCTGATGGAGTCGCTGTCCAAGTAGGAGGACGGCTCATGGGCATCATGCGAAGTACTTCCGGTGGCTGAACTTCCACCACCAGAGCTAGAAGAGGAACTACCACCCCAAATTCGGACCCACTATAATTTCTTCTAACTTGGTACCAGGACAGGTGGGACTCTTTGCACGAGAACTCCCTGAAACATATTTTCATACTTTCGAAATACTTAATACAATTTAGACTAGCATCAGAATATATCTAGTATAATCAATATTCATTGCGTCTTCCATAAGATTCGACATACTAGGAATCCCCGCATTTTACACCTAAGGAATCAAAATAATTCGCAGACCGATTTTCCACCGCCGCGCGCACAAGCTCCCCTCTCCCGCGCCCGCCAATACTTTCTGTCGATGCAATTACCCAAAACCACCACCACCACAAAAAACAACACCAACCCCTCTACAGAAAAAAAAAGAAAAAAATAAAGCAACAAACATACAACATTGGAATTTCCTTCCAGTATTTACGGTATTTTTGTTTCATATGAAATATTGCAAGTCGTAGAAGATAGTCATTTTCATATTCTCGGATAAAGTGGCAATCTCAAAAATTTTATGCAAAATTAAATTAGCTGTTGGATAATAAATACCAGATAAAGTAACAGTTGCATCATAAAATGTTTTAAGAAAGTAATAGAACCTTTCGACAACATGCCAAGTCGCTATGTTAGTAGCGGTTGCCCATCACTGGTTACAACATTTTTTTTGATTGGCAAAACAGTCAGTTAAATCCTTGTAAGGTAACACATGCTTCAACATTAGATAAGTGGAATTCCATCGATGGTCCGTATCCGTTTGCAACTTATGTGGACGCTTATCCGAAGCGATGCAGAATCGTTTCAAATTCACAAGTCAAGGTTTATAACCATTTAACCATGTTATTGCTTCACGGATGGAATCAACATATGCGGTTACTCTCTTAAACCAAATTTAACTATGAGATTAATATATGGCTGCACAACGTATGTAGAAGACATGATTCAAGCATAAACAGAGAATAATGGTTGCAGAATTTCCATGTGGCTTTTAGAATTTTTTTGTAGGCTTGGCCCCCAAAAATTATCTAATGGTATGCAAGATTTTATTTGTGAGCAAATTCCTCAACGACTCTTGTATTATTTCAGCATATCTTCACAGTATGTGAAACAATCAATTATATTTATGGCTATGACTCTTTATGTAGTTCCCATTATCATTAACAAATGAGCACTACACTTTAATAGTCTCTTTTAGCCCTACACTCTAGATTTCAGAGGTGATACTAATAGAAAGGTGCATGTAGCAATTTCCTTCAATGTGCACGGCTTGGTTATAAAACTTTACGAAATCTTGGATTGTGGTATATCTACTAAGATTGAAACCATAGGATTATGGAGCAGTTTTAAATGTATTTAAAATGCAGAGGTCACCAAAGTTTAAAGGGTAATCTTGTCTGCATTAGCTTTTGTTGTTGTACAATTGTAGTTGGTGTCTTGCTTTTCCGTCGCTACTGAGGATCGTACTCCCCCCCATGTACGTATTGCACCGTCAGGAAATCTATAATAGATAGCTATAGAATGATATAGATTAGATAGATTGGTATCCTTACTTCTTTGCACAGGTCTCAGCATGCCAACTTTCAAAGTCCTATTCACTGACGATTTTTCTAATAAGTTTAAGTTTGTATATTCTACCATTTCACAACGTTACCGTGCCTCTACTAGGGCCCGTCTCCTTGATCCTCTCAAATGTTGCCAAGCGGACAGTCTTTGATCTCATTGAGCGGTGGCCGTTGATGCAAGGCTACGCTCATAGTACTATCATTTCCAAAGCCGTAATGTACTTCTTAGGCTATCTTCCTTGCGATGTTGAGAGCCGACCCGGACATGTTTGCTCCGTCGTTTGGGTATGACATCGTCATGAAGTTCAGGTCGTAGGCCGCTTAATGGAACAACAGGTGGTTTTGGGTCATCCACCTGAAATATTAAAATTACGTGTATATAAATTCAGAAAAATTAATTCATATAACGGAATAGTACAGACAAACAACGAATGAAAAAACACATCTCTCTTACCATGCAGGAGAAGTGGAGATGTCAGAGTTTAGTAATGGAGGCTTCCAAATATTTTTGAGTTTTACGACAAAACTTTGTCTAAATCAAAAATTCAAACTAGACACAAACTCCAATTCACAAGTACCACAAGAAAGCATAATAATGCGGGAGGTTTGGATGAGCAGGATGTTGAGGGTAGCTGTCTATTTATAGGAAAAATGTCACATTTTTTCCCGGGATATTTTTTGCATTTTTGGTTTTTTGGTGCTTCAATGGCTAATTTCAAAAAATAGCCGTTGCCGATCATCGTGTTGCGCCCATTTCACAAAACTCATGCCGTGCTGCCTGGAGCATGCATGTCGTGCCGTCAAACTGGAAGGTTTGGCCGTGTTGGCTTATTTTTCATTCATCTGGCGGAGATGTTCTAGAGTTGAGTGCAGGTGCGGCTGTTTCTCGCGCTGGTGTTGGAGCCACGTGAGGGCACTAACAGCATTCTCTTGCTTGCCCTTACTGTCGACGCCCTTTCTTCCCACCTTAGAAGCTGGGTGAAAAGGCTTTACAGTACTCCCAGCTACGTGGTAAGGCAGGAGGGGATCGGTTGAGATGGAAGAGGAGGGAGGATGTCCGTCGGACCCGTCGTTCCGAGATTGGGAGGCTGCGAGTAGAGCTTTCGTCCCCTCCATCGACGCAGGCAAATGGACAGTTGGATTCGCTTCAAGAGGGTGATTGGTGACTAAGTGCCATTCTCCGAGTCTAGGGGTCATCAGATCAGCTCACTGCTAACCAACAGTACCAGCTCGTGGAAGAGTGGAGATGGGGCTGCTTGCAGGTGGCTAAGATCTTTTTTTTAGCATATGAGATTTTTCTTCTTGTTTTTCTCTCTAGTCATGGTTTGAAGAGGACCAGGATTACCAGGGATCGAAATTTCTTCTTCTAGTAATTCTTGATTGAATCTTCAGTTGAAGGACATGATTAGCAGAGCGCAATCAAATTTTTCTTTGACTGCAATGGGGCCAGAAAGTTGGGAGCCGCATCACCTCGTTCAAGTCTTCCATGGCGTTGCTACCGAGGAGGGAACCCCTGCCTGCGTGGGTGTCATGCCGGGAAATTCACCAAAATTTTCAAAGCTAATTTGTGCATTATAATTACTTGTCCAGGAATCAGCCGGGTATCACAAATCGACAATTTGATAAACTAACCAAAACGATAACGATAAACTACTTACAAAAGAGCACTTAGTCATGCACACACGAGCCGAAGTAAACCAGCAGTGGAATGGAAACCTAATAGTGAAGTTCAGCACCAACCCACAAGGCAGCTCAACTCGGGGTATAAGCCAATCAACAAAATTTCTCCTTCAAGAGAATCTCACTCTGGTGATAATAATATTGCAGACCAGAGTACCCACTCCGTACTCAACAAGGTGGAGGCATGGGCTTCGGTACGTCATTACCAGCAATATGGGCTACTCGGATTAGAGGATGAGGCCGAACCATGTAAATATAGAATAAGATAGCACCCGGTCAGGCTTTGCCTGTATAACGATGGAAACATAGCTTAGTCGGATAGGTTCTATCTCTAAAGAAGGATACTTGGCCGTTATTCCGGCTGGGATCCTTATCATGTCCCCTGTCCTAGTATTAAAGGGAGGCAGGGCGCCCTCAGGGCGAAGAGACAAGAAAATCTGCGATCATCCAAAACATCAGAGGAATACACCTCTAACTGGACATAGGGCATTACTCACATCGAGGGCCTGAACTAGTATAAACCTTCTCTGTGTTCTCTGCAATCCACCGAATTCACCTTCGATGAGTAGCCCTAGTTTTTTTATTGCCGGTGCAAAAGCATCCGACAAGTTGGCACGCCAGGTAGGGGCCCGCGAATCTTCATCAACGAATCGATGGATCCAACAAGATGGAGTCGACGGCAACAAGTTTCTTCCCATGGAGACAAGATTTCTTTCGGAAGCCTCGATTTTCGTTGCCGCCAAGATCGGCACCTTACTTGGCGGAACAGATCTAATTGCCGGCCCGAGGAGCCGCCGACGTAGCGCATGGCCATAGGACTGCATTCCTTCCACGACTTACTACGGCAGTCGTTCAAGCATCGCAAGCGTCGGGATACAATCTCTCCTTCGCATTCGACTTGCGCTAGCTTGAGCGCAGCCCGGGGTGTGGCCCGAGAAGGGGGAGATCGTCATCTCCCACACGGACTTGGGCGACGTTGCGGATTTTACACTCCGACAACAACCCGATCTCCTATGATTTCAGTTTTGGACGACGGCCAACGCGGCCGTTCTCAGATTGGATCTAGAGAGGTTGGGGTCGTTCTGACTCCGGATTAAACACTTCGAGTCTGACCCAACTCGGATAACGGTGTCGATACTGGCTCAATTTCGACTCTCAGTCTGGCGAGTTTTCTCCTCTCCCGCGAGATCTTCATGGCTTCAACACCACCCTCCGAGGTGCGCAGACTCAAGAGGAGCAGGCAGGAGGAGGCGTGCCGACTGCAACAACAGGAGGAAGGCTGATCGGGAGGCTTCGCAACGATGGGCTGCAACGAGTGGGTGAGCCAGCAGAGAGATTTCTCCAAACTCTAAGTCCGGTTTATATGACGTTCTTAGTCAGCGCTGCATAGAACGTTGTGGCCGCCGCAACTTTTCTGGACACGCTCCAGCACGGGCCTGATCACCAGGCCACCCCAACCATTGCCAAGATCAAGGCGATGATCACGGCTGCTGCCTACCAACAACAACAACAACAGCAGTCGGGCGACACCCTAGTACCGACTAACAGGTCAGGATCTCCGGCAGCAGCCTCGTCCACATCAGCCCGGCGTCGGGCCGCCGGCTCAAGTCGGCCACGTGAGGAGTCTAGGCAAATGACACTCGGCAAAACTAATAACAACAACTGGCGCCATCACCAGTATGATCGCCGGCCTAATCAAGACCTCCGAGAGCGCATACAGCATGACCTTCGCCATACTATTAGCGCCCGGCGCCGCGAGCGACAAGAGGATGAGCGCCGCCGACTGGAAGACGAAAATGAGCGCTTTGGCCTCCATCACGAGTGGTTTAACCGCCGTGGTCGAAGCCCGAGCCCCCATGAAGACGAAGGGATCCCAGCTTTCACTCGGGAATTGCAGGACGTCCACTGGCCGACTGGCTTTAAGCCCACGGGGATCGAAAAGTATGACGGCAAGACAAATCCCGAGTCCTGGATCACCGTATATACCCTAGTAGTTCGAGCTGCTGGGGGCGACAACAAAGCCATGGCTAACTACCTCCTGGTCGTGCTAGCCGACTCGGCGAGGACATGGCTGATAGGCCTCTTGAAGCGGTCGATCAGTTCTTGGGGAGAACTCAGGGAGCGGTTCATCGCGAATTTTCAGGGGACCTACGAGAGGCCATCTTCAGAGCACGATCTTTATCAGCTGCACCAGAAGAAGAACGAGTCTCTGCGAGACTTCATCAAGAGGTTTTTCGAGAAGTGTAACAAGATCCCAACGATCCGCGATGAGGCTGTCATCGCCGCCTTTCGCAAGGGAGTAAAGGACGCCCCATTCATTGTGAAGTTCACTCGGAAACCACCGCCATCTGTCCGGGCTCTGTTCGACATGGCCAATAAATACGCCGACTCGGCTGAAGTGGTCACAGAGGCCCTCGACGAGAAGGAGTCCCGACAGAAGGACCAAAGGCGAAAACGACAACGAGCCATCTCAAAACAAGTCTGGCAGCCGTAAACGGAAGTCGGACAACGAGTGGCAACATGGAGTGCACTCGGTCGCGCCTCAGCGGAATAACGACTACTAGAAAGTCATGAGCGGGCATGCCCTTCCACCCCAAGGCAAGCACGCGGCCAAAGATTGCTACATGCTCAAGAAGTTTTCCTCTGAGTAGGCTTCATCATCTGGCGCCGACAAGGACAAAGACAAGCCAGATCAAGGTCCGGCTGACGATTTCCAAGATCCTCTGGCCGAGCTCAACCACATCTTCGGAGGGCTGTCCGCATACGAGTCCAAGTGCAAACAAAAGCTAACAGCGCGCGACATCAACACGGTCTCCACGACGGACACCCCCCAGTACCTGTGCTGGTCAAAGATGGCCATCACCTTCAATCGCGTAGATCACCCAGATCGGATTTCCCACCTGGGACGCTATCCACTCGTCCTGGACCCGGTCGTCAGAAACATCAGGCTGAAGAAAACCCTCATCGACGGAGGTAGCGCGCTCAATATCCTGTTCGCCAAGACTTTGGACGAGATGAAGATTCCTCGTTCAGAACTACGGCCGAGCACTGCGCCCTTCCACGGGATAATTCCCGGCCTGTCATCAACTCCACTCAGGTAGATAACCTTGCCGGTAACCTTCGGCACGCGGGATAACTTCCGCACGGAAAACGTCTATTTTGAGGTGGCTGACTTCGAGACTGCGTACCACGCGATACTCGGATGACCGGCACTCGCCAAATTCATGGCGATACTGCACTATGCATACATGGTGCTCAAGATGCCTGGGCCAGCAAGAGTCCTCTCCCTCCGCAACGACATCAAGCAAGCCTTCACCTGCGACAAGGAGAGCTGCGAACTGGCTCAATCACA
This sequence comes from Oryza meyeriana var. granulata, assembly GCA_003991445.1. Taxonomy (NCBI): domain Eukaryota; kingdom Viridiplantae; phylum Streptophyta; class Magnoliopsida; order Poales; family Poaceae; genus Oryza; species Oryza meyeriana. Next base: position 302,251 of record RYFJ01003123.1, on the reverse strand, counting down.
AGAGGCGGCAGTCGGACGCGACAGCATTCGGCAAGCCGTCGCAACTGAAGTCGAGCAAGATCAAGTTCCGGCGAAAAAAGCAGCGAAGTCGGGAATTTCAGCGGACTCTGACACAAAGAAGATCCCCCTGGACCCTTTCGACCCCTCCAAGACTGCTCTAGTCGGGACCGAACTCGACCCCAAATAGAAAGATGCGCTCGTCACCTTCCTACAAGCCAATAAAGAAATCTTCGCATGGAAACCGTCCGACATGCCGGGCGTACCAAGGGAGGTGATCGAGCACGCCCTCAATGTGAAGACAGACGCCAAGCCAATCAAGCAATAGCTGCGGCGCTTCGCTCAAGACCGCAAGGATGCTATTCGGGAGGAGATCACCAAGCTCCTCGCAGCCAGGTTCATCAAGGAGGTCTATCACCCGGATTGGCTGGCAAACCCAGTCCTGGTCCAGAAGAAAAATGGTAAATGGCGCATGTGCGTTGACTATACTGATCTCAACAAGGCATGCCCCAAGGACCCATTTGGTCTTCCCAGGATAGATCAGGTGGTTGATTCCACGGCAGGGTGTGACCTACTCAGCTTTCTCGACTGCTACTCGGGATACCATCAAATCAGCTTGAGGGAGGAAGACTGCTTAAAGACATCTTTCATCACGCCGTTTGGAGCGTACTGCTACATCACAATGCTGTTCGGTCTGAAGAATGCTAGAGCAACCTATCAACGGGCCATTCAGCGGTGTCTGCACACCCAGATCGGGCGCAACGTGGAAGCCTATGTCGACGACGTGGTGATCAACACCAAGTCCAAAGAAGACCTCATCGCTGATTTGGAAGAAACCTTCCAAAACCTTCAAAGATTCAAGATGAAGTTGAACCCGGAAAAATGCGCCTTCAGTGTGCCATCCGGAAAGTTACTCGGCTTCATCGTCTCGCATCGCGACATCGAGGCCAACCCGGAGAAAGTCAACGCCATCAGGAACATGGCACCCCTGACTAACCTAAAAGACGTCCAGAAGCTGACAGGCTGCATGGCGGCACTTAGCCGGTTTATTTCCCGACTGGGTGAACGGGGCATGCCCTTTTTCAAGCTGCTCAAAAGGGCGGACAATTTCCAATGGACTCCGGAAGCCCAGCAAGCCTTCGAAGACTTCAAACAATTCCTTACATCACCTCCCGTGCTGGCGTCACCCATGCCCCAAGAACCACTAATGCTATATCTGGCGGCAACCACTCAGGTAGTCAGCACGGTATTGGTGGCCGAGCGATCCGAACAGGGTCATATTCAAAAAATACAACGGCCAGTCTACTTTGTCAGCGAGGTCCTTGCCGACTCCAAAACAAGATATCCGCAGGTCCAGAAGCTACTATATGGCCTAATCATCACAGTCCGGAAGCTGGTGCATTATTTTCAAGCACATCAAGTCACGGTGGTCATGGCGTTTCCACTTGGGGATGTCCTTCATAATCGCGAGGCCACCGGCCGAATCGCTAAATGGGCACTCGAGTTGATGGTGTTCGACATCACCTTTCAGCCACGGACAGCAATTAAATCTCAAGCTCTAGCCGACTTCGTGGCCGAGTGGACAGAAGTTCAACTCCCAACACCAATAGCAAAGCTAGAGTACAGGACAATGTACTTTGACGGTTCTCTACGGATCGGCGGCGCCGGGGCCGAAGTCATATTGATGTCCCCCACTGGCGAAAAACTTAAGTACGTTCTACAAATCCACTTCCCGGCTTCCCACAACGTCGCCGAGTACGAGGCACTTGTTCACGGGCTCCACATCGCTATGTCACTCAGCATATGTTGACTGGTTGTGCGTGGGGATTCTCAACTCGTGGTAAACCAAGTCATGAAAGACTGGACTTGTCTCGACGATACCATGGCGGCATACTGTCAGGAGGTTCGCAAGCTGAAAAACAAGTTCGACGGGCTGGAAATCACACATGTCCTGCGTCAATACAACGACGCGACAGACGAGCTGGCAAACATGGGATCCAAGCGAGAAGCAGTTCTGACTGGAATCTTCGTTGAGCAACTTATGGAGCCATCAGTCAAGAAGTAACCGGCACCGGAGCAGTTAGGAGGCGAACCTACCCCGGCTACAGACGAGGTGCTGCACATATGTCAAGACTGGAGGACTCCTGTTGTCAAATTTCTCCTGGACGATGAACTGCCAGAAGATCGCCGTCAAGCCAAGCAGATAAAGCGTCGAAGCAAAAGCTTCCTACGAGTCGGAGAAGACCTGTACCGAAGGAGCGCATCCGGTGTCCTCATTCGCTACGTCACCACCGAGGAAAGCAAGCAGATTCTGCATTCGATTCACTCGGGCATATGTGGCAACCATGCCGCATCCAGGACGTTAGTCGGAAAGGCTTACCGGCAAGGATTTTTTTGGCCCACAGCAGTAACAGACGCCAAAGACATCGTTCGCAAGTGCGAGGGTTGCCAGTTCTACGCAAGACAAACAAATCTCCTAGCCCAGGAACTCCAAACTATCCCTATTTCCTGGCCATTCGCAGTATGGGGGCTCGACATGGTCAACCCTTTCAAGAAAGCGCCAGGAGGGTTTACTCATTTATTCATCGCGGCGGATAAATTCACCAAGTGGATTGAGGCTAAACCCGTTGCAACAATTACAGCGGCACGAGAAAAGGACTTCATCATGAGTATACTATACCGGTTCGGGGTCCCTAACCGCATCATCACCGACAACGGTACTCAGTTCACGGGCGGCGTATTCCAAGACTTCTGCGAAGATTTCGGCATCAAGATCTACAACGCATCTGTGGCACACCCGCGGAGCAACGGGCAGGTCAAACGAGCCAACGGCATGGTCTTACAAGGCATCAAGGCCAGGATATTTGACCGACTACAACCATATGCGGGCCGGTGGGTACAAGAACTCCCATCCGTTCTCTGGTCTCACAGAACCACAGTTAGTCGGGCAACAGGGCAATCCCCTTTCTTTCTGGTCTACGGTGCTGAGGCTATGCTTCCGACAGAGATACAGTTCGGCTCTCCGCGAGCCCGGGCTTACTTAGAAGATGACTCAAACAATACCCGACTGGTCGAGTTAGATCAGTTGGAAGAAGCAAGAGACACCGCAACAATCCAGTCGGCAAGGTATCTTCAAGGCCTACGTCGCTACCACAATCGCAATGTCCGTGGCCGCGCCTTTTTGGTCGAGGATCTCGTTCTGAGGAAAATACAAACCACCAAAGACAGGCATAAATTATCCCCAATCTAGGAAGGGCCGTTCATTATAGCCGAGGTCACACGGCTAGGCGCCTACCGACTGAAGACTGAAGACGGAGTCCTCATCAACAACTCATGGAACATAGAACAGCTACGTCCTTTCTATACCTGAGTTTTATTCTTTTTCATGTGTACAGTTTCTCTGACTCACTACGCCGCTTGCCTTAATAGAGTAGTGAGTCAGGGGCTGCATGTATATATGTGCTGTCAATAATATACGAGCTCGTCCTACTCAGTCATGAAGCTTTGCTACAACTGTCTCATTCGCCCGAGTCCAGCTTCTTACTTTGAACAATTTCATTAAGTTCTAACAGAATAACTCGGCACGGACCGCACGGTCGAGTAAAGCTAATGACGACTGAGTACATAAGCTTGGTGGCATCGCACATATATTTACACATGTTTCTTCACAAAAGTGTATACATACCGACTACATAACATGTTGCCCTTACAGACCCAGGTCTCGGGTAATTATTTCAGCAGTCGGCTTCGCCCGGGAAATCAGCTCCAGCGCCTCCTCGGGCGTCGTCTCTTCAGCAAATCCCTCCCCGATGGCTTCAATATCTGCCCTTGGGTAGATGGACTTGGTCATCGCCAGGGTCTGGGCCACGCCGGCAACAACATGCTCATCCGAGTACTTTTTCAAGGCACTCAGTGCATCCTCAGGACACGCCTCTATCTGGGGGATCCTACTGCAACTGGTTCCCACAGGGCTAGGATCTATGAGGTCAAGGAGCCCTTTCATGGACCTGACGAGGGCCTCCCGTGACTCCCTGATCACTCTTATCTCCTCTGTGTAAAACCGATACTAGGCCTGGACATTGGCTCTCATGTCTGCCCAGATCCGCCGGCAAGTAAACTTGTCAGACTCGGCTACAGACGGAACGACTAATGAATTGGCTAAGATCACGGTCAGGTTGAGGACTTACTTTCGTAGTCGGCCTCCCACCCGGCCACGGTCTTCTCCAGTTCGGCTTTTTCCTTACCGAGCTCGACGACGGCCTCTTTCAACTCGGCCTTTTCCCGGTCAAGCTCGGTGTAGGCCTTCGTCAGGTCGGCCTTGACCTTCTCAAGCTCGGCCCTAGCTTCTTCGGCCTCCTTCCGCTGCGATTCCCTCTCTGTTCGGGTCTTCAACTCCGCTTCAAGGGCTGCACGACAGATTAGCCAAGAACTCAACCGTGCAGTCATGACATAACTGGGCAGTCGGGAACAACACTGCTGGATGAATACGACGATGGTTCAGTCGGGAAGATACATTCAGGGAGTTTACCTCTGATCTTTCCGGCTAGGGCCCAAGTCTCCTCCCTGAGCTGATCGGCGCCACTCTTCAGCCAGGCTTCCCTCCCCGCGTGACACTCCTCCATCTCGGCCTTCAATGCCCGGAGTTGCTCCAATTCTGCGAGGTGGGGAGCCATTTCGACGAGGATCTCCGTCAACGCATCATTGCGGTCGACAAGCTTCTGCTTAGGATAAGAGACAACTCAAGGATGGAGTCAGACGTCAAAACGAGAATATTGCCAAGACTCTACCACAAGGATCATACCCCAACTCCCTTGGACCCGCTGATAGCAGCGTGAAGCAAGCTTTCGCGTTCCCTCCTCACGACGATTTCATCAAGCCTGAAGCTCTTCACGGTCCCGTCAGGCGCCGTCCATGTGAATGTCCGGGGCATCACACGCGGAGAAGCTTCGATCCGAGGCAGGTTTGAGATCTCTGGCGGCGGCAACGACAACGACGACGACCACGACGGTGATGGGGTCCCGGCCTCCGTACCGCCGTCACCGGCAGCCTCGGGGACCGGCTCAGGGGCTCCGACGGCGGCCTCCGCAACAGGCGACGCTTCAGGGGCCGGGGCCTCAACCTCGGCAACCGCCTCTGGGTCGGGTGGCGGCAGCGACCCTGCAGTCGGGACCACCTCGGTCTTCGTGACCGGGCTGGCCACCGGGTCAGCGGGTGTGTTCGCGGCCGCCGGCTCGGTTGGGGCAGGCTCTTCAAGGGGAGCGGTCGGATTGGTCTCCTGGAGATCGATATCGGCCCGCTTCCTGCACAACGAAACAAGACATCAAAACACTACTCCAACACGCAAGAATTTCAAAAGATCCGGAGCAGCGCACCTCTTGGAGAACTTCAGCTTCCTGCCGGGCGACCCGGGTCCCGTCGGAGCGCTAGCTCCGGCGGTCGGCCCGGTCGGCGTCACAGTCGGCGGCGGCGCATCAGCCCAAGTCGGCCCCGATTCCGGTGTGGTTGGCTTGGGCGCCTCCGTCCTCGGCGGCGTCTGCTCCGGCTGGCCCCTCGACGGCGCTGATGCCGGGCTCGGCAATGTCGGGCTGAAACCCGCAGGTCTCAACCTGGGACTTGATCGCCTAGGCGCCACAGCGACGGTGTCCCTTATCTTCAGGCTTCCTGCCACGGCGCACGGCGTCATGGCCCCCTCGCCCCGATACAAAATGGGCTTCTTCCCCGCTCTCTTGGAGTCGGGTTGGGTAGCAGAGGGGCTCCTCGGCCTCTTCTTCGACGCGACGGCCGACAACGGGCGGGAGTCTTCGTCAAACTCTTCATGCCACTATAAGTGAGCCAACAAAACACATCACGCAATGCTGAACAATCACAGTTCCACAGGCATTCATCACAGAAGAAGATCAAAGGTTACCTTGGTCCGGGGCCGAATGAAGCTATAGGCCGCGACCCGGCGGTTATCGTCTTCAGTCGCGACTACCCCTTCGGAGAAGTAGCCGAACAGGGTCTTGGTCACTCCCCCCTTGTTCACCGACTCGTTGCTTACTCGGTCAAGATTGTTTTTGCCTTTAAAAGCCCAGCCAAATGCACTCCTTAGCTTCAGCGGCTAGATGCGCCGGGTCAGGAAGCGACGAGCCACCCAAGGTCCTGTCAGGCCAGCCTTCTTGAGGTCATCTATCTTCACCAATAATTGATGTGCCTGGCCCATCTCTTCAAAGGATGGCTCTGCTGACCAGTTTGGTGAAACCACGGGCGGCAAGCCGGTAAATGGGCGCAAGGAGAGAGCCAGATCTGTGCAATAGAACCATTCCTTGTGCCAGCCTTTCAGAGAAGATTTCAAGGGCAGATCAAGATATGTCTTCTTCCCATCGCTCCTCAACTAGAGACCAGCCCCCCCCAATCACGTTGATATTGCTCTTGGAGGGTTGGGGTTTGATGTGGAACAGATGTCGGAAGAGGATAAAATGGGGTTCAACACCCAAGAAGCACTCACAAAGAGTAACAAATATGGAGATCTGAAGAATCGAGTTGGGGTTCAAGTGCACCAACTCCAGCCCGTAGAAGTCAAGGACGTGGCGGAAGAAATCAGAAGATGGAAGGCACAAGCCCCGATCAAAAAAAGAAGCGAAAACTACCGTTTCACCAGGTTGGGGATTTGGGACCGACTCACCCTTAGCCGACCGCCAGCGAATCACCTCTTGGCTGGGCAACTTCAGTTCGCTCTCCAGCCGCTTCAGCTTCACCGAGCCGCAATCTAAAATCGGCCAAGAACTTCCCAGCGCACCCGCAAGATTCGAAGCTTTCGGCATGACTGGAGGTGATGAGATTTGGGGAAAAGCAAATCGGGGGCTTGGAACAAACGAAGAGGATTGGAATCGCCCGAGTTCGGGTGGGGAATAGCAGCAGCTAACCCTAGCCAGGCGGGAAGCGAAAAGTTGGGCGCGAAGGTGGAAGAGGAAGCGATTGGCTGATTTGGGGAAGATGAAGGAATCTTTTTCTCTCTCCCTGCTTTTATAGAGCCTGTGCCGACTAGATGGGCTTGGGCCTACACAGTCAGCACTGGGCCACCAAGATATGAGTTCCTACAGTAGCATGCTCCATGTGGGCTGCCCGCAGGCTGAGTTGAAATTATAGCGCTGGTGCTACTAACAGGAGCCGATGAGGTAAACAGATATGCTTCATGAGAGCCTTATTGCTAAACATATATGTTTGGGTATCTATTTTATCCACCAAGTCTCAAGGATATATCCTTACAAGGATCACAAGCTGGTCTTCATTAAAATTGGGGATGCAGGTATCTTTCTCGGGTACACCTGACCACGCCGTGGATTTATTTTCATAAAGTGGTACTCGGCCTACATGCGTGGCTATCAGTTGCCATGAGCAACATTTTACCCGCTGACATGATGCGGAAGAGTCTAACTTTCGAGTAGTGTACTACTCGGGAGAGACTATAAATATCTTTTCCCGCTGACATGATGCAGAGGAGTCTAACTTTTGAGTGGGACGCCACTCGAAAAAGACTATAAACCCCCTTTTCCAGCTGACATGACGCTGAAGAGTCCCATATACGAGTAGCATCCTACTCGGCAAGACTATAAACACATATTCCGACTGACATGAAGTCGAAGAGTCCTACATACGAGTAGTCTCCTACTCGGCAAGACTATAAAGTTTATGCTGGTTGACATGATACCGAAGAGTCTCATATACCAGTATTAATCTACTCGGGAAAGACTTCTAGGTTAAAGATCTTTGACTTTATGTTTAATTGTCTTCACAATTAAGCACAAAGTCAGGGGCTACACCTAATAGGTGCGCCTATTCGGCGCACACTATTCATATATCTATATGAAGCCCTTCATAGCCTCGCTTCTAGCTGACATGAAGCAGGACTCGGAAGAAGACTTACTCGGACAAAGAGTACTCGGGAGCACTGCACTCGAGCAATCTTCACCGTGGAGGATGAGCACTCGGCATCAGCTGTGACTCAACTATGAAGGTCTCAGGGGCTACTGTGGAGGCCATGGGCCCCGGGTACCTCATTACCAGCATATGGGCCACTCGGATAGAGGATGGGCCGAACCATGTAATTAGAGATAAGATAGCACCCGGCAGGCTTTGCCTTGTATAACGAGGAAACATAGTCTTAGTCGGATAGGTCTCTATCTCTAAGAAGGATATCCCTTGGCCGTATCTGGCTGGGATCCTTATCATGTACCCCTGTCCCCTAGTATATAAAGGGAGGCAGGGCGCCCCTTAGGGCAGAAGAGACAAGATCATCGATCATCAAACACCTCAGAGGAATAACACCTCAACTGGACGTAGGGTATTACCTCACATCGAGGGCCTGAACCAGTATAAACCTTCTCTGTGTTCCTCTGCAATCCACCGAATTCACCTTCGCAGAGTAGCCCCATAGTTTTATTGCCGGTGCAAAGCATCGACAACAAGCCACACAAGGAATGCAAAATAATGCAACAGGATTCCAAAGAAAAGGCATAGTATGTCTTATTTGCATAAACAACATTTAAAACATTTGCATTTAAAATCATTGAAAAACAATATAGCTCAATTAATATCAGCATTAACCGATCGCTAAACAGCACTCCAATGTAGTTCAAGCCCAAAACCATAACCCTCCAAACTGGAGCTATCAAGTTTCCATCATTCATTATCATTAATGAGTAGTGTGGGACTAATCACGAAAAACATTGTTAGGCCGCCCATTACCAATTTACTCACAAGACACGGTTCCACATATGTCACCATGCCCCGAAATACCACCATGGTGCTGTAAAGAGGGAAACCGTGACAAGACCTTTCATGTAACTCGCCCAACAGAAGTGCCTCCCGCCAAGCCTTTGGTCTCCGGTAGGGGTGATCAAGTGCCTTCTCGCGAGACGGCTCGACGCCCGAACTCATGGACTTACCAACTGCCATGTGTGTACTTATATCAGCCACAAACACGCCCTGGTACCTTCTGTTGAACTCGCCACATGTCCACTCAAGCCGTTACCCATTCTAGCCTATAGTTAGTACGGGTATTGCTTCACAAAGATAGCTCGTGAACTGGTCCTTAATTGTCATGAGCACCACTAGCAACATCATCATTCCATGTTCTCACAACCCACCATTCGTTAGGTTTTAGTTGGCAAGTTTAATCAACTAACCACGACCAACAGTCGTGAAAAGATAACCATTATTCTTTAAGTAATCATAAATGAATGAATATTTATCCCACATAAAATGACGCTATAGTTTGCTAGGCAGGGCTAAGCAAAACCTAAATAATCTAGCCAGATCATTAATTAGACATCCAGCTAGTCAATATTAATTACCTAGGGTATCAAAGTAAAGGTATCGATAACAAAATGGCCATAATCAATCAATATAGGATTTATAATTATTACCCGTAATAATGACATTCCAAAACATTGCATGCAATAATGCTAAAACAAAAAAGTTTGCACAAATGGGATCAACATGTTCAAGGGGGTTGTCGTGTGACTTGCCTCGCAATAGAAAATTCTTCAACAGGTCTTCCGAAACTCTTCCTCGAACTTCACGACCTCTGAAACGGTGAACCACATGACTACACGCAAAACGAGGAAAAACCATAAGAAAATCCAAATAAATAGTACATAGAAAGTACACAAACATGTAGATCATTATTTTAGATGAATTTAGGAAGAAGAACGGGTCGAATCGGAGTTCGGACGGAAAAGTTATGGCCTCCGGAAATTTGAATTTAGAGAAAATCCGAAAAGAATTGGAAAAAGGAATATTCTCGAGATATTCCCTCGGAATTTTGAATTAAAAGAATTATTTTGGCTGGATAAAGGAGTGGGGCCCACTAGTCAGTGGCATGGCTCAAATGGACTTGATCCATAGACCGAGGAGAAGTATGGAGTGGTGGACTGCAGACTGGGATGCCACGTGGCCAGAGAGATGAGGTGGCGGTGAGGTGGCATGATGACATGGCCGCTAGGGCTGCAGTGGCTCAGTTAGAGATTATGGAAATTGAACGGCTTAGATCGGATCTCAACGATGAACGGGTGAGATTCAATCAGCTGTTATGAGGATCAGACAGCTAAGATTCATCAAAATCCATCGGATGCCCGGGATCAGTTGGGGATCTAAACTCCGAGGTCCTCATGTCATTTAGAGAGGAGGGGCACCGACCGGGGCCCTTATGTCGGTCACAGAGAGGGGCAGCCAACTGGGGCCCGCACGTCAGCGCCACAGAGTGGCAAGGCGAGCTCGCGCGGCTCCATGGCGCAGCGCGGGAAAGGAGGCCAATGCGGGGGAAAGCGCCTGCAGCGAGGGCTGATGGCAGCGGAGTGCAACGGCGAGAACCAGCGGCTGTTAGCTGCACGGGACAGCGATGACGGTGACGGACCGACAGCAACAGATGACAGTGTGCCGGCGGATTGAAGAGGAGGAATGGGGCGCTGGGCTCGGGTGTAGACGACGACGACGCCGAGCAGGGGGAAGGAAAGTGAGGCGCTAGGGCGGTGCTCACCAGAGGCAGAGACGGGCGTAGAAAGTGGAGACAATGACAGTGACAAACGGCCAGCAGCGGCAGCCCGGGAAACAGAGGCGCGGCAGCGGCTTGGGATGCAGGGCAGCGGCTTGGGATGCAGGGCGGCGGCGCGAAATGTAGTAGCGGCGGTGGCAGCTTGCAGAGGCGTCATGCTAGGGCACGAGAGAGGGTGGAGTGGCCGGTATTTATAGAGGGGGAGGGGCAGAGCTAGGGCATGCGGTGGCGGGGTGGCGACGGATGCAAAGTCCGGTGGCGGCTCAGGGTGCGCGCGGGCAGTGGCGTAGCTAGGAATTTCTCCTTGGGTGTGCCTACATCAATATAAAAATTTTCTAATACCGTATATTTCACATACAAATACAATTTTTGTTAAAAGTGTGATACTAATATAGCAATAATATCTCATAACATCACTATTGGAATAAAATCAACTGGTAAGATCAAAATTCACAAAAATCACAATATAGATAGTTCAAATATAAAATATCTTATATAAATAGAAGATTACAACGCTACTGCTTTACTCTATGTTTTCTCTTAGCCATGAAAATCTTTATTATGTCATCCTCACTAACTTTTGATATCTTGCTCAATAAATATGACTAAACGATTATTCAATAAATCGTCATCTATATTGTTTCTCAACCATGTTCTTAATTAGACACAATGCAGAAAATGTACTTTCACACTCGCTACTGCCACTGGTAAGATCAATACCAATTTAAGAAGCAAATACACCAAATCTACAAATTCATCTTCATGTCTTAACAATTCTACAATGACAGCAGTAATTTATTCACATTCACAAATCACAAATTGGGAAATAGTTAGTAATACACAATGAGGCAAAAATTAATTAGCTAGCTATAACCTGCAGCCAATCCGTGACGTCTAACTGAGGGAGCCGGACTATTGGAGGAGTCGAGGAGAGGCCCAGCAGAGGGCTAGTGTAACAGCCCACTTTTGATCTTTGGTGCATAAAACCGTTTCCCCATCTGCATGCTCTTCATGTCATCTTTCATGCATGAAAAACCCAGCCTTGCCCCCAAGTTTCTTTCGGTTGGAAGCAAGCTGCCCCAATCGGACCATCCTCTTGGGGATTGGACGGTCCGAATCCTTCCCATCGGACCAGACGCCTCCCGATCGGACCAGCCGCCTCCCGATCGGACCTTCGCCCGCGCCCGCGCCCTCTCTCTCCCGAGCTCGCGCCCGAACTCTGCTCCCGACCTCGAGCCCGCGCCCGCGCCCTCTCGCTCCCGACCTCGAGCCCGCGCCCTCGCTCTCGAGCCCGCGGCCGCGCCCTCTCGCTCCCGACCCCGCGCCCGTGCCCGCGCCCTCTCTCTCGCAAGCCCGCACCCGCGCCCTTGCCTGCGCCCGCGCCCTCGCCTGTGCCCGCGCCCTCACCTGCGCCCGCGCCTGTGCTCTCTCCCGAGCCCGCGCCCGTGCTCCCTCTCTCCCGAGCTCGCGCCCGCGCCCTCTCTCGCGAGCCCGCGCCAGTCAGCTGGCTTTTTATTCCGCCTATCTATGCTATCATCGGCTTCTAGCTGATGCTCAAGTATGCGAATGCTATCGGCAATCGGCCGGTTTGCTTCTCACTTATAACATCATCGGTTTGTATCAGTCCTTATCGGCCGATTGGTTTCGGCGTCAACACATGGTTGTTGGAGACAGTCCTCAGGCGTGAATCGTTGATACGTGATGCTATCTGTTGTGCTTTGTCCTCCATCGTCCAAACGAGATCACGCCAGGATCTCTCTCCGCCCGTGCGGCTCGACCAGGTGGCTTCCTCTGCGCGCCCCAGACCACATGAGAGGGAGAGGAAGAGCCGCCTTGGGACCTCGCGAGATACCCTGACAGCCTCAGCAGCGCCCTGCCCTGTCCCATTTGTCTGCTGCACGCTTGCCCGTGCACACGCCATCGCGAGACCGTGGAGCAGAGCAGCGCCCCTCCCCTCTCCTCTTCCTTCCCTGCCTTCCTTCTTAACCAAGGCCATGTCCTCCTGCCTCCCCAGCTCGCCCTCTTTCTCACGCACCCAAGGACCCAGGCGATTGCCCCTTGGTTCACTGAGAACGTGAGGTGCCGCCCACGGCGCCGGCGAGCACACGCCTTCCGTCTGGGAGCTCCGGTGAGTTTCACCTTGTCTCAGCTGTGTCACCATGTGTTCTTGCCCGACCTAACTCCGTTTTTGCCCTCGGCAAGCAGCAGGCACCACTGCAGCCCCATCGTGTTTTGCAACACCGACCGGGTGCCGCCGTGATCTTCCAGCCGCTGAGCTGCGCCCTGGTGAGTTAGCGCTGTCCTGGCTGTATCACCATCTTCCATTCACTCTTTGAACTCATCACAGCGCTTGACAGCAGCCTCCATCGCGAGCAACCCTTTTGCCGAGCCGACCACCGCCTCAACGTCGCACCCCACAGCCTGCACTCTTCGGTGAGCTTCTGTTTCTGCATGTACTTCCTTTTTATTCCTGGGAGGCCACTAGTTCTCCCCACGTCCTTGGCTTGGCCTGTCACGCCATTGTTTTGCCATCCACCCAAGCGTCACCACCGTGGCCGCATGTGTGGATGAGGCTCCATCGGAGCATGGCCGCATGTAGTAGAGCCCTTCGATCTTGCATGCAGGACCCCTAGAGCTTCCCCACACCCCTGCATCACTAGCCATTCACTAGAGCATGAGAGGACAGAGGTAGACAAGCCGTGCATTAGCTTGGCTTTTCATCAAACACCTTAGGTGCGCTTGTGTTTGAGTGAGTAGCAGCCACCCCATCAGCCCCATGCAAGCCGGGTTGGCCCCTCTAGTGTCAGAGCGGGATAAAACCCCGAGTAGAGTAGCTGCTGTCGTTTTCCCGTTTTTGCCGGTTGTCGTGAACGTGCGAAGATGTGTAGTTTGCACGTGCGAAGACATCGTTTTTGGACCGAGGCGTTCGACACTACCGAAGCCTTCCCGTAGGTTCCACCTGTACATCCAGTGACTCCTAGGCCCTAGAAACCCTCCACGCCCCCAAATGCCTTGGATTGATACTTCACGCCCGGTGGATTTCACGAGTTAGGCCGTTTTAGTGACGTGTGAGTATGTGCGATTAATATCCTAGCGAGTTGGAGTATATCCACTTTTGGGAGTTGTCCTTAGATTCACAGCAGCACACATGTAGGTTTCGTACCATAAAAATGCCCCTAGAACCAAAAACGTCCCAAATAGACCACCCGTTAAGTCGGTAGAATGTTTTCAGCCGTTTCTGCAGTTCGGTCGAGCGAAAACGCTGTTTCTCAATTATTTTCGATTTTAGGACAGAGCAGACTTCGTTTAGCCGTATCTCCCTCATACGAACTCGGATTCAAGCGATTCTTTTTCCTAAATTCATCTAAAATCATGCACTTCCATATTATGCAAAAATATTTGCACTTCCTGTACTGTTTAATTTTGCCGTTGTTTTCATTGCATTCGTTTGGCATTCTCGTAGAACACGACGTTGTTGACCCGGTTGTGGAAGGATCAGAAGAGTTCCAAGAAGTCCAGGAACAAGGCAAGCACCCCCTTGATCAATTGCTCCTATATTTCAAACTTACAAACTATATTGATTGCAAACTATTATGCATGCGATGTTTTACTTGAAAATGTGTGGGATTCTTGGGTAGTTAACCTCTTGTTGCATATGCCTTATCCTTGTTACTTGAGTATCATGAATTCCTTGTCACTTATGTTGCCACTGAAAATTTGGGTTCATGTGGTTGGGAAGATGTCAATAGGTATGCTTAGTTGCTATTTAATCAATGCTACTTGTTACTTGATTTTGGGATGTTGGGGAAAAGAAGCAATTGCGAAAATATGGAAATGAACAATGGGTATTTTTCCCCTGTGCTCTTGGTGGAAAACAAAAACTGAAAACATGCTTTTGGACTTGGGCGAGTGGATGTAGTGTTCGGTGCCTTGTTGTGGTACCGATTAGGTGGTTGTCTCGCCCGGGTCACTAAGGACCGATTCTACGGTGTAGCTAGAACCAAGAAGCACAGTGCAAACCACATGTGGCTCTTATGGGGAGTTCCTAGCTTAGTATATTGTTGATACCTAGCAATAGACCCGCCGGTGGTAGTAGTAGGTCATTATTGTTGACATTGGGATAGTGCGGGTTATGGTTTTTGTCCATAGCCCGAAGGTACCTTGATTATTGTTCAAGTGTGACCAGCACATCGTATGAGCCTTGGGAATTTTGGGAGGCCTCCCAACTCCTAGGGATGGATCATAAGCGCGGGATATTGCTAGGTCAACGGTGGAAAGGCTTTGTCATTGATGGTGTGAGCCTCCTGTGTGGTAGCTCATGTTGTCCTTGTCATGTGGGTACAGTTATACACACTCTCGAGAGTTAAAACTATTCGAATAGCGTGTCCTCGGTTTGGACGACTTTGGGAAATTCTCCACCGTAGTAGTTTAATTTTTGGGAACTGTTTTGGGGAAAGATCTTGGTGCGAACGGGGAGTTCGCTGGATGGTTGTGGCAGCGTGTTGCCACTGTTGGCTGGCATGGGCAGGGAGCCCATATGGTTGGAAACACTTGGGGGTTGATGCTTATATACTTGTTTGCTGTGCTAGCTTGTTTTACAAAAATTTCGTTGCAAAACCGCAATGTTTTCGCTATGTATATTATGATTTATGCAAACTGCAGGACCTGAACCATTCCTTGTTTATCTTCGCATATTATGGAATACCATTGCAAACACTATAAGTCTTGCGGAGTACGTATTGTACTCACACACGCTTGTGTGACTTCTTTTTTTTTAGAGATGGTTGAGGAGGACCCGACAATCGGGTACTTCTATGCAGCGGGTTTTGGAGACGACGATGACAGTGCTTACTAGGGCTTACCGGTTGGTTGCCTGTGGGCGGGAAGAGGCATACTTGCTGGTTTTTGGTGCCTCTATTATCTTGTTTCCGCTGTTGAACTCTTTGTTTATTTGCTGTTCTATTTGGCCGGTCGGCCTTTATGTAATCGCTAAAGTCTAGACTCTTGTACGACTTATGTTTGGACTGCTGTGAGCTGAACCTGTGATGTATGGATTATGATGCCAATGTTGAATGTGTGTGCTAGCAATTGATCGTGGGACTAGCACGGTACACACATAGGGTTCGGGGTCAAACCCTGGTCCGACAGCTAGCCGCCTAGCAGCCAAGCCAGATGGGAAGCTGGGCTGCCGACGGCCGCCGATCGGTGCCCTGCGCTCATGAGCGGCAGGGGGATAGGCAGGGGACTCCGTGCGCTAGCCAGTGGTGACGGGGAGAGGCGAGGGAATGGCGGTAGAGAAAATTGAGAATATAATACCACTCGCTAGAAAACAATTATTAAAATACCACTCAAAGGTTGTCACCTTTGTTAAAATGCCATTTTGGGTGGGGCAGGAGGGGGGGTTAGGCCAAATTCCTTTTCTTTTCCAATTTTTTTCACAGATTTGCCACTCAATAGCCGACCCCAGTGTCCTGCTCCCCGGTGGCGGAGGAGCTCGGGGGAACGGGGAGAGAGCCGAGCCGAGATCTGCTCCCTGGCGATGGCGGTGGCGGTGGAGCTCGGGGGAATTGGGGGAAGGGAAGGGGCTGGGGGGGCGGGGGAGCACAGGGTAAGGGGGAGCCGAACCTGGCGTCCTGCTCCCTGGCCGGCTTGGTGAGAAGGGCAGAAGGCGGCAAGCAGGGCCGTAGGGGGCGCGGCGCCGCCGTGGGCCGCAGCGCACAGCAGGGTGGTATTCTGGCGGCGGCCGGGCGGTGCGTCGGGACTTGGGAGGCGGGAGGCCGAAGGCAGAGGTGCGTCGGGCGGTAGCATGTTGGAGGCGCCGAGGCGGCGCGTCGGTCTTCGAGACTCGGGAGCAGGAGGCCGACGGGCAGGAGGTGAGCACCGAGCAGGCAACGGCGCGTCGGGAGGCGGGCAGGCGACGCATCGGGGCGGCAGCTGCGCGTCGTGGCCAGCGTCGAGAAGGCCAAGGGGGAGGCGGCGTCGCGTCGGGCGGTCGGGGGATTGGGGGAAGAAGCTGCCCGCCGAGGCAGTCAGAGGTCAGAGCCGTGCCCTAGCCCTCTTCTCCCTCCTTCTTGGGCTTCCTTAATTTTTATTGGGCATGTTTGTCGTTTTATTAGGCTTGAACCTTAAAGCTTAAGGGCTAAGGGATACCTTTGGGCTAAAATCGGGGGTAGTCCTAAGCCCACCAGGACTACCCCCTGGCTACGCCCCTGCGTGCGGGCCAGGTCGGGGACGAGGCTGTGGCAGTGGGCGCAGGCCAGGTCGGCGGTGGAGCGGCATGCCGGGTTGAGGCCAAGGGGAGAGGGGCGTAGGCCGGGCTGGAGGCGGCTTGGGCTTCGGACCGAAGAAGAGAAGGAAGGAAGAAGAAAGAAAGAAGAAAGGAGGTCGGGAGGAAGAAGAAAGGAAAGAAAAGAGAAAAGGGGAAAAAAGAGAAAAAGATGGATAAAGGTGAAGGAAAAGAAGAAAAAGGAAGGGATTTATTTTTTGGAATTTTCCCAAATTTGCGAAATTGAATTTAGAAAATTCAAGGAATTAATAGGGATATTAGAAATTAGGGAAATGTTCAGAATTTTGGAATATTGGGATATATATTTTTTTTGGAAACTCGGGAATATTTATGGAATCTGGTATTTGGGAAATATAGGAACAAAAGGGATTTTGGGACATTTCTGGAGAACCGAAAACTCGGGGATTTTATTGTATTCAGAGATCGAACACTCAAAATATCATAATATTTTGAGGATTCAGGGATTTGGAATATTTCATGAGAATTAGAAATGGGGCAACACTCAGAATATTGGAGGATCTGGATTTATTGGATTCCGAGAACATGGATTTGGGACTTTTAGGGTTTCAAATTGGGACTTTTAGGGTTTCAAAATTGAACATATCCGAGAACTCCAGATTCTGGATTTTGATGAGGTTTTCTAGTGTCGGACTCTTCAAGGAAAAAAAATCAGGGGTTCGAAAACGACATGAAATATAGAAGGAGGAGGGGAACCAGAGTTCGAGTTGAACAAGGAGATACCAAAGGACTGAAGCAGGAACGACCCGAACAGGGGAAAATAAAAAGGATTTGGTTTTCTATTTATTTAATTACTAGAATGATCTTTGTTACCTTAAAATTAATTCTGAAGCTCCGAAAAATCCGAGAAAATTTCAGGGAATTTAGCAAAAGCCACCATGAAACAAAGGAAAAGAATTATTATAAATACTTAAATGCTTAAAATATTCTGACAAAATCCCAGGGAATATAAAAGCACCCAAGCATTAATTAAATTTTTAACTTGGTTTTTTTAATATTGGAAATTTAGGATTTTTATTCATACACTTTCACAAACGACTTTTCAAGTGTATTCTTCCATTTATCATAATAATTTTTAATTAGGACGATTTTCAGGGTATGACAACGGACCTCACAGAAGAGGAGAAGTGGGGGCACACAGGCCGGAGCAGTGGTCAGGAGACGCCATGGTCAGGAGACGCCATGGCAAGTGGAGGCGGAGGGGATTGAGGGGTGGTGGTCCGGCGGAGAGGAGGTAAAACGGGCGGAGGTTGGCAGCGGTGATGCAGCTGAGGAGGAAGATGAGCTCCTCGATGGAGGTGAGCCAGGCAGCGGTGAGGAGAGACAGGAGGACGATGGGGATTGAGCTCTTTTTGCAAAAAAATCTCTCAAACTTTTTATATTAGAAAGAGATCCACCACAGTGATCTAACACCATCGAACCGTGATACGATGGCTACGGGAGGGGGATGAACGGGGGATGCACGCAATGCCATGTGGCGGGGCTCTCTGCCCGAGAATCCGCCCAAAATTTGTAGTAGTGGATAGATAACAAATTAGCGATGCCATACCAGTTACGGAATGACTGTCAGGGCTATCCCATTATAATTCTGGTTATTTTTGAAAACAAACAGTTTATTACTACATAAACTTCTCTAAAAAACATTACCACTTGTATAAGTAACAATGATGTTTATACTTAATACAAGACATCAAATACATGCTTGTCCCTATCTATAAATATAAGGATTTTTAGCATTTAAAATATGTGTAAATAAATACAAGAATTCTAAAAAGTACTACTTGTCCATAAAGCATCCATCAATTAATTTATGTACATCTGACAGCAAAGAATAAAATGTCAGTAGAACTAATATGTACAGGTTCTCGGTAAAAAGTAATCTAGAATGCATCGTCTTGGAAGAATGTTCATGGAATATAACAAATCGTGTCCAAAACGTCTTATTTATGATTACAGGGAGTATATTTCTTTATTTCCTTCTTAATTCCTTTTCAGTGAGCAATAGCCATGCCGATACCTTTCTAAAACTGGTCCGTGGAATGGGCCAAGAATATTGGCCCCCCAAAACTACCCTCTATATGTGTTAACTAAAATCCGTCCTAGTACAACGGTTAACAAGTTCTGCAAAAGACCATCCTAGAGTACAATTGTTCTAGAGAAAACAAATCTGAAAAATCTATCGCCAACGAGCTGCAGAAGGCTTCCATCCCATCCTTACAACATTCATATCTTTCTTGACTTTTCAGAACTTGATTTTCTTTTTTTCCGACCGGAGAAATGTAGTACTACCATTCTTTTCTTTTTCAGAAATGTAGTACTAGTTCGAGTTTGGGATTTTCTTCAGTATTCCAGAAGCATTCTTTCCGGCGGCATACAGCAAGCGAATTCAGTAATGAACTAGAAGATTGGCGTGCCTATTGGCACGCCTACTATTTTATAACCCATGCTTATACCGTATTTATCTTAGTTTTTGATTTATTTAAAGCTAATAAATGAAATAGTCGATGGGTTTATCTGTTTACGATCTTATACTGGATGGTTTGACGAATGAATGAAGATGATAAACTCATTTATTGGATAAAGTGTGGAGAAAGTCACCGATGTAGTGTTGTTGCCCCCTTTTACGCGGCTACTGACAACTCAAAGGGATGCCCCCTTTTACGCGGCTACTAACAACTCAAAGGAAAATTACTGTGTGTAAACCACATGTTAATATATTATACGGGTGATTCTTCGTATCGTGTTGTACAACATATTGTCACCTGAGCTTTAGGCCATGTTTCTTTCGAATGGAATGATGGACTAACACGTGTGCTACCTAAACTTCTAAACAATGTGATTTTTGAAAAACTTTCTATGTATGAAATTATTAGATATTATTTAAAATCTATTTTCCATCCTTATAATTTTTGTTTGCACAGGACCATATGTCTAGAAGAGTTTATGTGAAAATGACTCATAATCACCACTTTTTTCATCGTATGATCGATGTAATAGTAAATTTTTCCACAGTTATTCGATTTAAATTATTTTGATGTGAGTAGACAACCATGCATATTGGTTTTGTACATCCAAAATTGGCATGCACTACATTAAAATCCATGCTACCTTTTGATGCTATTATGGAATGGTGCAATTTTGTAGGATTATATTTTTTTTGTTCATAAATGTTTTATAATCATGAAAGTGTACATAAAAAAAATACCGGAACTCATAATATAGGCTTATACCACCTCCATCCTATAATATAATATAGAGGTACGTATAGCATTCGAATTTAATAGTAAATGTAGCTATAATATAGAACTAAGATAGTATTAATTAACAGTAAATTTACAAATTGATGGTATAACTGTGAGTAGTCCTAAAACCAAAGTAATCTACCTTGATCTCTCATCTATATTCCTTTAAAAGGAAGTAGCGGTAGTGGTGAGTGGTAAATCTGTCACTGCCCCAGCACCAACTTCCTAAAATTCTCAGATGTGTGACCACTATCAATCCCATCTCCAAACCAAACATGTGTATGGAAAATTAATTATAAATTATCTATACTCCTTTAAAAGAAAGTAGTGGTGGTGGTGAGTGGTGAATCTACCATCACCCTACCACCAACTTCCTAAAATTCTCATATGTGGGACCACTATCAATCCTCTCTCCAAACGAAACATGTGTACGGGAAATTAATTCTAAATTAAGTTCTAAATTTCAAAATAGATTTCTTCTTGGCAATTTGCCGACGTAATTTCTTTAAATTTCGTAACAACGTACGTGCATTTTGCTAGTCTTTCTTATTTTACTAATTAGGTGCCCGTGCGTTGCAATGGGAGAAAAAATTATGCATCAATTCCAAATCACATCGGGCAAAATGATGTTAAATAATAGATGTTTGTTGTAATGGAAACCTTAATATAACACAATAATTTCACTCTAATGCTAATACCGATACTTGACTTAGTTAAAAAAATTAATTCGCAGCATGCACGTACATACAAGAATAAAAATAATTGGGCAAGGGTGCTAATCACATTTGCTAATTAGTCTATCTCAAACATAACTACCTCAATTTATTTTCTTTCTAGCACGTCACTGCAACAGTAGCCATGAATTCCTATGTCTCTACCCCTACTACAATCATCTCCAAATTCTAGCTCTAAGCACATCAAAACACTAACCCTAGATTAATGTCTCATGAATCCAAGAACCCAACCATATAGAGTCGTATTACATGGTAACATGGACAGTGATATAGCTAGCCTATCACATTCCAGCTGATGGATATCTAAGCAGAAAAGAGCACAGCAATCATTGGTTCCGAGATTAAACAATAGCCACAACATTGATCAGTAATTTTGGGCGCCATTAACAGTGTGTTTGCATGCATTTCTAAGAATGGGAAAGAACATACAAGCTACTGATGACTAAAGCATAGGGCTTTATGTTCTGACTACAACCAAAAGTCACCACAAATGAAGGAAACAGAAAGATGACACAGAGGAGAACCACAAGTCCACAACAGCAAGTTAATTAAGGGTTTTTCACTTGGGATTTACATGGTTTTCTAGAATTCCTTCTTTCAGAAGGATGCTCTACCGACTGTATTACATTGATGCATGGAACATCGAAAACTTAAGGAAACATGGCATACTCTACACATCAAGAAACGACAGAACGGGATGGGACCATCGTATAGAAACCAACCTGAGACTGTCTCAGAATGTCAACGTTGTCCAAGCCTAGCACACAACATGTGATCTTCCAGCAGAAATTACAGGACCATACTGCATTTGCTTTCTATCTGAAAAAAGGGAACATAACCAGATTGTTAATCACAGGTTTGTCATCATACGCCAGACATAATACAAAAAAAAACTGAAAATTTGACAAAGAAAAGCTCTTGAATAGTACTAACAGTGGGCCAGATCCAGGCATTTATCCATTAATCCCATTAAAAATGTGAAGAGAACCATAAACCCAACAACGCTCCCGTACAGAGAACATTATACATCAAGATGAAGTAGCAAAGACAGAAATTTCCAATCTAAGACACAAGAAAAATTGTTCTACCAACCTGAGGTGATATTTTTCAGCCCAGTGGCCTTTTGACTGGAGGTAGTCGC
Source organism: Oryza meyeriana var. granulata (assembly GCA_003991445.1). Taxonomy (NCBI): domain Eukaryota; kingdom Viridiplantae; phylum Streptophyta; class Magnoliopsida; order Poales; family Poaceae; genus Oryza; species Oryza meyeriana. The sequence goes on along the minus strand of RYFJ01003123.1, from coordinate 280,299 downwards.
AGGCAAGTGCCAGCTATAACAGTTTTTTGTTTGCTTATTATTTATGCCTGGTTTCTTAGTAGAATCTGGCATTGCGTGTTCCCTTACTATAATTTCCAATGCTTTTATGGGAAGAACAATGGTTTCTCTAGCATTCTAAGCCTCTTAGGGTAGTCTAGGGCATAAATGTAAGACAAGTACTCCTTTTCTCTGTTGGTTGGTACTTGATCATATTCAAACTTGGGACTTGGTCATATTTAGAGTGTGTGTATCATGTATTATTTATGTACTTCCTGAAGAATTGGAGATAAACTTGCTAAAATGAATATTATGGATTAGTATGTATTTTGCTGGCTTATATGATCAGATAAACAGGCTCTTTGTTTGCTGGCTTATATGATCAGATAAACTTGATAAAATGAATATTCTGGATTAGTATGTATTTTTCTGTTGGTGGGGACTTGCTAAGGCAACTCCATGAATTAGCTAAAGCTGAGGCTGATCTTGCTAATCATGAGAAAAGTCTCTCTGTTATTGAACAGAAGGTATTCATTGCTCCCTTTTGAACTCGTATATACTTGTAGGTGTTAGCGTGACCCTTCGGCTTCGGCTTCTGACCCTTCGGCTTCGGCTTCTCTGGCCCTTTGGCTTCGGCTTCTCTAGGCTATATATTATACTACACCCCTTTGAGTAAATATATTCATTTTTTGTGTGCGTAAATTATTCACTGCTTTCATGGTATCAGTTTTCTTCCTTCTTGTGACCTACCGCTTCAGCAAACACTAACCAGCCGCCATGGCCGACCTTCTCCTAGTCAATCTCGTCGCCGACGCCAATCACAAGGCTGCCGCCGATCGTGAGGCCGCCGCCGCCCGCGATCGCGAACGGGAGGCCACCGCCGATCGCGCTTGTCAGCGCGTCCTCCTCACTGACGCTGCAGCGCCGCGCTAGTCTGCCTCGATGCCAGGCGCGTGTCCGCGCTGCTGCCGCCGCCCTGGAGAAGGAACGCGAGGCCGCCAACGCCCTCGCGCGTGAGGCTGCCTCGGCCCGGCAACGCGCCCCCTCAACGCCAAATTCGACGACGACGACGACCGGGATGTTTTCTATGGCGCCCACTCCAACGCCGCCTCCCTCGAGGCCCTCGCAGTGGCCAACCTCCACGCCCAAGCTGCCGGCGTCCAGAACATTCGTGCCTTGGTGCCTGTTGTTTTGGACACCTCCTCGTCCCACTACAACAAGTGGCGTGACCTCGTGCTTCTCACCCTCGGCCGCTACTCCCTCGCCGACCATGTCACGTCCGGCGACGTCCTTGACACTCCGGCTTGGCACCGCATGGATTGCGTCGTGCTGTCCTGGATCTACGGCACCGTCTCCACCGAGCTCATGGACCTCATCCGCATGCGCGGAAACACTGCTCAGTTTGCCTAGCTAGGCATCGAGCACCAGTTCCTCGGCAACCGTGAGACGCACGCCCTGCACCTCGACGTCGAGTTTCGCACCTTCGTCCAGGGCGACCTCTCTGTCATGGACTACTGCCGCAAGATGAAGGGCATGGCGGACGCTCTCGCCGACCTTGGCGAATACATTCCCGACCGCACCCTGGCCCTGAATGTTCTCCGCGGGCTTAGTGCGAAGTACGCCTACATGACCCTCCACTTCAAGCGGCAACATCCATTCCCGACCTTCGGTGAGGTGCGTGATGATCTCCTCTTGGAAGAGCTCACCCTGTCGGCCGCCTCGTCGGCCCTTGTTGCTACAACCCCCAGCGCTGCCAAGTGCATTGACGCCCCTGCTCTGCCGGCGCCACTCCTGTGCTGCTCCCCTGCGCCCACCTACACCAGCCGCACAGGGTGCCGGCAACAACCAGGGAGGCACTGGCACCAATCAGGGCCACCGTCGGCGTCGCGGCGGTGGCAAAGGCCCTGGCCAGTTCGCCGCTGGCCAGCCATCCTCTTGCCAGGCCGGCGCGCCTTGGCCGTCCTTCTACAACCCGTGGACGGGCACTATTTTGATGTGGCCCCGCCCACACACTCCTCCGATCGGTGCCCCATGCCATGTTCACCGCTGCCCCAGGGCCCTTCTCTCCAACGACGCCACAGCAGCACAGTCCGTCCCCACCGGCCTCCGGCGCTCCGGCTGTCCACCTGACGTCTGCGGCGGCGCCCTGGACACCTTGGGCCGGGGCCTCCTGGGACCAGCAGGCCTTGGCGAACGCCTTCAGCACCATGACCGTCCAGCCCTCCTCTACCGGCGAGTGGGTTATGGACTCAGGCGCCTTGTCCCACATGACCCCTGACACCGGTAACATCTCCTTGTTCTACCCCGCACGTTCTTTCGTTCTATCTTCCATCATTGTTGGCAACGGGTCTACTCTTCCTGTCACACACACTGGCTCCACAGTCCTTCCTGGTCCTTTCGTTCTTAATAAAGTTCTGGTTGCTCCAAATATTATTAAGTTCCTTATTTCTGTACGCCAGTTCACTACTGATAATCACTGTTCTATTGAATTTGACCCATTCTCGTGCAATAAAGCTCTCTGTGACCCTCTGTGTCATGCTTGTCAGCTTGGTCGCCACGTTCGTTTGCCTTTTGTCAGCTCCACTTCTAGGGCAACCAACATTTTTGATCTTATTCATTGTGACTTGTGGACCTCCCCTGTTTTGAGCGTCTTGAGCTATAAATATTATTTAGTCATTCTTGATGATAGCTCTCATTTTGCTTGGACGTTTCCCCTATGTCTTAAGTCTGACACCTTTTCCAACTTAACTAACTTTTTTTCTTATGTGGCTACCTAGTTCTCCCGCACCGTCAAAAGTGTCCAGTGCGACAATGGCTGCGAGTTCGACAACTCCTCCACCCGCAATTTTTTTTCTCACACATGGAGTTGTCCTTCGCATGTCCTGCCCCTACACATCCCAGCAGAACGGCAAAGCTGAACGCACCTATCGTTCTCTCAACAACATGGTACACTCGCTTTTGTTTCAGGCATCTCTGCCTCCCTCCTATTGGGTCGAGGGTCTCCACACCGCCACTTATCTTTTTAATCGGCTTCCCAAAACTTCCCACCGGCACGCCCCACTTTGCCCTCCTCGGCTCTCACCCCTCCTACACCCATCTTCACGTGTTCGGCTGTGCTTGCTATCCTAACCTTTCTTCTATCGCTCCTCACAAACTCGCTCCCCGCTTGACTTTTTGCATCTTCCTCGGGTACTCCTCCAACCACAAGGGATACCGGTGTCTCGACCTTTCCTCTAACCATGTTATCATTTCACGGCATGTTGTCTTCAATGAGACCCAATTCCCTTTCTCCCATACCCGCCCTTCGCTTCCTAGCGACCTTGAGTTTCTCTCTGACATTGTGGTTCAGTCGGTGCCCATCGGCCCGCCTTGTCCGCCCTTTGATGCAGGTACACATCGATCGCCTTCCGCTGTTTCAACACCTTCCGCGTGATGCGCGGCTGCGACGTTTGCTGCTGGCGCCGCCATTGTGCCCCGCCATCTCCCGTGCCACGTGCGGCCCCATTGTCGCCTGGCTTGCCCCTGGCGTCTCCCGCGCCACGCGTGGCCACGGTCACCACACCCGGCGCCCTTCCGGTGTTCCCGGCGCCACACGCGGCCACGCAGCCACGCCGGTGTCCCCCGCGCCACGCGCGGCCATGCCGTCCCCCGCACCACGCGCGACGCCCGTTCCCCGGGTCGTTTCGACGCGCACCAGTACCTGTGTGGTTGACGCCATCGCGCCAGTCACCAATGCATATCGCATGGTCACGTGCGGGAAATTCGGGTTCCGGGTGTCCTCAGATCCGTTGATCCTCCACGCGGACACTGCATTGCCTCTCCCGAAGACCTATCGCAGCGCGCTCGCCGACCCGGCTTGGCACGCCGTAATGACCGAGGAATTTGACACTCTCTAGGCCAACTAGACCTGGGATCTGGTTCCCCGGCCCCCTGGCATGAACATTGTGACTGGCAAATGGGTGTTCAAGAACAAGTTTCATTTTGACGGCTCCCTGGATCGTCACAAGGCCCGCTGGGTTCTCCGTGGGTTCACCCAACGCCCCGGCGTCGACTATGATGAAACGTTCAGTCCTGTTGTGAAGCCGGCTACTGTTCGCACAGTGCTGACTCTCGCCCTGTCTCGCGACTGGCCCGTCCATTAGCTCGACGTCAAGAATGCCTTTCTGCATGGTACTCTCTCGGAGATGGTGTTCTGCTCTCAGCCGACTGGCTTCGCTGACTCCGTGCATCCCGACTAGGTGTGCCGCCTCAACAAGTCATTATATGGCCTCAAGCAAGCTCCTCGCGCCTGGTACAGTCGCTTCGCCACTTACCTACTCAGCCTTGGCTTCATGGAGGCCAAGTCTGACACCTCACTGTTATCTTCCAGCACGGCTCCGACATGGTCTACCTCCTGCTCTATGTGGATGACATAGTACTGACAGCCTCTTCTCCTGCATTGCTTCGTCAGACTATTACAGCTCTTCAACGGGAGTTCGCCATGCGGATCTAGGTGTTTCTTTCACCATTTTTTGGGGATCTCCGTTCACTGCTGCTCATCGGTCTGTTCTCTCCAATGGCAGTACATCTTGGATATTTTGGAGCACGCCGGCATGGCGGATTGCATGCCTTGCCTGACACCGATCGACACTCAGTCTAAGCTGTCTGGTACTACCGGGTCTCCCGTCAGCGACCTGACTCACTACCGCAGCCTGACTGGAGCTCTTCAGTACTTGACGTTTACTCGTTCGGACATCTCCTATGCCGTTCAGCAGGTGTGTCTTCACATGCATGATCCTCGGGAGCAGCATCTTATTGCGGTGAAGCGCATCCTTCGCTATCTTCAGGGGACCGCCGACTACGGGTTACTCCTTCGCCGCACCACGCCTTCTGAGCTTGTCATCTACTTTGACGCCGATTGGGCCGGGTGCCCCGACATGCGCAAGTCCACCTCGGGCTACACTGTGTTCCTGGGTACTACTTTGGTCTCCTGGTCGTCCAAACGCCAGCCGACAGTCTCTTGGTCTAGTGCGGAGGCTGAATACCGCGCCGTGGCTAACGGCGTTGCTGAGGCCGCATGGTTGCGGCAACTTCTTCAGGAGCTCCATAGTCCTCTTCCTCAGGCTTCGTTGGTGTACTACGACAACATCAGCGCCATGTACCTCTCGACGAAACTTGGTTCAACACCAGCGCACCAAGCACGTGGAGATTGATCTCCACTTCATCCACGAGTGGGTCGCTGCTAGTGATGTTCACGTCCTTCATGTGCCCACACGTCACAGTTTGCTGACATCTTCACCAAGGGCTTGCCGACCTCCGTCTTCACCAAGTTTCGGTCTAATCTAAACGTCTGTCGTGCCGATGTCCCGACTGCGGGGGGGTGTTAGCGTGACCCTTCGGCTTCGGCTTCTGACCCTTCATCTTCAGCTTCTCTGGCCCTTTGGCTTCGGCTTCTCTGGGCTATATATTGTACTTCACCCCTTTGAGTACATATATTCATTTTTTGTGTGCGTAAATTATTCACTGCTTTCAGTAGGGCTCTACCAAAATCAGGACCTTGTCATGTGATGTTATGTCCCAATATATGCAGACATGCTGCTAACCACATAATAAAGAATCCATTCTAATGTTTTTGTTTTGCTATATAATGAAGAATATTGTCTCTAAAACAGTGATTAATAAATTGCAGACTTGCAGTGCTTATTATGTGGCTACTGAGTTCTATCTTGCTAGTCAGATCACAGGAGATGAAAAAAGACAGAAGACAGAAGTTGAATAAGTATATTCCATAGGACATGTTTAAATAATACACAAGAAGAAAAAAAATCTAATTTAGACAGAGCAAGCTGCAGGTAGATTGTAAAACGAAAAATGTTGATATGCTCATGTCGTGCCCCAAAATCACCCTAAGTCTAACATGACATTTTAATGCATTTCTACAAATTTTAAAAGTCGAAAGAAGCCTACAACCATTTTAAAAATCACCCAGATGAACTCAATTTGGCCTGTGGGAATTTTTGTTGCGTTCCCTTGCCTCAAAATGCTTAAATAAATTTTACATGAATTTTCAGAGCAACCTAACTAATTTTAATCTCACAAAAACCCCTGTCATTCTTTTATAAATCCAGAAATTAAAATTAAAATTCTTTTCTTCCCTTTCTCCATCTGGTTGGGCTGGCCCTGGCCTGCCTGGCTCCCTCTCCTCCTCCCTGGCCTGCCCAGCCCGCGCCCGCCTGCTCACTGCTGCTTGGCTCTCCTCTCCCGGCCCAGTCAGCCCGCGCCACGCCACGGCCCGTCCTCACTGACGAGTGGTCCCACTCGTCATTTGTCCCCTACTCCGCCAAGCCCCCTCTCTCCCCCAGCCAAGAACTCCTTCCTTTCTCCGCTCGATTCCATTAATTCCCCGACGTTGCCCAAATTGATTGAGGGGTTTTACTCCCCTTAATCCCTCTTCATTTCCTCAAAAATCCGGAGAATCCACTCTAAATCGCTCGAATGGCCGGCCGTTTCTTCCTAGCGAGCCCGATGCCATTAGCCCGAATGGCTGGCATTTCTTCCCCAGTGAGCCGACGCCATTAACTCAGCCGCCAGCCCCTCGGCGCCGTTCCCCCTCCCCAATCAACTATAAAACGAAACCCTATCCTCCCTATCCCCTTTCTTCTAACCGCCGCAGCTCGTCGCCGTCCTCCTCGCCGTCACGCCGCATCCCTCGCTCCGCTGCCATCGAGAAGCTCTGGCTGCCTCCACCGTCGACCTGTCACGCCGACTAGGTGCCCGTCTCCGGCTTCGTCATCCCCATTTGCACTTGGGCATCGACTCCCAGAGCCTGAAGGCCACTGTGCCGCCATCCTCATCATCATCCGAACCCGCTGTAACAGCCACTTTTGTTGTTTGGTGCATAAAACCATTTTTCCATCTGCATGCTCTTCATATCATCTTTCATGCATGAAAAACCCAGCCTTGTCCCCAAGTTTTTTCGGTTGGAAGCAAGCTGCCCAATCGGACCATCCTCTTGGGGATTGGACGGTCCGAATCCTCCCGATCGGACCAGCCGCTCCCGATCGGACCTGCGCCCCGCACTCGTCCGACCCGACCTCGCGCCCTGCGCCTTGCCTGCGCCGTGCCGCGCCCGCGCTTCTCTCTCCGAGCTCGCGCCGTACTCTGCTCCCGACCTCGAGCCCGCGCCCGGGCTTCTCTCTCGAGTCCGCGCCCTCTTCTCGTGCCCGGGATCGGCTCTCTCGAGTCCGTGCCTCTCTCTCTCGCGAGCCGCGCCAGTCAGCTGGCTTTTTATTCCGCTATCTCTGTTATCATCGGCTTCTAGCCGATGCTCAAGTATGCGAATGCTATCGGCAATCGGCCGGTTTGCTTTTCACTTATATCATCATCGGTTTGCTAGCCGATATATATAGATGATGTCGGCCATCGGCTACGAGGAGTCATATCGGCCGATTGGTTTTCGGCGTCAACACTTGGAGACAGTCCTCAAGTGTGAATCTTTGATACGTGATGCTATCTTTTGTGCCTGTCTCATCGTCCAAACGAGATCACGCGAGGATCTCTCTCGCCCGTGCGGCTCGGCAGGTGGCTTCCTCTGCGCGCCTAGACAATGAGAGAGAGAGGCAGAGAGCCGCTTGGGACTCGCGAGATACCCTGACAACCTCAGCAGCGCCCTGCCCTATCCCATCTGTCTGCTGCACGCTTGCCATGCACACGCATCGCGAGACCGTGGAGCAGAGCAGCGCTCCCTCCCTCTCTTCCCTTCTGCCTTTATTTTAACCAGCCTATGCCTCCTGCTCCCAGCTCGCCTCTCTTCTCACTGCAAGGACCAAAGATTGTCCCTTGGTTCGTTGAGAACGTGAGGTGCCGCCCACGGCGGCGAGCACACGCCTTTTCGTCTGAGAGCTCGGTGAGTTTTACCTTGTTCAGCTGTGTACCACGCGTTCTACGCTCGACACTAATGTTTTCGCCTCGGCAGCAGCAAGCACCACCGAGCCTCATCGTCTTTTGCAAGCCGACCGGGTGCCGCGTGACCTTGCAGCCGCTAATTCTGCGCCCTGGTGAGTTAGCGCTGTCCTGGCGGTAATCACCATCTTCCATTCACTCTTTGAACTCATCACAGTGCTTGACTGCAGCTCATCGCGAGCAACCCTTTGCCGAGCCGATCACCGCTCAACATTGCTCCCTACCGCTGCACTCCTCGGTGAGCTTTGTTTCTGCATGTACCTCCTTTTATTCTGGGAGGCCACTTGCTCTCGCCCCACGTCTTGCTTGGCCTGTCCATGCATTCTTTGCATCCGCCAAGCATCACCACCGTGGCCATATGTGTGGATGGAGGCTCAATCGGAGCATGGCCGCTTGTATTAGAGCCCTTCGATCTTGCATGCAGGATCCCTAGAGCTTCCTCGTGCCCTGCATGCGCTAGCCATGGCACTCGGGCATGAGAGGACAGAGGTAGACAAGCCGTGCATTAGCTTGGCCTTCACCGAGCACCTTAGGTGCGCTTGTGTTTGAGTTTTGAGTAAGCAGCCACCCATCAGCCCAAGCAAGCCAGGTTGGCCTCATAGCATTAGAACGGGATAAAACACCACGAGTAGGGCAGCTGCTGTCGTTTTCCCTGTTTTTGGTCGGTCATCGTTAACGTGCGAAGACGTGTAGTTTGCGCAGTACGAAGACATCGTTTTGGACCAAGGCGTTCGCCGCTACCGAAGCCCTTCATAGGTTACACTTGTAATCAGTGACCTAGGCCCTAGAAACCCTCCACTGCTCCAATGCCTTAGATTAAACTTCAACGCCCGGTGGATTTCACGTGTTAGGCCGTTTTAGTGACATGTGAGCGTTGCACGATTATATCCTAGCGAGTTGGAGAATATCCACTTTTGGGAGTTGTCTTAGGTTCACAGCAGCACACTGTAGGTTTCGTACCATAAAAATGCCCTAGCAACCGAAAACGTCTCAATAGACCACCCGTTAAGTCGGTAGAATGTTTTCAGCCGTTTCTTGGCAGTTCGGTCGAGCGAAAACACTGTTTCTCATTTATTTTCGATTTTAGGACAGAGCAGACTTCGTTTAGGTGCCGTATCTCCTCATAACGAACTCGGATTCAAGCGATTCTTTTCCTAAATTCATCTAAAATCATGCACTTGCATATTCTGTAAAAATATTGTACCTTCAGTAACTGTTAAATTTTGCCGTTGTTTTCATTTGCATTCGTTTGGTATTCTCGTAGAACACGACGTTGTTGACCCGGTTGTGGAAGGATCAGAAGAGTTCCAAGAAGTCAGGGAGAAGGCAAGCACCCCTTGATCAATTGCTCCTATATTTCAAACTTACAAACTATATTGATTGCAAACTATTATGCAATGCGATGTTTTACTTGAAATGTGTGGGATTCTTGGGTAGTTAACCTCTTGTTGCATATGCCCTATCCTTGTTACTTGAGTATCATGAATTCCTTGTCACTTATGTTGCCACTGAAAATTTGGGTTCATGTGGTTGGGAAGATGTCAATAGGTAGTGCTTAGTTTGCTTTTTAATCAAGGCTACTTGTTACTTGATTTTGGGATGTTGAGAAAAAGAAGCATTTTGCGAAATTATGGAAATGAACAAGTGGGTATTCTTCCCCTGTGCTCTTGGTGGAAAAACAAAAACTGAAAACAAGCTTTTGGACTTGGGGCGAGTGGATGTAGTGTTCGGTGCCTTGTTGTGGTATCGATTAGGTGGTTGTCTCGCCCGGGTTCACTAAGGACCGATTCTATGGTGTAGCTAGAACCAAGAGCACAGTGCAAACCACATGTGGCTCTGATGGGGAGTTCCTAGCTTAGTATATTGTTGATACCTAGCAATAGACCGCCGGTGGTAGTAGTAGGTCATTTTTGTTGACATTGGGATAGTGCGGGTTATGGTTGTTGTCCACAGCTCGAAGGTACCTTGATTTATTGTTCAAGGGTGACAGGCACATTGTATGAGCCTTGGGGATTTTGGGAGGCCTCCAACTCTAGGGATGGATCATAAAGCGCGGGATATTGCTAGGTCAACGGTGGAAAGGCTTTGTCATTGATGGTGTGAGCTCCTGTGTGGTAACTCATATTGTCCTTGTCATGTGGGTACAGTTGTACACACTCTCGAGAGTTAAAACTATTCGAATAGCCGTGTCCTCGGTTATGGACGACTTGGGGAAATTCTCCACCGTAGTAGTTTTAAATTTTGGGAACTGTTTTGGGGAAAGATCTTGGTGCGAACGGGGAGTTCGCTGGGATGGTTGTGGCAGCGTGTTGCCACTGTTGGCTGGCATGGGCAGGGAGCCCATATGGTTGGAAACGCTTGGGGGTTGATGCTTATATACTTGTTTGCTGTGCTAGCTTGTTTTACCAAAAATTTCGTTGCAAAACCGCAATGTTTTTCGCTATGTATATTATGATTTATGCAAACTGTAGGACCTGAACCATTCCTTGTTTACCTTGCATATTATGGAATACATTGCAAACACTATAAGTCTTGCGGAGTACGTATTGTACTCACACACGCTTGTGTGACTTCTTTTTTTTTAGAAATGGTTGAGGAGGACCCGACAATCGGGTACTTCTATGCAGCGGGTTTTGGAGACGACGACGACGGTGCTTACTAGGGCTTACCGGTTGGTTGCCTGTGGGCGGGCAGAGGCATACTTGCTGGTTTTTGGTGCCTCTATTATCTTGTTTCCGCTGTTGAACTCTTTGTTAATTTGCTGTTCTATTTGGCCGGTCGGCCTCTATGTAACCGCTAAAGTCTAGACTCTTGTACGACTTATGTTTGGTCCGCTGTGAGCTGAACCTGTGATGTATGGATTATGATGCCAATGTTGAATGTGTGTGCTAGCAATTGATCGTGGGACTAGCACGGTACACACATAGGGTTCGGGGTCAAACCCGGGTCCGACACGCGCCACCACCTTCTCCTTGCCGCCGGCCCCTCCCAATGTGTCCGTGACGCACACCACGCCGGTGAGCACGCCTCCTCTCCTTCCCCTTTCCGCAGAGCCCGCTACCGCCGCCCTCTTATCACGGCGCTGATGCCTGTGCACTGCGGCGCCATCCACCGTCCCGCGTGGCACTGGTGTGGGTGGCCACGTCGGTCCGCCCGGGCCACGTGTCGCCCGTGTGGCCCCCCACCCGCGCGCACCCGTGGTGCCCACTTGTCGGCCTCACCCGAGACCGATAGATGTGGCCCACCTGTCGGACCCCTCTCTCTCGGCCACTGACGCAATAAACCCATTTTCCATAGAAAATAATTCAAAGAAATTAGAAATATTCACTTAAATTATACTTAAACTTTGAATGGCCATATCTTGGTTGTTTGAACTCCGAATTGACCTGTTCAAGTCTCTAAATTTTCCTTAAAATGTCAATAACCCATTTATGCACTTTGTTCCTGCTGTTCTTATGGTTTTATTTATTTTTGGCCCTCGTTTGCGTTTGGTCATGTAGATGTTGCCGATTCGGACGATCCGCAGTTCCTCGTGGTCGATAGTGAAGACGCCATGTTCGAGCAAGGCAAGTCATACCATCCCTCGATCATATTGTATACCTATTATTATGAAAATTTATGTTTATTTAAATTATTGCATTTCGTTTTATTGAATTCCTGCGTAAATACTGTTTTATTTTAGCCCCTCCTATATTCCTTGTTATGGCCTTATAATTGTATATGTTATTTCCTTGTCAACCCTAGTATCAAACTTGTCTAGTGAGAACTCTAAAGGTGGTCCTTACTAGAACTTTTACGTTTATGCTTAGCCATGCCAATTAGAAATAATTTAGCGAATTTTTCTATAATGGTAAACCTGGGAATAACTCTAAAATCATGATTAATGTTGGAACTTTAGTAATTAGCCAGGACATGTAAAAACCCAATTCAAAATTCCCAAACCTTGTTTTTGGCTGGGCTCGAGGTACGTGATTTTGTTAGTTGTACCTCGGCCGTCATAAGGACCGGTCTTTCGGCCTCTATTACAAAGCATAAACTGTATAACCACATGTCTAATGGGTAAGGCTTAACCCGTAAGCTTAGTCCAGCTTTAAACGATTTGACACGGTGGGGCAAATGACGCCTAGAATGGGTCCGATGTCTCCGCAAGTGAAGGCCAAGATGGCAAAGATGCATGGGGGCTTAGACCACGTCTTCTCGACCCAGGTCGCCTGGCGGGGGACAAGAGGTCTAGGTTAGTCTGTTGTTTAGGGTTGGACTAAGTGAATGGTTATGTCACGTTCTCTTTCAAGGCATCGTGGCGGTGCACGGCACGTGGTAACGCGTATGAGGCATGTCTTGTGGCTAAAGTGTACACCTCTGCCAGAGTATAAACTAATAGCCATGCCCTTATTATGGGCAACCTAGCAATGTACCCAAGTTAGAGTTTTTCTTCACTTGATGACTTATGGCATAACTAGTGAATTTGTCGGTGTAGCTTGGGAAAAGGCAGGAAGGCGCAGGTGCGCAGCTTTGCTCCCAAGAATGTTGTAGAAATAGGCCATTGTTATATAAAATGCCTTAAAATTTGTAAAGTACTCCAACCTGCTCATTTATCTGCAAAGTGTAACCTTATGAATATTCCTTGGACTCCCTTACATTATAAGTGCATTTGCCGGTATGATTTGTTGAGTACTGTGGTTGTACTCAATCTTGCTCATTCCCTCCAATTCAAATGAGGTGTTCCCTGGAGATGAAAGCTTTGAAGATTAGCTCATTCCTGTCGTCTCGTGCCTGTGGGCTTGGTCCCCATCCCATTTGAACGCTTTACTTGTTTGTGTTTGAATGTTAGGCCTTTGGTCGTCCCTGTAATAAAATACTCATTTATGCTTCCGCTAATGTAAAACTCTGTTATTTATTAATTCTGTGGTGTACCTCGCCTCCTGGACGAGGAGTTATACACTTACGCATGGAAAGTATTATTGGGTATTTTCCGGGCATGACAGCTCGTAATGCCCATATTGTGAAATATGCATTATTGTATAAGAAGGAAAAGGAGGAACAAGTGAAATATGCATTACCCCATAAAGGAAGTATAGGAATTATTGTGAACAGAACTTTCAAAGACAGCATAACGAACACATCGGGAATGCCAAATGATAATTTTTGTTGCTTCATAATTATTATTTGCCACTCCTTGTGTGACTCCTCACTTTCTCTTTTTGACATTCAAAGTTGTGTTTATCACTTTTGCCAATCCTGTACTACTAACCCATCTCCCTTTTTCATTGATGTCCAGTTAGCAGTAGTTAACCAACTAACCATTTTATTTGCCCTAAAGACTATTATGCTCTTACAGAAATATAGGACCAAGATTCTTCACACGACAGCCTAAATTCCATTCGTAACATCAATAATAATATTTAGACTAAATGTAGGAACTACACCGACCAAAAAAAGGCTAAAATCTCCTCATTTCATGATTCTCATACTGCCATATAACAATGCAGAAACGCAAACTAAAACAATTCTTTGGAAATGTGGTACATATAAATATTATGCCAACACTATGGGTTTTTACATACGATTGCATAAGTGTACTCAACATTTCTGATATTGCATTCAACCAAAAAAATAGCTGCTTCTAGTTCTTATCCCCATTAATTAGCATATATCAATAAACCATGTAATCTATTAACACCCTTAATTTAAAACCTTGACTACCATCATATTACCTAAAGATTATTACGACCTGAAGAACATGAAAAATTGTGAGATACACTCAAAAGCTCACAGCTGAGATAAAAAAGAAAAATGATCAGATCATCAGAGGCTCCTCGCACCACACCATCTTGAATTTTAAGTCCATGAAACATAGGTAACATGCAATTTACTAAAGTCTCTACATGAATTTATTATATTTTATCTTTCTTTTCCTTTTGTCTATCAACCAAGTATCAGTGACCCAATGCAGTCCCACTTAACTATTTAACACTTAAGAAAATAGGAATGATCAGAACCTACCGAAATTGAACTAACAGTAAAGGGTCATACGTACTTGCACAGTTGTACCATACTGATCGCTCAGACGCTATCAAAATTAAGACTAACCTACGCGACAACAATTTCCCAACTAACGATAATTGCGCAAATGTGCCTATGCATTATGAGCAATTAATTCCGAATATGTTCTTGATGAATTAAGCTATGTCTGATGATTTTTCATCTGATGGAAGCAAATTAGGGGAGCAGTGGAGGAGAGTGCACCTTGATGGCATTGTACCAGTGGGCAGTGGTGGTGCAGTCCCAGCAGAGAAGGCAACAGCCCTCGAGCACCCTGAGAGCGAGCGCCACCTTGGAGTCGGTGGCGAGGTGCCTAAGCTTGTGATGGCGTGGAGACGATGCAGATGGGGCAGCGGTTTGGAACACTAGTGCTTCGAGGATGGTGCAATGAGGGAGTGCGGAGAGGGTGGTTTCGACGAGCCAGGCGGTAAAGGGGGATAGCAGCAAGGAGGCGTAGGGGATGGCGGCAATGGGACAGCGTGGACGGGACTGATGCGTGGCCTGTCGGGAGGCGATGGGGAAGGGTTGAGTCATTCTCGCCGGCCGGCCATGCGTGTGTTGCGATGAGGCCCACGCCGTGCAAGCACAAGATGTCGAGGAAGCTAGGGCGGAGTCGACAAGGAGAGAAGGAGGTGAGGTGGCGCCGGTCTTCTCGCTGGTGACCGGATTTGACGGAGAGAGAGGGCGGCGGCTAGCGAAGGATGGCGAACTAGCAACCGAGAGGAGGGGGATTGGGAGAGGGGAAGGGAGGCGCCGCTCCTCTCGGTGGTGGCTGGACTAGATGGAAAGAGAGGGCAGTAGCTAGCGGAGGATGGCGATTTAGCAACTGAGAGGAGGGGGATTGGGAGAATGGGAGGGAGGTGCCAGTCCTCTCACGGTGGCTGGAGTCGATGGAGAGAGGACGGTGGCTGGCAAAGTGGGAGGGGGAGGATGGCGATTTGGCAGGGAGGAACGGGAAAAGGAGGCAGGCGATCGAGATGAGGTCGTAAGGGGGAACGGGAGAGGGAGAGAGATCGAGGAGGCCATTGGATCTCGTGATTGAACGGTTAGGATTAAGCGTGTTTGCCTAGAGTAGAATTCAGCACCACCACTATGCTTTTTTTGCGTAGTATAGATTCCTTCTCTCACCTACTCATCTCCTAACCTCCAAGTACCCTGGCGAGCACCACAATCACAAGGAATGGAGGAGCAGGAGCAACCAACTATTTTCTTTCTTTTTTTTGCAACCAAGGGAATAAAACGGCCCAGGCCTAGGCGTGGACCAGATCGCATGCGCGGCGAGGATGGCTACCTCGCTCGAATCCTGAAGGGTCGGAGGCGCTCTCACGGATTCAGCACGTCTGAAAGCGAGATAGTAGACATGTGGCCCAATCAACAGTCAGCAAAACTGCCGGATTCCATTGATTGCCAATCTGTCGGCTGTGCGTGGGGACAATCCCTTGAATTAGGCCGCGCCACGTGACGGGACTAGCCGCCCAAGAAATCGGCCTGAAACCGTACTATGAGAAAGTAGTGACAAATTAGCGATACCATAGCTGCTACACGATTGGCCGTCAGGGAATGCAGATGGTTTAGTACTACATAATTTTAGTGATGTTGGAAACAGACGGTTTACTACGGACAAAAATTTTAGTGATGTTGGAACAATGGGAATATATATTTGGTCTTTTGTTATCTTATGGTGGAGGACATGGGTCTTAGGTACTCTTGCAGAAGGCAAATACGGTCACCCGAATAAGAGGTGGGTCGGCCCATGTAATTAAAGATAGAGTAGAACTCAGTTTCATATTACCTTGTATAATAAGAAAGAGATAAAGTTCTAACTGAATACTCTATGTATAGATAAGAGAATTCTGAGCCGTATACGGCTAGGTTTTCTATCTTGTAACCCTCGCCTCTCAACCTATATAAGGCAGGCAGGAAGCCCGCTCACGGAACAACTCGGACACAAGCGAAAGCAATCCACCACAAATAGGAGTAGGGTATTACCTCTCGCCAAGTGCCTGAACCTATCTAAATCTCCTTGTCTTTCAAATCCATCCAGCTTTAGGTCTGACATGTAGCCCCTACATCTCTATTGCCGATACAAAACATCAACAATTGGCACACCAAGTAGGAGAAAGAGCCGAGATCATCATCAGCAAGCTCGATGGATCCAATCTTTGAAGTTGTCGGGATCACATTCGCTCCTGAGCTAGACTTCCGCTTTGAAAACCTCGACTTTCTCGTCAAAGCCTTCAGAAATCTCTCTCTTTCCGAGTTGGAGAAGAACCGATTGGAGGGAAATCCAGTCAACCGCGTGCCGGTTGGCCTCGGCAATGCTGCAGCAGTCTTCAACAACATACTTAGGCAGCAACCACGATCTACAAGAGCAGAGGCAACTCACTCTTCTAGGGTTTGACTCAGATACAGCCTTGCACCGGTCGAGATCGAATCTAGGAGGGATGAGGTTGTCAACTATTCACTCGGTTTCACCAATGCCGCAGCTGTCTTCTACACCATAGTCCAACGACATCCTCGGTCCGACATCGCCGAGGCGACCCAATATCTTAGAATTCAACTTGGATATGGCCACGTGCTAGTCGGGATTGGATCCAAGGAGGTTGGGGTTGTCAACTCTTCAGTCCACTCCTCTGACTCCGATAACCAGTCGGGGAGTGGTACCAGAAGCTTCTCACCTCCCCTAGAGGTGTTTATGGCATCAAAAGGAAATCCAAGCCTAAGTCAGGAGGCTCGCCAACTGTGCGAGCCGCAGGAAGAGAAAGCTTGCCGACTGCATGAACAATAGGAGGAGGAAGACAAGGACCGACAAGACGAACGGGAGACGCATAACCGTCAACTACGCCAAGCCGGACGTAAAGTAAAAAAAAACATCCTCTAGACTAGGATGGACGACCACAACATGTTCATTACTCTACAGTAGAATGTCGTGGCTGTAACAACCGTACTTGACACGCTACAGCTGAGGCCTAACACCACAGCAATTCCAACAATCACAAAGATCAAGGCAATGGTAGTAGCAGTAGTGGTGCAACACAACCAGGAGGACACAAGGACCCTGGTGCCTTCATCAAGTAAGTCGAGGTTCAACGCTATCACCTCGAGGTCCACAAGCATGAGCTCGGGCAGTGAACCCAGTCAGAGGCCATCTGATCAGCCGCTGTGTGGATCACATATTGATCGCAACGACAATCAACGATGTCATCATAACGACCGCGAGCGACGCGATAGGGACACCAGAGATTGACCACATTGGGATCTACCTCAAGACATCCAAGCCCACCGTCATCAACGCGAGGAAGACAAAAAACGCTGACTCAAAGACGAGCGCGACCGATTCGGTCTCCACTACGACAGCTTTAGTCGTGGAAGCCAGACCCCGCGCCGGCAGTCCCTAGAGCATCAAATCTACTCAAATGACGAAGTCTTGGCCTTCACGTCTGTAACGCCCAGAAATTCGTACCGAAATTCTGAACATTAATGTGTAATAAATCCCTGCCCAGGAAAGCCAGGGTACACAAACCAAGTTGCCATACAGAGTATCTTACAAACAGAGTAAACTGTATATTACATAAATGCAGCGGAAAAAGGTAAAACGGAGTCTATAAATATCTGGCCAAGCAGCCGCTTCCATCCCACAGGCACCTTGCCGGCGGAGCCAGCCTATTCCTCAGGATGATCTTCATCTGACGCGTCCTCCAACACTGGGGGGGAAAATTGGAGCAAGGCTGAGTACCACCCACAGTACTCAACAAATCACACCCACAAATATGCATATGCACAGGGTACAAAGATAGGACAGGGTTTATTTGCGGAAAAGCAGTTGCAAAAGGGAGTAGTTCGCAAACATTGAAAAGTTGATTTAATTAACAATATTAATTCACCACTGATTAACGTTACACCACGTTAACCAGGCCCAACCATTCCCAACTGATTGACGCTAAACCACGTCAACCAGTCTCCACTGATGAACGCTACACCACGTTCACCAGACACCTCCGGGTACCGTTACACCACGTTACCCGGACTCCACTGATTAACACTACACCACGTTAACCAGTCACCACCGGACAACGTACCACGCTGACCAGTTTTTCCCGACCAACGCTAAACCACGTTGACCAGGCCGCGCTGATGGAAGTTACACCACGACCACCAGGCGTAACTGATGAGAGTTACACCACACTCACCAGTCTCCACCGATTAGCGTTAAACCACGCTAACCAGTCACCCCCGGTCAACTCAACCACGTCGACCGGACTCACACCTTCCACACACCAGTTTGATAAAACAGGATTAATTATCCAGGGTGAGACTAATCACGGTGAGTCTTGGCCAATGTGCCCATAACCGCGGGCGCGGCTATTCGAATAGTTTTACTCTGATCAGAGGTGTACAACTGTACCCACAAGACACAGCCCCCACACACATTCCCGTGTGCCAGTACATCATCACGATGTCCCGTGCGAGGCTGTGACAGGACCGTTCACGAAACCCCTCCCTAACCATCCACACCACGCTGAGGTTGCACCTGCCGACAGGGCACGCCATATTGGCCAGGCTACCCCCCTTGTGCCACGGTGAATCCGGCAGCCGATCAACCCTACCCCGGGCCGACCCAACTCCATCACGCCCACCCTCTTCTTCGGTGCCTAGGAGAGGGAGAAGAAACGCTTCAAGGCCAGCCGTTGCCCACGCTGGCTTGTAGCAAGTACGGGAAGTTGCCCAAGTGGTTCCCGCGAACCGGTCCTTAATTGCCATGGGTGTGACAAGCAAAAACCACACACCCACAGCCACCATTTAGGTCAAAATTTTAGGAATTTAACAGCAGCCTATCCAAGGTTCCATTTTTCCGACATTGAGTCGAGTGATATAAAAAGACATTATTTAATAACCAGGTGAGCTATGTTGCTAAGCATGGCTAAGCATCCTAGGGATTATAATCTACTCATATTATTACCCAGGTGACAAGGATTTAGTTATCAAAACTAAGGCTGAATCCTAACATTGTATAGGCAATACCAATCCACATGAATTAGTAAAATAATGCAGTTTATTTAAGTAAACAAAGCAATTTAGCGAAAAATGGGTACAAATTGATCAAAGTATCAGTGCGACTTGCCTTGCTCCGGCTCAAGGTATTCGGCTACGATCTCGTAAAACACAGGAGAATTACCGGTGTCGGATTCTACAACAAACAATGCATAAACAATTAAAAACAGTACATGGAGGTCAACAAACATGGGCTGAAAGTATTTTTAATGGATTCTTGGCATTTTTCTGGATTTAATGAAATTTGAATGGACTTAATCAGAGTTCGTATGAAATAGTTATGATTTATTGAAGTTTTACTGCTATTTCAGAGTAAATCTAATTAACCAGTGATTTAATGCGCATTAACCGATTAGAGACGTCACCGGAGAGGGAGGCGACGGCGCACAGGGGCGGGTGCGCCACGTGGCGCCACCGCGGGCAACCACGCGGGCGAGCGAGCGGGCGGCCCCGATCTGCCACCCGGCAGATCGGACGGCCCCGGGGAGCGGCGGCCGAAGCCAGCCGTCCTGAGCGGGAGGCGGCGGCGCGCACGCAACCCGATGGTCGACGACGGCGACCACCCGGCGCAGCAGCGACCACACGAAGGGGTGGAAAGGAACGGGAAAACGGAGGGGGTTCTCACCGGCGGCTCGCGGCGGCGAGCGACGGCGCGAAGACGATGGTGGCGACGAAAGAGCAGCGGCGGCCTCGGGACGACGTCGGCGACGGAGCTCCGACAGCGGGGAACGGGCGAGAGGCGGTTGCCGAGGTGTCCTGGAGGATGAGGAGGACGGGAGAGGAGTTAGAGCGGAGAATGGAGACGCGGCGCGGGGGGAATCACCGGCCGGAAAGGAGGCGAAGGGCCGATACTCACCGAGCGCGTGGGCGAGGCGGTCCGGCGAGCTTCGGCTTCAACGGAGTGGCGGCCGAGGTGCGGCGCGGCGCGGCGGAGGTGCTGGCGGTGGCAGAGTAGCCTGGCGGCGTCCAGAACGGCGGCGAGCGGCGGCCGGAGGCGGCGAAAAACGGTAGAGGTTCGGTGTTCGGTGGCGACGGGGTTCTGGGGCAC
This sequence comes from Oryza meyeriana var. granulata, assembly GCA_003991445.1. Lineage (NCBI taxonomy): Eukaryota > Viridiplantae > Streptophyta > Magnoliopsida > Poales > Poaceae > Oryza > Oryza meyeriana. The sequence continues at coordinate 260,219 of RYFJ01003123.1, read as the reverse complement.
TGGAAAGCTCGGCGTGTTAGGGAAAAGATGGAGGAGAGGGTGGAGATGGTTTTTATACAATCGTCCGGGAGAGATCGAGGCCGAACGGCTCCAATCGTGCACGGGAGAGCGGGCGGCGGCGTGGGCATCGTGTGCGAGATTCTCGAGAGAGAGGGGACGTGGACGCCGGAGAACTCGGGGGAGTGGGGCGGACTCGGTCCGCGACCGTTTGAACTAGTGGAGAGCGCGGGGGATGAGGCGGGAGGCGACGCCGGATCGGAAGGCTCCGGGGAATTTCCCCTCCGCCCGATTCGGACGGAGGAGGGAGATGATGCTGACAGGCGGGCCCGGCCTGTCAGCGGGAGGTGCGTGGGCGCGGGCGCGAGGGCGAGGGCGCGGGCGCGGGGGCACGGGCGCGAGGGCGCAGGGGCAAGGGCGCGGCCGCGGGGGGCACGGGCGTGAGGAGGAAAAGGCCGAGGAGGGGAAACCGGCCTGCGGCACAGTGATGGGCCGGCGGCCCGGCGATGGAGAAAAAGAGGAAAAAGAGAAAACAGAAGGGAAAGAAAAGGAAAAAGATTTCCAGGACGATTTAAATTCCGATAAGCGTATTTAATTTATTAAAAATAGTTCCTATGCTCTGTAAATTCCACTAAAAATCCAGTTAATGTATTTTGGCACAGAGAATACAAGAAAAATATTCCCGGCCACGATAATTTATTATCTTGCATTTTACACCATCAATTAATTCCTCTAGCCTTTTTAAAATTCCTTTTCTTGGGTATTTTTCACAGGTAATATTTAGTGTGGCTAAACACAGGGTGTGACAAACCTACCCCCCTAAAACAGAATCTCGTCCTCGAGATTCGGAGGTGCTGGCGAAGAGGTGGGGATAGGCGGACTTCAGTTCGTCTTCTTGCTCCCAGGTAGCTTCTTCCTCTGAATGGTGGCTCCACTGTACCTTGCAGAATCTGATTACCCGGCTCCTGGTGTTTCTTTCACTGATCTCCAAGATCCGAACTGGCTTCTCCACATAGGTAAGGTCTTCCTGGATCTCGATCTGCTCCGGATCTGCCTGTTCTGCTGGTATCCTCAAACACTTCTTCAGTTGTGACACGTGGAACACATCGTGTATGCCTGTCATTGAAGCTGGGAGGCTCAACTGATAAGCCACTTCACCTTTACGGGCTAGCACTTGGTAAGGTCCCACGAAGCGGGGTGCTAGCTTCCCTTTGGTTTGGAACCTGTGTACTCCGCGAAGCGGTGTGACACGAAGGTACACGTAGTCTCCTTCCTCTAAGCTTAAGTCTCGGCGACGGTTGTCAGCATAGCTTTTCTGTCTGGATTGAGCCGTCTTCAAACGCTCTCGTATTATGGCCACCTTCTCTTCTGCCTCTTTGAGTGCGTCGGTTCCGAATACCTGACGTTTACCTGTCTGATCCCAAAAAAGGGGTGTGCGGCACTTCCTGCCATACAGAGCCTCAAACGGTGCCATCTGCAAGCTGGCCTGGTAGCTGTTGTTGTACGAGAACTCTGTGTATGGTAAGCTCTTATCCCATGTTCCTCCGTAGTCTAGTGCGCAAGCTCTCAGCATGTCCTCCACTATCTGATTGACTCTTTCAGTCTGACCATTCGTTTGTGGATGATATGCTGTGCTGAAGTTCAGTCGGGTTCCCAACTCTAATTGTAGCTTCTGCCAAAACTTGGAAGTGAACTGGCTACCGCGATCGGAGACAATCCTCTTGGGTACTCCGTGTAAACACATTATGCGAGCCATATACAGTTCCGCCAGTTTCTTACCCGAGTACGTGGTATGCACGGGGATGAAATGCGCAACTTTGGTGAGTCGATCCACGATCACCCAGATTGAGTCATACCCTAATGATGTCCGGGGCAACCCGGTGATAAAATCCATCCCGATCTCTTCCCACTTCCACTCTGGGACCTTGAGTGGCTGTAGCAGTCCTGCAGGCCGTTGGTGTTCTGCCTTGACTCGCTGACACACATCACAAAGTGCCACAAACTCGGCGATTTCCCTTCTCATGCTGGCCCACCAAAACTTGGTTCTAAGGTCTTGGTACATCTTGGTGCTTCCTGGATGAATGGAGTACTGTGTCTCATGGGCTTCCCGGAGTATCAGATCTTTGAGTTCTTTGTTCTCTGGAACGCATAAACGTTCCCCCATCCATACTGTTCCGTTCTCGTCTTCAGTATAACCCTGAGCTTTTCCGACTCTCATGTTCTTCTTAAGTTCTTGGATTTCTGGATCGTTCGCTTGTGCCTCGCGAACTTGATCAAAAAGCGTGGGCTGAGCCTCTAGGGCTGCCACGAATCCGTGTTCAACAATGCCCAGATTCAAGCATTCAAATTCCTACTGCATTTCCTTGCACATTGCCTCTGCCCGAGCGGTGTTGCAGTAACTTTTCCTGCTCAAGGCGTCTGCCACGACATTGGCTTTCCCTGGATGGTAATGTATCCCCACATCATAATCCTTAATCAACTCCAGCCACCTTCTTTGGCGGAGGTTCAGATCAGGCTGGGTGAAGATGTACTTCAAGCTCTTGTGGTCCGTATAAATCTCACTACGGTTACCGATGAGGTAATACCGCCAAATCTTTAGAGCATGGACCACGGCGGCCAATTCTAGATCGTGTGTTGGGTAATTGCTCTCATAGGGGCGTAACTGACGCGATGCATAAGCGACAACCCTGCCTTCTTGCATCAACACGCACCCTAGCCCTTGGCGGGATGCATCACAATACACTTGGTAATCCTTCTTGGGATTAGGTAAGATCAAAACCGGTGCTGAAACCAACTTCGTCTTGAGTTCTTCGAAGCTGTGGTTACACTCGGATGTCCAGACAAACTTCACATCTTTCTTCAGTAGCTGTGTCATAGGTCTAGCAATCTACGAGAAGTTCTCGATGAACCGGCGGTAGTACCCCGCAAGTCCAAGAAAACTCCTTACCTGTGTCACTGTCTTAGGCGGTTTCCAATTGGTGACGGATTCCACGTTCGTTGGATCCACGGCAACTCCTTGAGTGGTGATGATGTGTCCGAGGAACTGCACTTCTCTCAGCCAGAAGTCGCACTTGCTGAACTTGGCGTATAACTGGTGCTCTCTCAACTTTTCCAGAACCAAGCGAAGATGTTGCTCATGCTCTTCCGTTGACTTCGAGTAGATCAAGATGTCGTCGATGAACACTACCACAAACTTGTCCAGGAACTCCATGAATACCTTGTTCATTAGATTCATGAAGAAGGCGGGTGCATTGGTCAGTCCAAAGGACATAACAGTGCACTCATACAGCCCGTACCGCGTGGTGAAGGCTGTCTTTGGTATATCCTCATCTCGAATTCTAAGTTGGTGATAGCCTGATCGCAGATCTATCTTGGAGAAGACGGTGGCACCCTCCAGTTGATCGAACAGATCATCAATCCTCGGCAAAGGGTACTTGTTCTTGATGGTGACATCGTTTAGTGCGCGGTAGTCCACGCACATCCATTTTGTCTTGTCTTTCTTTTCCACAAAGATGACTGGTGCTCCCCAAGGTGATGTGCTTGGTCGGATGTAACCCTTTTGTAGCAGGTCGTCGACTTGCTTCTTGACTTCTGCCATCTCATTCGGTGCCATTCTGTAAGGCCTCTTGTATATTGGCGCTGTTCCAAGTGCCAGATCAATCCTGAATTCAATTTCCCTTTTTGGTGGCATCCCTGGTAGGTCCTCTGGGAACACATCCTGGTATTCCCTTACTATTGGAATATCCTGTATTTTCCTTTCTGGCTTTGTTCCACTTTCTGGCGGTTGCTCTGCTGCGACTTGATTCAAGCTTGCTTCTTGATGCAGCGGCACGGGTGACTTGAAGATTACCAACTCTCCTTGTGTTCACCATCTGAAGGGGAGAGCAAACGAAGGGGAGAGTAGAGGGAGGGGAGGAGAAAAACAGGTGGCTCAGAAACAGGGGTGATAATTAAGTGGCTGAATTAAATTCACTGATCTTTTTGGGTTGGAAACATGAGAAACACAATTCAACTCCTAATTACGGTGAACATACCACAACAGACGGTATGTCACCACTAACCCCAAACAAAACAAACATTCCTAACATTACAACTAAACAGGAAATCAAACTAAGAAAACGACAAAGCTAAGGGTGGCACGTCTAATGCTCCGAGCGGCTTCGACGGTCATCCGAGTCGTACTCCGGCTCCTGCTCGTCTCCGGCCTCATCGTCTGTGTGGCTCCTGGATCCGCCCACATAATCCACACTCCCGTGGGCCGAAGAACTGGCCTCGCTGCGGGTGCGGGACCCGCTGAAGGAGCTGCTGTCGTCCGTAGAAGTGAAGCCCCCATGGATGCTGGTGCCTCCCTGAGAGCCATCGCCGTCAGACGATGCACTGATCCATCCACCCGACGGTGCTGGTACTGGAGCTGGGGCTGGCGCCGGTGGGGGTGGTGGTGCGTCTACAGATAGCAAGGTGGGGGGGAATCAATGTATGCTCAGATCCAAATAAGTAAACAATAAATAATTTGGAAACAACAACGATTTTATGCAGTAAATAGTTTTGTAAGTAAAAATTCTGAGACCGACAAATTACCATTGCAAAACCCAATAATACCAAATAAGATTCACATAATAATTTCAACACAAATAAAGAGATTTTATGCATGCTGTAAATCAAACCTTCCCCAAGGATAACCAATGTTTTCCCAAAATTTGGACATTTATGCTAACCCACGAACAAAAATTTTTAAATCCAGATTTAACTTGACTCAAATTTTCCATCACATAAACGGCCAAGATTTTATCCCAATTTAAGAGCGAATTCCCACTTTTCCCGAAACAACTCCAAATGTGAGAGGCATATGCAAATGAGAATTTCAGAGGGCTCTTAGGGTTTCCATTTGGCTGGTCCTACGGTCAAGCTCGGCTCTGATACCAACTTGTAACGCCCAGAAATTCGTACCGAAATTCTAAACATTAATGTGTAATAAATCCCTGCCCAGGAAAGCCAGGGTACACAAACCAAGTTGCCATACAGAGTGTCTTACAAACAGAGTAAACTGTATATTACATAAATGCAGCGGAAAAAGGTAAAACGGAGTCTATAAACATCTGGCCAAGCAGCCGCTTCCATCCCACAGGAACCTTGATGGCGGAGCCAGCCTGTTCCTCAGGATGATCTTCATCTGACACGTCCTCCAACACTGGGGGGGGAAATTGGAGCAAGGCTGAGTACCACCCACAGTACTCAACAAATCACACACACAAACATGCATATGCACAGGGTACAAAGATGGGATAGGGTTTATTTGCGGAAAGGCAGTTGCAAAGGGAAGTAGTTCGCAAACAGTAAAAAGTTTATTTAATTAACAATATTAACTTCCACTAATTAACGTTACACCACGTTAAACAGGCCCAACCATTCCCAACTGATTGACGCTAAACCACGTCAACCAGTCTCCACTGATGAACGCTACATCACGTTCACCAGACACCTCCGGGTACTGTTACACCACGTTACCCGGACTCCACTGATTAACGCTACACCACGTTAACCAGTCACCACCGGACAACGTACCACGCTGACCAGCTTTTCCCGACCAACGCTAAACCACGTTGACCAGGCCGCGCTGATGGAAGTTACACCACGACCACCAGGCGTAACTGATGAGAGTTACACCACACTCACCAGTCTCCACCGATTAGCGTTAAACCACGCTAACCAGTCACCCCCGGTCAACTCAACCACGTCGACCGGACTCACACCTTCTACAACACCGGTTTGATAAAACAGGATTAATTATCTAGGGTGAGACTAATCACTGTGAGTCTTGGCCAATGTGCCCATGACCGCGGGTGCGGCTATTCGAATAGTTTTACTCTGATCAGAGGTGTACAACTGTACCCACAAGACACAGCCCCCACACACGTTCCCGTGTGCCAGTACATCACCACGATGTCCCGTGCGAGGCTGTGACAGGACCGTTCACGAAACCCCTCCCTAACCATCCACACCACGCTGAGGTGCCAGGCCGATTCTTTTCCTCTCTCAGTATGCACTAAGCTTTTTAGAGAAAATACTTGTAACAAATAAGAAGATACCTTAAAAAATAAGTTTAAAATTTTTTTTCTCCTAAACTATTTATCTAATCTATTACCCGATTATATCGTTGAATTCATTGCAATTAAATCATTTACAACAAGATCTTAGATGATTATATTTTAATAAAAGAAATATATATGTTTCAATGGTTAAAATTTGATGTTTCATGTTTCAATTCTTTTTTAAATATTCCGGTGACTAATTTTCTTTTCATAATGTATAACTTAATGTTTCACTGACGGTTAATGTAACGCCCAGAAATTCGCACCGAAATTCTGAACATTAATGTGTAATAAATCCCTGCCCAGGAAAGCCAGGGTACACAAACCAAGTTGCCATACAGTGTGTCTTACAAACAGAGTAAACTGTATATTACATAAATGCAGCGGAAAAAGGTAAAACGGAGTCTATAAACATCTGGCCAAGCAGCCGATTCCATTCCCACAGGCACCTTGACGGCGGAGCCAGCCTATTCCTCAGGATGATCTTCATCTGACGCGTCCTCCAACACTGGGGGGGAAAATTGGAGCAAGGCTGAGTACCACCCACAGTACTCAACAAATCACACCCACAAATATGCATATGCACAGGGTACAAAGATAGGACAGGGTTTATTTGCGGAAAAGCAGTTGCAAAAGGGAGTAGTTCGCAAACATTGAAAAGTTGATTTAATTAACAATATTAATTCACCACTGATTAACGTTACACCACGTTAACCAGGCCCAACCATTCCCAACTGATTGACGCTAAACCACGTCAACCAGTCTCCACTGATGAACGCTACACCACGTTCACCAGACACCTCCGGGTACCGTTACACCACGTTACCCGGACTCCACTGATTAACACTACACCACGTTAACCAGTCACCACCGGACAACGTACCACGCTGACCAGTTTTTCCCGACCAACGCTAAACCACGTTGACCAGGCCGCGCTGATGGAAGTTACACCACGACCACCAGGCGTAACTGATGAGAGTTACACCACACTCACCAGTCTCCACCGATTAGCGTTAAACCACGCTAACCAGTCACCCCCGGTCAACTCAACCACGTCGACCGGACTCACACCTTCCACACACCAGTTTGATAAAACAGGATTAATTATCCAGGGTGAGACTAATCACGGTGAGTCTTGGCCAATGTGCCCATAACCGCGGGCGCGGCTATTCGAATAGTTTTACTCTGATCAGAGGTGTACAACTGTACCCACAAGACACAGCCCCCACACACGTTCCCGTGTGCCAGTACATCACCACGATGTCCTGTGCGAGGCTGTGACAGGACCGTTCACGCAACCCCTCCCTAACCATCCACACCACGCTGAGGTTGCACCTGCCGACAGGACACGCCATATTGGCCAGGCTACCCCCCTTGCGCCACGGTGAATCCGGCAGCCGATCAACCCTACCCTGGGCCGACCCAACTCCATCACGCCCACCCTCTTCTTCGGTGCCTAGGAGAGGGAGAAGAAACGCTTCAAGCCCAGCCGTTGCCCACGCTGGCTTGTGGCAAGTACGGGAAGTTGCCCAAGTGGTTCCCGCGAACCGGTCCTTAATTGCCATGGGTGTGACAAGCAAAACCATACACCCACAGCCCACCATTTAGGTCAAAATATTAGGAATTTAACAACAACCTATCCAAGGTTCCATTTTTCCGACATTGAGTCGAATCATATAAAAAGATATTATTTAATTCCCAGGTGAGCTATGTTGCTAAGCATGGCTAAGCATCCTAGGGATTATATTCTACTCATATTATTACCCAGGTGACAAGGATTTAGTCATCAAAACTAAGGCTTCATCCTGACATTGTATAGGCAATACCAATCCACATGAATTATTAAAATAATGCAGTTTATTTGCGTAAACAAAGCAATTTAATGAAAAATGGGTACAAATTGATCAAAGTATCAGTGCGACTTGCCTTGCTCCGGCTCAAGGTATTCGGCTACGATCTCGAAATACGCAGGAGAATTACCGGCGTCGGATTCTACAACAAACAGTGCATAAACAATTAAAAACAGTACATGGGGTCAACAAACATGGGTTGAAAGTATTTTTAATGGATTCTTGGCATTTTTCTGGATTTAATGAAATTTGAATGGACTTAATCAGAGTTCGTATGAAATAGTTATGATTTATTGAATTTTACTGCTATTTTTAGAGTGAATATAATTAACCAGTGATTTAATGCGCATTAACCGATTTAAAGACGTCACCCGAGATGGAGGCGACGGCGCACAGAGGCGGGCGCACCACGTGGCGCCACCGCGGGCAACCACGCGGGCGAGCGAGCGGGCGGCCCGGATCTGCCACCCGGCAGAACGGACGGCCCCGGGGAGCGGCGGCCGAAGCCAGCCGTCCCGAGCGGGAGGCGGCGGCGCGCACGCGACCCGATGGTCGACGACGGTGACCACCCGGCGCGGCGGCGACCACACTGAGGGGCGGAAAGGAACGGGAAAACGAAAGGGGTTCTCACTGGCGGCTCGCGACGGCGAGCGACGGCGCGAAGACGACGGTGGCGACGAAAAAGCGGCGGCGACCTCGGGACGACATCGGCGACGGAACTCCGACGGCGGGGAACGGGCGAGAGGCGATTGCCGAGGTGTCCTGGAGGATGAGGAGGACGGGAGAGGAGTTAGAGCGGAGAATGGAGACACGGCGCGGCGGGAATCACCGGCCGGAAAGGAGGCGGAAGGCCGATACTCACCGTGCGCGCGGGCGAGGCGGTCCGGCGAGCTTCGGCTTCCACGGAGTGGCGGCCGAGATGCGGCACGGTGCGGCGGAGGTGCAGGCGGTGGCGGGGTGGCCTGACGGCGTCCGGAACGGCGGCGAGCGGCGGCCGGAGGCGGCGAAAAAACGGTGGAGCTCGGGTGCGCGGTGGCGATGGGGTTCTGGGGCACTGGAAAACTCGGCGTGTTGGGGAAAAGATGGAGGAGAGGGTGGAGATGGTTTTTATACAGTCGGCCGGGAGAGATCGAGGCCGAACGGCTCCAATCGCGCACGGGAGAGTGGACGGCGGCGTGGGCATCGTGTGCGAGATTCTCGGGAGAGAGGGGACGTGGACGCTGGAGAACTCGGGGGAGTGGGGTGGACTCGGTCCACGACCGTTTGAACGAGTGGAGGGCGCGCGGGATGAGGCGGGAGGCGGTGCCGGATCGGACGGCTCCGGGGAATTTCCCCTCCGCCCGATTCGGACGGAGGAGGAAGATGGTGCTGACAGGCGGGACCGGCCTGTCAGCGGGTGCGTGGGCGCGGGTGCGAGCTCGGGCGCGGCAGCTCGGGCGTGAGGGCGCGGGGGCGCGAGGAGCGAGGGCGCGGGCGCGGGCGCGAGGGCGCGGCCGCGGGGCACGGGCGCGAGGAGGAAAAGGCCGGGGAGGGAAAAAAGGACCCGGCACAGTGCTGGGCCGACGGCCCAGCGATGGAGAAAAAGAGAAAGCAGAGAAAACAGAAGGGAAAAGAAAAGGAAAAAGATTTCCAGGACGATTTAAATTCCGATAAGCGTATTTGATTTATTAAAAATAGTTCCTGTGCTTTGTAAATTCCACTAAAAATCCAGTTAATGTATTTTGGCACAGAGAATACAAGAAAAATATTCCCCGCCACGATAATTTATTATCTTGCATTTTACACCATCAATTAATTTCTCTATCCTTTTTAAAATTCCTTTTCTTAGGTATTTTCTCCGGTAAAGTTTCTGTGTGGCTAAACTCAGGGTGTGACAGTTAACCAAGACGGTTTTTATCATCCGAATGATTCATATATTTATCTTGGTTTGTTTTGTTGATGTTTCACTCTTTATAACTCGATGTTGCATGTGTGATAATAAAATGCTTCAGTAGTTGTATTTGAATGTTGCAGCGTCATATATTTATTCCAAAAAATCAGACGTTATTTCACCCCTTGTGAAAATTTGTTTTATTACCTGGTCAAATATTTCAATTTACTTCATAAAATATTCTAAAGAGACGTAACATTTAAAGAATAGTGTTTGCAACACCAACTACCCACTATATGAAACATTGCGTCCTAATAACTGAAAATCAAAAAATTAACAAAATAAAAACTTAAAATATGCAATATAGTCAAGTTCTAATCGAAACATCCACTTCTCACACGTGAAACATCAAATTTCAATGGTTAAAACATATATATGTTTATTCATCAAAACATAATCATATGATATGATTTTATTACAATGAATACAACGGTGTAATTGGATCTCAAATTGGATAAGTAATTTAGTGAAAAAATCGTTTGAAATTTTAAAATAAAGAGTGAAATGCATGCATGGTGTGAAGTGCCCACAAGAGAGAGAATAGGATGGGAGTGCATGCAGGCCAAGGCAGTGAGAGAAGAGAGCGAGAGGGAGTGCATGTAGGCCAGTGAGAGAAAAGAGCGAGAGGGGGTGCTGCATTCAAAGAAGAGCGTTCGAAGGTTAGCCCCGGATCAGACGTCCGGGCATAGTCTTGCCCCAAACATATTTCCATATCTCAGTGTCTGAATTGACGTCTTGTCACAAAGTGCCAAGTCCAAAACATGAACATCTAAGTTCGTCGGCATGCCCATGTATGTTCGTCTCCTGCCGTTCTACACACGGCATGCAGCGTGCAAAACGCCAGCACAGTCACAATACAAATAAGCCTTCTCTCCTACCATCCTTGCCACTACTTGATCACAACTAGCCTAGCTACAGTGGCTCATGGCGTCCAAGACCATGGTGGTGCTGTTCGTCGTGGCGTCGTCTCTTCTCCTGCTCTCGCAGGACGTGATTGTCGCCAGAGAGCTCGCTGATACCAGTGGTACGTTTCTTTTGCTCGTGAGTGTGTTTGGCTAATTAATGTGCTCTTTGGCACAGAAGCGGTATGCTTTTATTTATTTATTTGATGAACTTTCATTATCCAAAGATGAAAGTTTTATGGTTGTAAATTAACATTGTAAACAGCCGAGACGAGCGCAGGCGACAAGAAGGACGATATCAGTATCTCCATTGGAGTGACCATAGGCACCAAGCCCAAACACCGTGGCAAGCCGCCAAGCTATGGCCACTCTCCCCCATGCTGCTAGCGGTTACTATATATAACAACTATGTTTAATATCATGATCTGATGGAAATTAATATTAAATAGTGTGTGATATACGTGAAACATATATGTAAATCATTGTCTCCTGCTATGTACCGAGTTATATATATCGGTAACACTGAACGTACAGGATGCGCAAGTCAAAAGTTTTTGTTGTATCAAATCAATATTCATACTAGTTAAAAAGAGCATAGTGCTGACAATGAATCCTATACTAGATAGACATGCTGTATTTTGACTGTGCGATGTTGGCCTACTTGACATGAGTCTGTAGCCGTGCCTCCGCCTCCCTCCCGATCGCCCCCTCTCTCTCGATCGAAGCAGCGTGCGTAACTCCTCTCCTAATCTCGCGATCCTGACCGCCCTAAAAGCTCGTGTAGGAGCAGAGCGCCGCCGGTCTCTTCCTCCACCGTGCCCCACAAGCGGCCTGTCCCTTCCCTGTGCCTCTCCGCTCTCTGCGGAGCAATCCCCTATCGCCCAAATCCACGTCTCTCCCCCGCTCCTCCACAATCCCCTTCATGCCGATCTCACCACTGGTGCCGTATCCACTGTGTCTTCATCACCCTCCACGCCACATGCCCCCACTGGCCCTCAATGCCGTGAATACCATCCCCTCCACCTACCTCACCGGTGCCGCCCACCCACCCCTCACGCGCCCTCGCGCTGCGCCAAAGACTGTAGCCACCACGAGCGCCGCACGGGACAACAGCAGATCAATGACGGCACGCGCGGGGGGGGGGGGGGGTGCTCCTCGCCGTCGCTCTTCCCTACCACCATGAACTGACGCTGCCGCCATCCACCCAGATCCAACGCCGACGTGGCAGCAAGCATGGGGCATCGTGCAGGACCAGGGCACGTCGATACGGGGTAGCTTGCCGGCACACGGAGCGGGGGAGCTCATGGTGAGGAGAGCAGTAAGCATGGAGGACCTCACCGATGGGGTACAGTTAGTGCTTCCTTCGTCACATTTTTTTTTTCATCCGTCGTCATCGTCGTTTCCTCTTACCCTATGCTGATTCCTCTTTCCCTGTGCGCCTACTCCTCCGCCATATCAGCGGCTCGTGCAGCCTGTCTTCCCAAATGGCATGCTGGCAGAACCTATCGAACACAATGAGATCCCTCTATAGGATGCCAGCTGATGGATTCCAATGAAAGCATGAAAGGTATCTTCATCTTCTTTCATAGGCTATTTTTAAAAAAAATGCTCCATTTTCCTTTTCTCTTCTTGCAGATAAATATTTGTTTGGTCAGAAAGATGCCTTGAACATGTTTCAGTTTATGCCTGACCAGCATGGTTCTCTAGATCCTTTTTATTTTGTAGAGGGATTGCAACCTGATCTTTTTTATTTTCACCTTTGCTATGGCTAGGTGACTATGGTCAGGGAATCGTCAACTGACCAATAGCAAGCCCCTTTCAATTTTGGAGAGGCATTGGAAAGAGATTCTTTTCCCTGTATGATCAAAGTTTTCTCAGTAGAAGAGCTACAGCAAAACAGTAGGTATATCAGACAGTCATGCTCTTTTTTTCTCTTATTCAAACCAGTAAAACTTTCAGCAAATTTTGATGAGTTACAAATTTTGCTGCAGTAGGGTGAAAAGAACAGGTTGCACAGAATACAATCTCCACTTGCTCAGAGTAGTACCCAGTTTTGTCATTCTTATCTCACCTAAATGATATCTGTTCCTCGTGACTCTTGTCTATATCATCAGTGTTTGTTTTGTTAACTGACTTCTGCCAAAATTGCTGCATTTTACTTCAGGGATGAGTTTTAGATAAATATATGTATTATCATTCATCTTGACGCTGCAGCTATGGTTGTGTCAAGAGACCACAAGTCTGATCAATTTTGAAGAGACAAGAGGATATATAGATTATGCCAGATGCTATGTAATTTGGGCTGGTATTCATCCCTTGATCTCTAAATTCTTAATTTTTTTACAGCTTATCTATTTTTGCTAATGCAAAGTGATTTATATAGGCTGAGGGACAACAATTTGTATGCCAGGAAATGGAGTTTCAGTTTTTTTTTCTAAATAGAAAGCAGAGTTTTGGCATCTTGTGAAGAAGGTTTCCTCTTCTGTTCTCCTTTTCATAAGCAAAGATGCATCAGTGAAATAATTTGTGAGTGAAAATGTACCGGACATAAAGTTTCATTTTGTAATTATTACTAATTCAAGATATTTCCATTAAAAAAATCCAACACATAACACCTGATGAGGGTTCAACATATAGTTAGGTCCTAGATTGGAGGCAATGACCTGGCATAAGAAACATGCAATTGTTCCAACCTGATTATCCAGCCTTAATTATATCTTTTTTATTTCCTTTTTCTGCTAGCAATGAGAAAATTCATAGTTTATCCTCGAATAAAAGGTAGCATACTCTCTACTAGGAGTTGAATTATCTTTATGAATAAGGTTTCTTGTTAGTGAAAAGAATTTGTAACATAAAATTTGTATATGTTGTTTTTCTACAATATTTTGCTAAAACAATATCCCTTACTCTCTGTATGCAACATCTGAGCCTGAAATTTAAGATTTTGTTCTTTGGTCAGTTGTTAATTAATAATTGATGTCTTTTTCCGTCTCTACTGTAATCTATATACTACTTAAAAAGAGTAGTGGTGGCAGTGAATCCTATTCTAGGCAAACATGTTGATTGTTGACCGTTTGATCGAGAAATCCAATGGCTCAGATTGGTTCTACGATCCTCCAATTGTTCGTGCAAACTCGCATGTGTCTCCCCCCTCGTGACGTGCCCCGATCTCCACCCTCCTCCTCCCTTAGCTGCCGCCACGGCCTTTTTCCCCGATCTCCTTGAGCCTCCCTCCTACCCTCAGCTGCCACCGCCGCTGCTTCTGCCACCTCTCACTACCACTCCCAACTCTCTCTCCCTTGCCGCCATTGATATGCGGTTAAGGGCATAGTCTTGCCGTCGTGAAGGTCCTCACCACGAGTTAATTGTGCGTCAATTCCCATCCAGTGCCCCTCTGCCCTTCCCCCAATGCCACCCGTCGAGCCGCGCATCAATCCGTACCTCCCAATCCTCGCCATCAGCCACGCCTCCTGTTTGCACTCCCCCATCGCGCCCGCTCGCTCCGCGCTGCCCTCGAAGCACCGATACTCCCTGCCACCTTGCAAATCCTAGCTGAAATACATGGGATCCCTCTCGGGCTCGAGCACAGAGGTAGAGATGGGGCTGGGGACGCCGCCATCGTGGCCTGCATAGGGAGGAGGGGGAGGTTGGGGAGGGCTGTCATCTCATCTTGGAAGAGGAGAGGTGAAGAATGTTGCTGGTGTTGTTCAGAAGCATGAGTAGGTAGGAATGTAGGATGAAGAGCGTCACAGCCAGACCGCGTCTGACTCAGGAGAATTGTGCTCGAATTGCAGGTGGCTACAGCAACAATAAGTTAGTAACCCTAGAACAGGGTACAGTCACTGTCAAAGGCAACCTCTCCTAGGGTGGAGCTAGAAGCTGGTTGACAGCAGCCGGCAAGTGCAGGATCCGGTGGCTGCTTATGGATGTGATGCAGTGCTTATGTTTTTCTCCACTATAGAACTGGTTTGTTTCTTTCCCCATTCCTCTTAATCTATTGTCCTCTTTAAGATTTATGTCTCATCTTGAATTGTGGCATGTCAAGAATATGAATTGCTATTTGGTAATACTATCTACCAAGTGATTACTTGAGAGGAGCATGTGAACATCCTTTTGTCCATCCATACGAGTTCTACCTCAAGGATGGCAAGGAGCAGCCCTGTAAATGTGAAAGTATATCTTATGTGTATCTTGTGAATTTCTTCTTGAGCTAAACTTTTGGATTTCTGTTATAATGCGTGATTTGTATTTTAGAACTTCTCAATATATAGTAGTACTGATGCATCCATTCTTAGAATTGAAGATTAATTATGCAATTACCTTTGACGATAAAAAATTAGTAAAAAATCATTGAGGGTAAAATCTTATGGTCTTTCTGCCTGAAGTCAAAACAAAAGATAAATTAACTATTGCTAACTCGAGTAGGGGAAGTTAAAAATTGTTATAGATAAATCTCCAAGCTGAGGATCCATCCAGCTAGGGTCAAATTTGAAAATATAAAGGAATACAAAACACGGCTCATGACCCTAGAATGTCAATCCCTAAAAATTATTTGGGTCAAACGAAAATGGCAATAATTCTTTCAATTGTGCACAAGCAATTAAGTCCACCTCAAAGATCCAATAAACCATGAGCGAAGTCTTAAAAATTTATATTTGATGTAATGACCAAAGGTAATGACTAGTGTATGTTGATCCTGAGCGTTGTAGATGGTTTTTAAACGCATTATGTTCCCTTGCAAAGACAACCACCTTATAATTGAAAATTTGTGAACAGGAAATTTAATAATTGGTCTACAAAAATAGGAAGACCAACACACCCAAAAGATTACCTTGTAAATCATATATGAAAATGTGACAATAAATAAAGTCATCATCATTCCATGTGCATGTTTTCTTTTGATTGTTTTTCCTCTTAAAACTGCATTTTCATAATAGGATTCATATGCATTGAATAGGCTAAGGAATTTCTAAAAATAATTGGTACAACATAAAATCATGGAAAATTTCTCATAAAATCAGCAAAACCCAGGAAAATTATAATGCTGTGAAGGCTACTTCACCTCTCCCCCCAAAAAAAAAATAGCTCATCTTGCAGTGCACCTTGTCCACGTTGTTAACCAAGTCTTACTCTACTATCAGTAGCTTTGGCTCAGCCTAATTCATATTTTATCCACATGAAATAACAGTTACAAGGCCAAATAAAATATTGACTGCAGAAAACAGTGTCCATATGCCTATTTCATCTTTTTACCAAATTAAAAATATAAGGCTTTTAGCTTTGGAATTTTGCAGATCAGTAAACCATACACCCAACTACTCACAGTAAATTTGCCAACCCTAGGAATCCTTTGTAATGTGGTAAAACCGTCAAGGCAAAACAGCTGGCTAGCACAGTTCCCAGACTACCAAGTGGGATCCACAGACCCTAAGGCCCACCTGCCAGCTTTAGCCACCGACAAAACCCAGCTAGGTGTCGCTTGCATGCAAAGGAACACGCCAGGACGCCACCACCGCACCATGGATGTGTCAATGCCGCCGTCGACCTCGTCTCTTTCCCTTAGCATCATCACCCGTCCTCTCTCAATCCATCCAAGCTAGGTTTTCCATGAGATCAAGCCATTTCGGCCTCTATATCCCCTATTTCCTGACCGGCCGTGGAGAAGACAATGTCGTCCACTGCCGACGAGCCACGGCCGTCTCTATTTCTCCGACGTTCCCTAAACTTCTCTCAATGCCTGTTCCATTCCCCCTAGCCTCATTCCATTCCATGCAGTATATTGCCGGGAACATGGCCTCGCCACCGGCACCCGTAGTCGAGCAATGAGCGCAGCCGCCGGTGTCGACTTCCCATTCTGGCCACCGGTGGCCACCCCCGGCCAACCCATTGCGCCATCACCTCCGCCTTGATCTAAGAAGCTTGCAGCCTAGAGGAATTTGGTCGGGATGCCGTGCACGCGTGGATCGCCGTCATCGTCCCCAAATCCGGCTGCCCGCTGCCGCTGTTGATTTCTCTCCCTCCGATGAGTCCTAGGTCGATTACTTGCACATACACCATCCCCAAGAGACCCTTAACCTCATGTATGCACTGGATTTGGTGCTCCGTTGGCAAATCGAGCCATCACCGTCTTCTTGGAGCTCTGACGCCGCTATCATACCACCCTCGCCGGACTTCGCTAACTTCACGGTGAGCCTCTATATACCCGGTAGATGCAATTCCATGTACTCCTCTGACCGATTCGAAGCTAGAACCTCACATACTGTATGTCCCAAAAACCACCGCCGCTAAAGCTCATTGCCTGCATGATTCCGACCACCTCTAGAAGCCACGCGATCACCGATAGGTTTGCCGTAGGGCCCTCCACCTTTCTCCTTTTGGGCACACCTCGATCCGCTGCACCATTCGCCACAGGCGATAGCGAGAACGCCGTCGACACCACGCTGCCCTACTTGGCTCGGCCTCCGTCTCTATGACATATGGGCCCGACTTCATTAGAGCATGAGGGACCCGATTAGAAGGAAATTAAAACATGTTAGATTTTTTAGTAAGATTTCAAGCCAATGACATGTGGGTCCTAGACCTTTTCATAATAACTAAGAAGGTTAGAGACTCTTAACTAAAAACTATTAAGACACGTGTGAGGACTGCGGGTTGTATTTCTAGAAACCTAAGGGATCTTTCCGCATATTGACTCTCACTAACCGGTGGACCCAATATAAATTAAAATCTAGAAAATTTTAGGAAAAGGATTAATGCATTATCTGTTCAACTGAAAAATGTGTAAACTTGTAAAGTCCATAGATAATTCATATTAACTCCAAATTAAATAAATCAAAATTTGATAGAATCACAAAACTATGAACTTTACTCCTGTAGACTGAGATCTGGAAGATCTAGTACTTAATATACATAAAAAAAAGTAATATGTAAATGTCCACAAACACTTCTAAAATTTATAACTAATTCACCTTAGCTCCAATTTTTTGGTAAATCAAGATCTGATAAAGTCACAAAGTTTTACACTTTATTGCTATAAACTGAAACTTGATAAAACTTGTACAGAAGACACTTTTATAAATTGGGTAATAGATAAATACTTTAATTAGAGTATAGAACATGTAATAAATTCTAAAATTCATAGATAGTTCATGTTAGCTCCAAATGAGATTAATCCAATTTTGTTAGCTTCATAATATTTTGCTCTTTAATTATGAAAACAGAGGACTAACTAAAACTAGTATGTAAAACACCTTTATGATTTGTGCAATGAATAAA
The DNA here is from genome assembly GCA_003991445.1 of Oryza meyeriana var. granulata. Lineage (NCBI taxonomy): Eukaryota > Viridiplantae > Streptophyta > Magnoliopsida > Poales > Poaceae > Oryza > Oryza meyeriana. Next base: position 242,176 of record RYFJ01003123.1, on the reverse strand, counting down.
CATTTTATATAGGATATAAGATGTACAAGAACTTCTAAAATTATAAAGAATTTATCTTAACTCCAAATAAGGTAAACCAAATAGCAGTAGATTCACAAAATGTTTCCCATTAATCCTGTAGGGTTAAATTTAACAGAACTTTGTCCCAAGATACATGTATGTTAGATTATACATATAAATACCGTATACATGTCTAGAAATTGCAAAATTCATATCTCCTAAATAGAAGTTGATAAAATAGAAAATTCCTCACCTTCATTCATCTAAAACCAGGACCAACCCACTGCATAGGTTCCACACACATTAGGGTGATTTGGATATTTAATATTATTTCATAGCTAGACGTATTCACATATTGAAGTTCTAAATACAATATCTCCCAAATACCAAAGGTCAAATCAAAACTTCTTTCACTACACCTCATTAAAAATGATTCTCTTAAATGCTAAAAAGTAAAATTTGACAAAACTACCTCTTAAAAATATTCCTAAAATTTGTCTAAGGAATAAATGACATAAACTAGTATAGAAATTGTAAAATTCATATCTCCCAAAATAAAAGTGATAAAATAGAAATTATTTCACATAAATTCATCTTTGGTCAGTACCTAACCACTGTATGAACCTCATGCATATTAGATTATTTTGGATTTTTCGCAGTATTTGCTATTTATTCGATAGTACGTTAAATTCTTTCTAGAGACCGAATTCGAAATTGGTGAAGGAGTGGAATAGTTGATTGCCAGGGTATTCAGGAGTAAGGTAAGTATTCTCCCCTCTTTCTTTAAACAAATTGAATCATATGTTTTGGGGAATGAAATGTGTTGTTTGCAAAATTGCATGCGTAATTGCAACTGTCGATATTTAAAATATAGAAATTGGTAGTTATAACCTATTTGCTGCATATTCAACCTTGAGAACTTGAGTTCCTTGCTACTTGTATCCTTAGGATTGGTTAGAGTACTTTGCTTGGGCTCATTCGGGATTATGCAAGCTTATATAAATGCAAATTGCTTAGCCATGCCTAGAAATAAGCAAATAGAGATTGTGATCACTTTATAAATGGAAAATTGGGAATTTTATAACTTCTGGACAGAGGTGATTACTCTGTGTAATTGTGAACTAAAATGATGGAAAAATGTGTTTTTAGACTTGGGCGGCAAGTGACATGCATATGGTGGTGGTTGCACGTTGATAGGGGGAGTGTTCGCCTGAGTCGATTAAGGGATCAAACTCTATGTCACCCTCTACTGTTTACCGTACAACCATATGTGCTAGTAAGGGATGGCCTTAGCTCATTAAGTTGTTCAATGCTTAGCCTTGCATTTGGTAGGCCCAAGTAGTATGGGTTAAGTTGTTGTATTAGCCCATAGGAACTACCTACGATCCGTAATGGTGTAGGCGTCTAAGTTTATCCAATACAACAGTGTTGTGTCTCGTGGGGAACCAGATGGGTTACCGCCATGATGTTAGGTTTAAGGCATGGGCTCGCCACCTAGCGGCATCGAGGTAGCCCCTCGGTGGGGGTTTCCACTCGCCGTCGCTGGTGCAAGGCTAGGCATTTTGAGTAATGTAAAGGCTACATTGTGACCTCTAGACCGCACTCAACGTGTAGAGTGTAGTAGTGCTTCATGCAACACAAGATAAACTAGAGTGCTTATATCATGTGGGTAAAGCTGTACAAACTCTACAGAGTCAAAACTAATCGATTAGCCATGCTTGCGGTCATGAGCGGCATAGTGATGTGCCATGAGTATAGATTTGTGCTTTATAAAGGTGTTTATAAAATTGGGATATGGATTGGTGATTTATGATGATTATTATGCTTATGATGATGCTTATGGTGGCTTGTTACCATGAAGGGAAGTAAGCAGGAAAATATTATGTTGATCACTTTACTTATTGTACATGTTTCAAATGTTTTATTAAATACCACTGCAAATGCTTGTGAACTAAAATTGGCTTTATGCAAAATAAATCTACAAATAGCCTTCCTTAACTTAGAGCTTGCATGTAGTGTTGTAGGATTGGTCTTGCCAGTATATTATTTTGGTAATGTACTGACTCTTGCTCGTTATATTGTTGTTTAAGTTTGTTGTAGGTTGAGAGATGTGGGATCCGTTGCTTCTTTGGGATTGTTCTATTAGGGGCCTACCCCTAGTCGGTTTGCCTGTGTGGTCGGGTAGACACGCAATCCACTGAACTCTGACTATTTTACCGGTCGGCCTATGTATAATTTAGTTGTAAATTTCAGTTTATTTAATTGTACCACCCTATGTTGGATAACACTTGATGTAGATGGAAGTGTGAGGGTAGCAACTTCCTAGGGCTAGTTGCTCACTAGCATGGGTGAGAAACAACGGTTGGCTCAGGTTTGGCTGAGCACTGGCTGAAAGCTCGGCTTGGACTAGGCCCTAGTCGAACACCTGCTGGATAATGAACAGTGTTGATTGGATTTTGAGATGTAAAAGGAAGAAGGGAATAGAAGGAAAGGGAGGGATTTAATCTGCAATTGACTTGGCTGAGTCTTGAATTAGCATTGACATGTGATGGTATAATTTGGCATTTGATTTGAGAGTTCAAATATTTTATGTGAATTTGAATTGTTGATTTCTCTCCCAAATTGGATTGTTTCACTTTAATTTGGATTTGGTTCCTAGATGCACTTAGACAACTTGATACTTGATAAAATATTTTAATATTTATTCAAAATATTCCAATAAGACCATCAGATATTGGCTTAATTTATTTGTATGACCATTAATTGGCATAGATGGAATTCAATTGGATTTGAATAGAAATGGGAGTTTAAATAGGGGGAAAAAGAAGGGTTGATGCAAATGGTTGGACCACTTGGAATAGGAAGGAAAAAGGATTGGGAATTCAAATATTTTATTTGAATACAAATTTTGGGATTTTTCCTAATTGGATTTTATCTAGGTTGCCATATGGTCGTAGTAATTCATTTTGTTGCAAATGTGTTTAAGCTTCCAATATAGATTCAAATACTTGACTTGTATTAGACATTGAGAATTAACTTGTATTTTATTTGAGTTGCACTTATGTGTATTGATGAAGTCAATAAGGCCATTCCTAGTGCGAAGTTTCATTGCGCGGTTTCCAAGAGTGTTATGTCATCTAAGAATATTTGAGTTGATGGATGAAACTACTTCTCCCAATGCAAAATTTCATTTCACGGTTTCATATGCTAGTATATCATTTAAATGTTGCATCTAAATGACCAATAGGAGCTAATGAAATATGTGGAGATGAAACACAAACTCTCTCAATGGGAGTTTTATACAGTTTTCAACGTGTTGGAAAAGTTGAGTACTAGTTTTATCCTGATGAAACTGATTCCATCTCTCTCCTCTTTAATTCTTTGTCATGTCATTATATATACTGATGTGTCACCCTATTTAATGTGCATGAAATCTCTATGAAATGTGTACTGGGACTGGCCTAATAGATCGGCCCTTTGTAAATTATATTTCTCAACCTAATTTAATTTCCATTGTGACAATTTATGGTTTTAGTAAGAAATAACAACCATAACATCCAGCATGATGCAAAAGTTTTAAAAAGTTAAAAATTTTACTGATTTTAATTATTAGAAATTTTTAGGGTGTTACAATCTGAAAGACGATTGTTGCATGGGAACAATGGACTGCGACAATGGTTGTCGTCAGGGGGAGTAGTTGCAGTATGACTGTCATTTACGAGACCTTGGGATGTCTTAGAGTATGCCTGGGCTATAGACTCGATGACTGTCAAACCTATTTTGAAGGTCATATGATGTAATGTTTGGTTTAGTGAATCGAGACCACTAATATGATCAGGTTACCTAACAGACTCAAGAAGCGAGCTATGAGGTGTCTATTGTACATCATGTGATAATTTGGCGGATTGATCACCTATGTCTCTCCTAGCTAGTAGTTCTCGGAAGTTGGTTCAGCGAATTTTGATAAGAAGCCTTTTGAGATGTGCAGTGTTCAGGAGGAGAGCACCATCGGACATCGCCCAATATGTGGACCGGTAAGTGTTGTATTCTTTTTCCCTCGAGTGAGTGGAGCTATCGTTCCTCACAAAAAGGTTTTTAACGAGGCAACAACGTGCAATAAGCGACAGCTATGTACTCTTTCTTCTAGACTTTTTTCCCATAGAATTTTGGTAGGAAAATGATGAGGCATGATTGGTCGCGGATAGGCCCAAGAGGGAGTGTTATGGAATTTTATCTCTTCAGAGATAATTTCCTTTCTTATGGGCCAATCCGAATAGGGGTAGGGTGAGACATTGGAGACGGTTTGTGTACTCGAGACAAAATCTAATAAAGAGAGAGCTCCACCCTATATCTTGTGTATCGTCTACTTCTGGCATGATCTTGAGGGCAAAGGGAAGGGTGCGGGTGTTCTACATCTTATTACGCCACTACTGTTGTGGGAGAGAAGGGAACACATCCGGTGATCCGCTAATAGGCGCGTTGGTTTACAACAAAAACTAGCTTGACTTTCACTCAAATATACTTCCATAGTGGTAAGGGCACATCGGCAGAACTGATTAGTTTTTGAAGTTCAGAAATTTCACATAGATTTCCTCCCAATTAAATCAAGGACGATTTCAACCAACCAGTCTCAGTCCAGGCAAGCAGATTTTAGGGAATCATAGACCAGTATAACATGCATTACCATGTATTGTTTCACACATTCACTGATTGATCGATAGATCCAAGCTACTACATGATCATAAGAAGATGAAGGCAATGAGATCAGGAAGCCAAAGATGAATCTAATTACCTGGAGCTATTTTGATGGCACAGTCCTGTCCGTTGTAGAAGATGGTCATGCTCCTCTTCCTCGCCACCACCGGCCGTTGAGTGCACTAGTACTGTCCCCGTCCACAGCCGGAGGATGAGAACCATGGCGACGTCGATGCTGAGGTGTTGATCCGTGAAACCTCAGCTCAGAACTGGTCATGTGCCGGAGCAGCAGCAAGGGTAGCAGTAGCACCACTACCGCCGCCTGCAAGAGAGAACAACAAACGTCTGTAAGAGCGCGGAGTGTAAGCCGTCTGCTGCTGGTGCCTCTCCCACCTCCCTCCATCTCCCATTGCCGCCATTGGCCAGATCTGCAGCCCCCAGGGTCGGTGGTGGCTGGATCTGGCCGGACGCAGGCTAGCCTGAAGGTGGGGAGAGGCTGTACAACTGAGTAGCCCTGTGCCGGGGAGGGAGAAAGGAAGGAGGTGGCAGCCGGGGAGGAAAATCGTGACATGACCCAAAACATAACATCACCTAATATGGTCACACCCACTGAGATCACAATCTTCCCATACCTGGTATAGACTCACTCAGTACCCCCGTGGACTTATCACCGCGATTTCACAGTCTGGTGTTCCACATCGGATCATGTTATATAACAAGTCAAGCCGTTGCCCATTCTGACTTGTCGTTACTACGGTAAATGCTTCATAATAGTAGCTTGCGAACCGATCCTTAATAGTTATGAGCACGACCAGCAAAATTATGTGCTCACAACCCACCATTAATCAAGTTTTAGTTGGAATATTATTTTACCAACCACGACTAGCCGTCGTGAGCTACAAACGATTATCCGTAGTGAAATATAATTGATGTATATGCCATACCACATGAAATGATAGTAGTATTTGTAAGCATTGCTAAGCGAAACCTAATTAATCTAGCCAAACCAATATATAAGTTCATGGCTAGTCTAATTATATCCCAAAGTGACAAGGGATTGGAAATCAACAACAATAAAGGGCATAATCAATGGATAAAGGGATATAATAATAACCCATAATAATGTGGCATTCGAAAATGCATGCAATAATGTTAAAACAAAATAGTTTTCATAATTGGGATCAATATGCTCAAGGGTATTCTTGTGTGACTTGCCTTGCTCCTTTGAATAATCTTCTGAAACGCTTTCCTTGAACTCACAATCCTCCGAAGCGGTGGAAAACTACACCTTACAATCAAAACGAGGAAAAACACTAATAGAAACCAAGTAAATAGTACATAATATGTAAACATACATGTAGATCTTGATTTTAGATAAATTTTGAGACTTGAATAACCTCATTCCGAGTTCTTATGAATTAGTTATGAATTTTAGAAGATTTAATCACATTAAAAGCCTATTTCAAAGGATTAAATAGATTTAACACGTCATATTTAATTATTTTTGTACTAAAAAAGGGGACAATGACGTCAGCTACGGAGAGACAGAAGAGCTGTCACTGGCATGCGGGACCCACATGTCATGGTGGGAGGAGGCTCAGTCTACAGTAGACCTAGTCCACAGAGGAGGTCTCGGGATGATCGACGGTCCAGATTTGATCAAAGTAGATCGGACTGCTTGGATTGAACAAGAGAGATCAGATGGCTAAGATCGACTGATATAGGGGATCAATGGCCAAGATTAAGTCTAAGGGGATCAGATGGCTAGGATTGATCAAGGCAATTGAATGGATTGGACAGTCAAGATCAAATCTATTAGCTCTTGGATGAGATAGACGACCGGGATTGACCTCACTAGATCCGACGATTGTGGTTGAATCCGCTAGATTGAGCTAAGCATGCATCCACGCGAGCGTCCACGTGACAACCACATCGGACCGGAAGGATAAGCTAGCGCTGACAGGGCAGCTGACGCAGTGGCCATGAGAGATTGACGGCGGCCGGGGCGGGGACCGATGGTCGCCGGTGTTTAGCTGCATGGCACGGACGATGAGGGCACCATGTGGGACCCCAGAACAGGACCTTTTGTGTATACGTACTAGCCCAGGATCAAGCTAGTACACACAGCTACAAAGATAATATCACAGCCAATATCACGAAGGAAACAAACTATTTATTAAAGAATTGATTTTGAAAAGCCTTACGGCTAAAGATTATATTTATTCTGCCATGAAGGAAACTAAGAAACAAAGTACCAGCGGAAATAAAACAATTGCGTAGAAGCTCCATTTAACTTGCCACAGGAAGTCAACTAGGGCACGCGGCCTACTCCCTGTCTTCTGTAGCAAACTCCTCCGGAAACAGCAGAAACCTCTCTTCTGGACTACCACAAGATACATCATCCTCTTTACCACAAGATACATCATCCTCTTAATGGCCATGTGCAAATGTCACACTACACGTTGTGTGCGGTCAAGGAATCTGTAACAAAGCTTTTTAGAAACATGGGCTAGCCAGCAGTGCCAAGGCTCGGAATCCTACTGGGCCAGGTCCTTCCCATTAGGACATGTGGTTGTATGTTTGGCTCAGATCAATGGCTAATGAAGTAAAGTCCTTGATTGACCAAGGCAACTTGCCAAATCTAATGTAGCACACAGTATAAAATAGCAGCTTAAGAGCACAGAGTTGGCCCTTTGAGCAACTTAAGTAGCACACAGCTTAAGAGTAGGCTCACATAGAGACCATACCTGGTAAAGATCACATAGATACATTACCCCCTAATTAGGTTCACATAGAACCACCCATCACCCTGGTCCAAAACATTTTATCCGCCCGTTGTTTACTACACGGTGCAACACATGCTACCGGACAGATACCACACAGCTATACAGTTTATAAGAAAACAATGACAAGTATATCATTAATCAGGATTATATTTTGCTTGTAAACAACCTAGAGCAGGGCTAAGCAATTCTACTCTACCCTGAATTAAACCCTATATTCAACTCACAGGGACTAGGGTGATAGGTATAACAGGTACACGAATAAATAATCAAGGATAGAATAATAACAATTAGGTCTCTACTACCCGACCTGACAATTTATAAATAAAATCATGCATGTATTCCAAACAAAACATTTTATAAACTAGGTCCAATATGTTCAAGAAGTGTACTTGCCTTGCTCCAAGTACTATCCCTGCACTACGTCTTCTACGGTGAACTGCTCCTCGACTCCCGCGTCTATACGATTGCAAACGAGAAACAAATAAACAAACAAGAAAACAGCTTAAATAACATAAATTGAAATAATCAACTGAACCAGGAAGAAGAACGGGTCGAATCGGAGTCCGGATGGATGAGATATGGACTCTGGAAGATTGGAATTTGGGAAAATCCGAGGAGAAAAAGAAAAGGAATATTCCAGGATTTTTCTTTGGATTTTTATTTCGGGAAAAGAATTATTTTTGTGAAGGAGAAACTAGTGGGGCCCACTAGTTAGTGAGATGAGGTACGGTGGACTCGGTGTATGATGGATTGGCCGACATGGCTTGCCACGTGGCGACACATAGGCAAGAAGAATTGATATGGCGCTAACAGGGACGATGAGGTGGCTGGACCTAGTGTTGACATGGCATTTGATTGTACTATTTAGATCTAACGGCCGAGGTGGATCCGTTCAATCAGACGGTGTGGATTTGGTGTGGCTACTGTGCTATGGGCCCCACCTATCGGTGTCATGGGCAAAGCCCAAGCCAGGCAGCCACCACGGCCCCGACCAGCGGCACAGAGGCAATAGCGAGGGGCGGCCCGAGCGGCGGCAGCGTTGGGACAAGGGGGGAGGAGGCAGCGCGACATCGGCAGGCATCGGCCAGCGGGACGGGCATGGTAGTGGCTTTGGCGGCGGGGATAGGATGTCGGAGCGGAGAGGAGGGAGGCCTCAGGAGGGAAAATGGCACGGAGCGGTGGTGAAACTCACCGGCGGTGGCAGCAGCTAGGGCGGCCGGAGGTGGCATGACGTCGGCGGCCGGCGAACAGAGGGAGATGGCGGCGGCGGCTTCGGAAGAGGAGGAGGACGACGGGGACGGGTACTATTTATAGGAGAAGCTAGGGCTAGGGCGGCGGTGTGACGCGGACCGGGCCGTGGTGGAGGCGCGGGCCGACAGCGGTTGGGCCGGCCGCAGGAGGGAGGAGGGAGGCTGCGGCCTCCCTGGCCGAAGGTAGAAGAGGGAGGGGAAAAGAAAAAGAAAGGAAGGCAGGGGCTAAGTGGAGAAAGAGAAAAAATAGAAAGGAAGGGAAAAGGTAGGGACTTTTTTGGAAAATTGCAGAATTTGGAATATTTGGAATTTTTGGGATTATTTGGAGAATTTAAAATTGAATTGAATTTTTGGGGAATTAGGAATTGAATAGGATGTGAATTGGAGTGTTTTGGATCTGAGGAGAAATTAACTAGAAAAATGAGCTCCACTCCTAAAAGGCAAATCAACTCCAATAAAGACTCAAGCAAATCCAACGGCGTGATTAATTAACTTGGTCATGTTAAATACTTTTATTTGGTGAAATTTTCGTTAAGCTATTTTATGCGGATAAACTAGAAGTGAATTTTCACAATCAGGCAAAAGGATGGAAAGCGAAAAATCAGGACGTGACAAACCTACCCCCCTTAAACAGAATCTCGACCTCGAGATTCGGACTGGCTTGGGAACAACTCTGGAAACTCTACCTTTAAGTCCTCTTCACGCTCCCAAGTGGCTTCTGTTTCTGTGTGATGACTCGATTGGACTTTGTAGAAATGGATGGTCTTACTCCTCATGGTTCACTTTGTCGTCTCAAGGATCTGGATTGGATACTCATGATATGTTAAATCTGGTTGTAACTCCACTGCCTGCTATGGGGATTCTTCTTCTAGCACTCGAAGACACTTCTTCAACTAAGAGACGTGGAACACATCATGAATCCTGGACATTGAGGGCAACAATTCCATCTGATATGCTACTTCTCCTCGACGGGCGACAATCCGGAATGGACCTACATATCTGGGGGCAAGTTTTCCTTTCACTTGAAATCTCTTGGTTCCTCACAACGGAGTTACCTTCAAATAGACATAGTCCTCCTTTTCGAAAGTTAAATCCCTGCCACGGTTGTTTGCATAATTCTTCTATCGAGACTGAGCTTCCTTTAATCTATCCTTGATCAAAGCAACTTTCTCTTCGGCTTTGCTGATCACATCGGGTCCAAAAACCATTCTTTCTCCTGTCTCATTCCAATTCAAAGGTCTCCGTATGAGCTCAAAACCACGTCGATTTTCATGGGATTTGGCTATGATTCTTGGGGAAAAAGAAGGGGATAAATTCCCCTCAACTAATTTGAGGAGATCAGCCCCGGCATGGATGAATCGAACATGGGAGGCGGTGTTGGCTTCGATCGGGACTCCAGACGGGAAGTTGAAGATGATGGCGCCGTTGACAGGGCAGGTCCACATGTCAGCGAGTAAGAGAGAGGAAGAGAGGGCGCGGGTTGCTAGGCTGCCTCGCCCAACGATGAGCCACGCTGGGCCGGCGATGGAGGGCTTCGGCCTGCAAAGGAAAAAAGAGAGGGGAAGAGAAATGGGCTGCGGTAGCAGGCCGAGGAGAGAAGAGAGGAAGGAATGGACTGGAGGGATGGAGGTTTTTCAGCCCAAAGCAAGGAGAGGATTTTTAATTGGATTTTCAATTTAAATAATCTCTAAAATGTTCTTTGTGACTTTAAAATTAGTGCTTTTGCTCTGAAAATTATCCCAAAATTCTAGAGGCTTTTAGTTAACATGGATACTTAATTAAAAATAATTCCCATCATGATTTATTAAGGAGCCAATGCACCGCCAGAACCGAAGTCACCTAGGCTGAATTCTGCCACAACTTCTAGAAATCCCAGATTCCGACTAGTATCGTGGCACAGAAGAAGAGAGAATTCCGAGGACTGGTGCAGGGGAACAAGACAGTCATGGAAGAACATGAACAGCTCCTCTCCAGTGACTATCCCGACTTCGAGAAGTTGGTGGACAAGGCGATCTGCCAGGAGGACCAGAACAACAAGATGGACTGCAAGCGGAAGGCGGCCCAGTTCAGAGCTCCCTAGGGACAGCACCAGAGGCCTAGGGTGATGCTGGGGCATCAGGGTGGACCTTCCACCATGATCATCCGCCAGCAACGCCCATTCCACCCCGGGCACTTCCAGGGCAACAGCAACAATAGCGGGCAGCACAACCGTCATCCCGCTCCGCGCCTGCCAATGGCGCCAGCCCAGCAGGGATAGCCACGGAAGGACAGTGGGGGAAAAACCCTCATTTGCTTTAACTGCAACGAGCCGGGCCACTTCGTGGATAAGTGCCCGAAGCTAAAGCCCATTGGCTCCAAGCCTGAAGCTCCCCAGAACCCCAACGCCAACTAGCCCATGATCATGGGGCGTGTTAACCACGTCTCCGCAGAAGAGGCACAGGCTGCACCAGAAGTGGTACTGGGTACATTTCTTGTGAACTCAATCCTTGCAACAGTACCTTTTGTTTCTAGTGCAACGCATTTATTTATATCAAAGAAATTTATGGGGACACATGGGATAAAGGTAGTGGAACTTAAGATTCTCATGCGGGTTCACACCCCCGGGAACCGCATGACCGCAGCTCACTATAATCCCTCGGTGAACCTAGAAATCGAAGGATCATCTTTTCTAGCCAATCGAAGAATGCCACCAAAAAGAGAGATTGAGTTCAAGATCGATCTGGCACCGGGAACGGCCCCAATATATAAAAGGCCCTACAGAATGGCACCAAACGAGATGGCGGAAGTCAAGAAGCAAGTTGACGATCTGCTATAGAAAGGCTACATTTGACCGAGCATGTCACCTTGGGGTGCACCAGTCAACTTTGTGGAAAAGAAAAACAAAACAAAGCGGATGTGCGTGGATTATCACGCACTAAATGACGTAACAATCAAGAACAAGTATCCCTAGCCAAGGATTGACTATCTCTTCGACCAGTTGGAGGGAGCCACTGTCTTTTCGAAGATAGACCTACGATCAGGATACCATCAGCTAAGGATCCAGGAAGAGGATATCCCGAAGGCGGTCTTCACCACTCGGTATGGGCTCTATGAGTGCATCATTATGTCTTTTGGACTAACGAACGCACTAGCTTTCTTCATGAACTTGATGAATAAGGCGTTCATGGAATTTTTGAAGAAGTTTGTGGTGGTTTTCATCGATGACATCCTCATCTATTCGAAGTCAGCAGAAGAACATGAACAACACATCCGGTTGGTTCTCAAGAAGTTAAGAGAGCACCAGCTGTATGCCAAGTTCAGCAAGTGCGACTTCTAGCTAAACAAAGTATAGTTCCTTAGGCATGTCATCACCGCTCAAGGAGTCACCGTGGATCCGACGAATGTGGGGTCAGTTACCAATTGGAAACAGCCCAAGGCAGTGACATAAATGCGGAGTTTTCTTGGACTCATGGTTTATTACTGCCGGTTCATTGAAAATTTCTTGAAGGTCGAGAGACCCATGACACAATTGCTGAAGAAAGATGTGAAGTTTATGTGGATAGCCGAGTGCAATCGTAGTTTTAAGGAGCTCAAAAAGATGTTAGTGTCTGCACCAGTCTTGATCTTGCCAGACCCCAAGAAGAATTTCCAGGTGTATTGCGACGCATCCCACCAAGGGCTTGGATGTGTGCTGATGCAAGATGGCAGAGTCGTTGCCTACACGTTTTGCCAGTTGCGCCCCCATGAGGGCCCGACGCATGACCTAGAATTGGCAGCAGTAGTCCATGCTTTGAAGATTTGGTGGCATTTCCTCATCGGTAACCGTAGCGAGATCTATGCGGACCACAAGAGTCTAAAGTACATATTTACCCAGCCTGACCTAAACCTCCGTCAAAGAAGGTGGCTGGAGTTGATTAAAGATTATAACGTGGGAATACACTACCACCCGAGCAAAGCCAATGTGGTAGCATATGCTCTGAGCAGGAAGAGTTACTGCAATACTGCTCGAGCAGAGGCACTATGCAAGGAAGTTCAGCAAGACATTGAACGCTTGGATTTGTACATCATTGGCCCCGGATTCGTGGCAGCCCTAGAGGCCCAACCCACACTCTTCGATCAGGTGCGTGAGGCACAAGCTAACGACCCAGAGATAAAAGAGCTCAAGAAGAACATGAGAGTTGGAAAAGCCTAGGGCTTCACAGAAGATGAAAATAGGACGGTTTGGATGGGAGAATGGCTATGTGTCCAAAAAACAAGGAATCAAGGACCTGATACTCCGGGAAGCTCGTGAGATGCAGTATTACATTCACCCTAGAAGCACTAAAATGTACAAAGATCTCAAGGCAAAGTTTTGGTAGGCCAGCAAGAGAAGAGAGATAGCGGAATTCGTGGCACTCTACGATGTGTGTCAATGAGTCAAAGCAGAACACCAGAGGCCTGTAGGATTTCTGCAACCGCTCAAAGTTCCAGAGTGGAAATAGGAAGAGATCTGGATGGACTTCATCACTGGTTTGTCCCGAACATCTTCAGGATATGATTTGATCTGGGTGATTGTTGACCGACTCACCAAGGTCACCCATTTCATCCCTGTGCACATGACTTACTTAGGCAAGAGACTGGCAAAACTCTACATGGCACGCATAATGTGTTTACATGGGGTACCCAAGAGGATTGTATCCGACCGTGGTAGCCAGTTCACTTCTAAATTCTGGTAGAAGCTACAAGCAGAACTAGGAACCCGACCAAATTTCAGCATGGCCTACCATCCACAGACAAATGGACAGACTACAAGAGTCAATCAAATATTGGAGGGCATGCTAAGAGCTTGTGCATTAGACTTCGGTGGGACTTGGGATAAGAGTCTGCCCTACGCGGAGTTCTTGTACAACAACAGTTACTAAGCCAGTTTGTAGATGGTACCACTTGAAGCCTTGTATGGCAGGAAGTGACGTACACACCTCTTCTAGGATTAGACTGGCGAACGTCAGATATTCGGGATAGATTCCCTCAAAGAAGCTGAGGAGAAAGTGGCTATTATCTAGGAAAGATTGAAGACAGCCCAGTCAAGACAGAAGAGCTATGCCAACAATCGTTGCAGAGACCTGATCTTTGAAGAAGGAGACAACGTGTACCTTCACGTCACTCCACTCTGAGGCATACACCGGTTTCAAACAAAGGGGAAGCTAGCGCCATGCAACGTGGGACCCGACTGGGTCCTAGCTCGCAAAGGCGATGTCGTGTAGCCCCTGAGACCTTCATAGTTGAGTCACAGCTGATGCCGAGTGCTCGTCCTCCACGGTGAAGATTGCCCGAGTGCGATGCTCCCGAGTACTCTTTGTCCGAGTAAGTCTTCTTCCCGAGTCTTGCTTCATGTCAGCTGGCAACGAGGCTATGAAGGGCTTCATAGAGATATATGAATAGTGTGCGCCGAATAGGCGCACCTATTAGGTGTAGCCCCCGACTTTGTGCTTAATTGTGAAGACAATTAAACATAAAGTCAAAGATTTTTAACCTGGAAGTCTTTCCCGAGTAGATTACTACTGGTATATGAGACTCTTCGGTATCATGTCAACCGGAATAAACTTTATAGTCTTGCCGAGTAGGGAACTACTCGTATGTAGGACTCTTCGACTTCATGTCAGTCGGAATAGGTGTTTATAGTCTTGCCGAGTAGGATGCTACTCGTGTATGGGACTCTTCAGCGTCATGTCAGCTAGAAAAGGGGGTTTATAGTCTTTTCCGAGTGGCATCCCACTCAGAAGTTAGACTCCTCCGCATCATGTCAGCGGAAAAAGATATTTATAGTCTCTTCCGAGTAGTGCACTACTCGAAAGTTAGACTCTTCAGCGTCATGTCGACTGGAATAACGTTGCTCATGGCAACTGGTGGCCACGCATGTAGGCCGAGTACCACTGCGTGAAAATAAATCCACGGCATGGTCGGGTGTACTCGAGAGAGATACCTGCATCCTCAATTTTAATAAAGACCAGCTTGTGATCCTTGTAAGGATATATCCTTGAGACCTGGCGGATAAAATAGATACCCAAACATATATGTTTAGCAATAAGGCTCTCATGAAGCATATCTGTTTACCTCATCGGCTCCTGTTAGTAGCACCAGCGCTATAATTTCAACTCAGCCTGCGGGCAGCCCACATGGAGCATGCTACTGTAGGAACTCATATCTTGATGGCCCAGTGCTGACTTTGTAGGCCCAAGCCCATCTAGTTGGCATTGGCTCTATAAAAGCGGGGAGAGAGAAAAAGATTCCTTCATCTTCCCCAAATCAACCAATCGCTTCGTCTTCCACCTTCGCGCCCAACGTTTCGCTTCCCGCCCGGCTAGGGTTAGCTGCTGCTGTTCCCCACCCGAACTCGGGTGATTCCAATCCTCTTCGTTTGTTCCAAGCCCCCGATTCGTTTTTCCCCAAATCTTGTCGCTTCCAGCCATGCCGAAAGCTTCGGATCTTGCGGGTGCGTCGAAGAGTGCTTGGCCGATTTTAGATTGCGGCTCGATGAAGCTGAAGCTGCTGGAGAGTCAACTGAAGTTGCCCAGCCAAGAGATGATTCGCTGGCGGCCGGCTAAGGGTGAGTCGGTCCCAAATCCCCAACCTGGTGAAACAGTAGTTTTCACCTCTTTTTTCGATCGGGGCTTGTGCCTTCCATCTTCCGATTTCTTTCACCGCGTCCTTGACTTCTACGGGCTGGAGTTGGTGCATTTGAACACCAACTCGATTCTTCAGATCTCCATATTTGTTACTCTCTGTGAGTGCTTTTTGGGTGTTGAACCCCATTTTATTCTCTTTCGACATCTGTTCCACATCAAACCCCAACCCTCCAAGAATAATATTAGCGTGATTGGGGGGGGGGCTGGTCTCCAGCTAAGGAGCGATGGGAAGAAGACATATCTTGATCTCCCCTTGAAATCTTCTCTGAAAGGCTGGCACAAGGAATGGTTCTATTGCGCAGATCTGGCTCCCTCCTTGCGCCCATTTACTGGCTTGCCGCCCGTGGTTTCACCACATTGGTCAGCAGAGCCATCCTTTGAGGAGATGGGCCAGGCACATCAATTGTTGGTGAAATTAGATGACCTCAAAAAGGCTGGCCTGAAAGGACCTTGGGTGGCTCGTCGCTTCTTGCCTCGGCGCATCTAGCCGCTGAAGCTGAGGAGTGCATTTGGCTGGGCCTTTAAAGGCAAAAATGATCCTGACCGAGTAAGCAATGAGTCGGCCAGCAAGGGCGTAGTGACCGAGACCCTGTTTGGTTACTTCTTCGAAGGGGTGATCGCGACCGAAGATGATAACCGCCGGGTTGCGGCCTATAGCTTCATTCGGCACCGGACCAAGGTAACCTTTAATCTTCTTCTGTGATGAGTGCCTGTGGAACTGTGATTATTCAGCACTGCGTGATGTATTTTGTTGACTCATTTGTAGTGGCACGAAGAGTTCGATGAAGACTCCCACCCATTGTCGGCCGTTGCATCGAAGAAAAGGCCGAGGAGCCTCTCTGCTACCCAGCCCGTCTCCAAGAGAGCGGGGAAGAAGCCCATTCTGTATCGGGGCGAGGGGGCCATGACGCCACGCGTCATGGTAGGAAGCCTGAAGATAAAGGACACCGTCGCCGCGGTGCCCAGGCGATCAAGCCCAAGGTTGAGACCTGTGGGTTTGAGCCCAACGTTGCCAAGTCTAGCAACAGCACCACCGAGGGGCCGGCCAGAGCAGACACCGCCGAGGATGGGGGCGCCCAAGCCAGCCGCACCAGAACCAGGGCCGACTCGAGTTGATATGCCGCCACCGACTGTGGCGCTGACCAATTCGCCGGCCGGGCTGACGACCGGAGGTAGCGCTCCGCCAGGACCCGGGTCGCCCGGCAGGAAACTGATGTTCTCCAAGAGGTATGCTGCTCCAGATCTTCTGGAATCCTTGCTTGTTGCTGTAGTGTTTTGATGTCTTGTTTCATCATGCAGGAAGCGGGCCAATATCGATCTCAAGGAGACCGATCCGACCGCTCCCCTTGAAGAGCCTGCTCCAGCCGAGCCGGTGGCCGCGAACACACCCACTGAGCCGGTGGCCAGCCCAGTCACGGAGACTGAGGTGGTCCCGACTGCAGGGTCGCCGTCGCCACCCAACCAAGAGGCAGCTGCTGAGGTTGAGGCCCCAGCCCTTGAAGCGTCGCTCGTCGTGGAGGCTGCTGTCGGAGCCCCCGAGCCGGTCCCCGAGGCCGCGAGGGACGGCGGCATGGGGGCCGGGACCCCATTGCCGTCGTCGTCGTCGCCGCCGCTGCCAGAGATCCCGAACCTGCCTCGGATTGAAGCTCCTCCGCGTAGGATGCCCCAGACATTCACCTGGACGGCGCCCGACGGGACCGCGAAGAGCTTCAAGCTTGACGAAGTTGTCGCGAGAACGGAACGCGAAAGCTTGCGTCGCGCCGCTATCAGCGGGTCCCAGGGAGTCGGGGTATGATTCTTGAGGCAGAGTCATGGTGATCTTCTCGTTTTGACGTCTGACTCCATCCTTGATTTGTTTTTTACCCTGAGCAGAAGCTTGTCAACCGCAATGACGCGATGACAGAGATCCTGGTCGAAATGACTCCCCACCTCGCGGAATTGGAGCAGCTCCGAGCATTGAAGGCCGAGATGGAGGAGCGTCACGCGGGGAGGGAAGCCTGGCTAAAGAGTGGCGCCGACCAGCTCAGGGAGGAGACTTGGGCCCTAGCCGGAAAGATCAGAGGTAAATTCCCCGAATGTGCCTTCCCGACTGAACCATCGATGTATTCATCCAGCTGCGTTGTTCCCGACTGCCTAGTTATGTCATGACTGCACGGTTGAGCTCTTGGCTAATCTGTCGTGCAGCCCTCGAAGCAGAGTTGAAGACCCGAACAGAGAGGGAATCCAAGCTGAAGGAGGCCGAAGAAGCCAGGGCCGAGCTTGAGAGGGTCAAAGCTGACCTGACAAAGGCCAACGCTGAGCTTGATCGGGAGAAGGCCGAGTTGAAAGAGGCCGTCATCAAGCTCGGTAAGGAAAAAGCTGAACTGGAGAAGACCGTGGCCAGGTGGGAGGCCGACTATGAAAGTAAGTCCTCAACCTGACCATGAACTTAGCCAATCCATTAGTCATTCCGTCTGCAACCGAGTCTGACAAGTTTACTCGCCGGTGGACCCGGACAGATATGAGAGTCAATGTCTAGGCCCAGTATCGGTTTTACACAGAGGAGATAAGAGGCATCAGGGAGTCACGGGAAGCCCTCGTCGGGTCCGTGAAAGGTCTCCTTGACCTCATAGATCCCAACCCTGTGGGAACCAGTTGCAGCAAAATCCCCCAAATAGAGGCGCGTCTTGAGAATGCACCGAGTGCCTTGAAGAAGTACTCGGATGAGCATGTTGTTGCCGGCGTGGCCCAAACCCTAGCGATGACCAAATCCATCTACCCGAGGGCAGACATTGAAGCCATTGGGGAGGGGTTTGTTGAGGAGACGACGCCCGAGGAGGCGCTGGAGCTGATTGCCCGGGCGAAGCCGACTGCTGAGGTAATTACCCGAGACCTGGGTCTGTAAGGGCAACATATTATGTAGTCGGTATGTATACACTTTTGTGAAGAAACATGTGCAAATATATGTGCGACGCCACCAAGCTTATGTACTCAGTCGTCATTAGCTTTACTTGACCGTGCGGTCTATGCTGAGTTATTCTGTTAGAACTTAATAAAATTGTTCAAAGTAAGAAGCTGGACTCGGGCAAACGAGACAGTTGTAGTAAAGCTTCGTGACTGAGTAGGACGAGCTCGTATATTATTGACAACACATATATACATGCAGCCCCCGACTCACTACTTGGTTGATGTAAGCGGCGTAGTGAGTCAGAGAAACTGTACACATGAAAAAGGATAAAACTCAGGTATAGAAAGGACGTAGCTGTTCTATGTTCCATGAGTTGTTGATGAGGACACCGTCTTCGGTCTTCAGTCGGTAGGCGCCTGGCCGTGTGACCTCAGCTATAATGAACGGCCCTTCCCAGATTGGGGATAATTTGTGCCTGTCTTTGGTAGTTTGTATTTTCCTCAGGACAAGATCCCCGACCAAAAAGGCGCGGCCACGGACATTGCGGTTGTGGTAGCGACGCAGGCCTTGAAGATACCTTGCCGACTGGATTGTTGCGGTGTCCCTTGCTTCTTCCAACTGATCTAGCTTGACCAGTCGGGTGTTATTTGAGTCATCATCTGAGTAAGCCCGGGCTCGCGGAGAGCCGAACTGTAACTCTGTTGGTAGCATAGCTTCGGCACCGTAGACCAGGAAGAAAGGGGATTGCCCTGTTGCCCGACTAACCGTGGTTCTGAGAGACCAGAGAACCGATGGGAGTTCTTGTACCCACCGGCCCGCGTATGGTTGTAGTCGGTCGAATATTCTGGCCTTGATGCCTTGTAAGACCATACCGTTGGCTCGTTCGACCTGCCCGTTACTCCGCGGGTGTGCCACAGATGCGTAGCAGATCTTGATGCCAAAATCTTCACAAAAGTCTTGGAATACGCCGCCCGTGAACTGAGTACCGTTATTGGTGATGATGTGGTTAGGGACCCCGAACCGGTATAGTATACTCATGATGAAGTCCTTTGCTCGTGCCACTGTAATTGTTGCAACGGGTTTAGCCTCAATCCACTTGGTGAATTTATCCACCACAACGAATAGATGTGTAAACCCTCCTGGCACTTTCTTGAAGGGCCCGACCATGTCGAGCCCCCATACTGCGAATGGCCAAGAAATAGGGATGGTTTGGAGTTCCTGGGCTTGGAGATTTGTTTGTCTTGCATAGAACTAGCAACCCTCGCACTTGCGAACAATGTCCTTGGCGTCTGTTACTGCTGTGGGCCAAAAAAATCCCTGTCGGTAAGCCTTTCCGACTAACGTCTTGGATGCGGCATGGTTGCCACATATGCCTGAGTGAATCGACTGTAGAATCTGCTTGCCCTCCTCGGTGGTGACGCAACTCATGAGGACACCGGATGCGCTCCTTCGGTACAGGTCTTCTCCGACTAGTAGGAAGCTTTTGCTTCGACGCTTGATCTGCTCGGCTTGACTACGATCTTCTGGGAGTTCGTCGTCCAGGAGAAATTTGACAACAGGAGTCCTCCAGTCTTGACATATGTGCAGCACCTCGTTTGTGGCCGAGGTAGGTTCGCCTCCCGACTGCTCCGGCGCCGGTTTCTTCTTGACTGATGGCTCCATGAGTTGCTCAACAAAGATTCCAGTCGGAACTGCTTCTCGCTTGGATCCCATGTTTGCCAGCTCGTCTGCCACGTCGTTGTATTGATGCAGGACATGTGTTATTTCCAGCCCGTCGAACTTGTTTGCCAGCTTGCGGACCTCCTGACAGTATGCCGCCATGGTATCGTCGAGACAAGTCCAGTCTTTCATGACTTGGTTTACCACGAGTTGAGAATCCCCGCGTACAACCAGTCGACGTATGCTGAGTGATATAGCGATGCGGAGCCCGTGAATAAGTGCCTCGTACTCGGCGACGTTGTGGGAAGCCGGGAAGTGGATTTGTAGAACGTACTTCAGTTTTCCGCCTGTGGGGGACATCAATATGACTCCGGCCCCAGCACCGCCGATCCGTAGGGAACCGTCGAAGTACATTGTCCAGTACTCTAGCTTCACTGTTGATGTAGGCAGTTGAACTTCCGTCCACTCGGCCACGAAATCGGCTAGAGCTTGTGATTTAATTGCTGTCCGTGGCTGGAAGGTGATATCGAACGCCATCAACTCGAGTGCCCATTTAGCGTCTTCCTATTTAGGGTCGAGTCCGGTCCTGACTAGAGCAGTCTTGGAGGGGTCGGAAGGGTCTAGGGGGATCTTCTTCGTGTCAGAGTCCGCTAAAATTCCCGACTTCGCTGCTTTTTTCGCCAGAACTTGATCCTGCTCGACTTCAGTTGTGATGGCTTGCCGAATGCTATCGCGCCCGACTGCCGCCTCTTGTGATTGAGCCAGTTCGCAGCTCTCCTTGTCGCAGGTGAAGGCTTGCTTGATGTCGCTGCGGAGGGAGAGGACTCCTGTTGGCCCAGGCATCTTGAGCACCATGTATGTATAGTGCGGTATCGCCATGAATTTGGCAAGTGCCGGTCGTCCGAGTATCACGTGGTACACGGTCTCGAAGTCGGCAACCTCGAAACAGATATTTTCTGTGCGGAAGTTATCCCGCGTGCCGAAGGTTACCGGCAAGGTTATCTGCCCGAGTGAAGTTGATGACAGGCCAGGAATTATCCCATGGAAGGGCGCAGTACTTGGCCGTAGTTCTGAACGAGGAATCTTCATCTTGTCCAAAGTCTTGGCGAATAAGATGTTGAGTGCGCTACCTCCGTCGATAAGGGTTTTCTTCAGCCTGATGTGTCTGATGACCGGGTCTAGGACGAGTGGGTAACGTCCCGGGTGAGAAACCTGATCTGGGTGATCTGCGCGATTGAAGGTAATGGCCATCTCTGACCAGCGCAGGTACTAGGGGGTGTCCGACGTAGAGACCGTGTTGATATCGCGCGCTGTTAGCTTTTGTTTACGCTTGGACTCATACGCGGATGGCCCTCCGAAGATGTGATTGAGCTCGGCTTGAGGATCTTGAAAATCATTAGCCGGACCAAAGTCTGGCTTGTCTTTGTCCTTGTCAGTGCCAGACGATGAAGCTTACTCAGAGGCGAACTTCTTCAGCATGTAGCAATCTTTGGCTGTGTGCTTGCCCTTAGGGTGGAAGGGGCATGGCCCGCTCATGACTTTCTGGTAGTCGTTATTCCGCTGGGGCCGCGACCGAGTGCACTCCATGTTGGCCACCTCATTGTCCGACTTCCGCTTGTGGCTGCCGGACTTGTTTTGAGGCGGCTCGTTGTCGGTTTTCACCTTTTGGTCCTTCTGTCGAGACTCCTTCTTCTCGTCGAGGGCCTCTGCGACCGCTTCAGCCGAGTCGGCGTATTTATTGGCCATGTCGAACAGAGCCCAGACAGACGGCAGTGGTTTTCGAGTGAACTTCGCGATGAATGGGGCGTCTTTTACTCCCATGCGGAAGGCGGCGATGACAGCCTCGTCGTAGACCATTGGGATCTTGTTACGCTTCTCGGAAAACCACTTGATGAAATCTCGCAGAGACTCGTTCTTCTTCTGGTGCAGCTGATAAAGATCGTGCTCTGAAGACGGCCTCTCGTAGGTCCCCTGAAAGTTAGCGATGAACCGATCCCTGAGTTCTCCCCAAGAACCGATCGACCGCCTTGGGAGGCCTGTCAGCCATGTCCTCGCCGAGTCGGCTAGCGCGACTGGGAGGTAGTTAGCCATGGCTTTGTTGTTGCCTCTAGCAGCTCGAACTGCTAGGGTATATACGGTGAGCCAGGACTCGGGATTTGTCTTGACGTCATACTTTTCAATCCCAGTGGGCTTAAAGCTAGTCGGCCAATGGACGTCCTATAGCTCCCGAGTGAAAGCTAGGATGCCTTCGTCTTCGTGGGGGCTTGGGCTTCGACCACGGCGGTTAAACCACTCATGATGGAGGCCAAAGCGCTCGTTTTCATCTTCCAGTCGGCGGCGCTCATCTTCTTGTCGTTCGCGGCACCGGGCGCTAATAGTATGGTGAAGGTCATGTTGTAGGCGCTCTCGGAGGTCTTGATTAGGCCAGCGATCATACTGGTGATGACGCCGGTTGTTGTTATTAGTATTGCCGAGTGTAGTTTGCCTAGACTCCTTGCATGGCCGACTTGAGCCGGCCGCCCGACGCCGGGCTGATGTAGACGAGCCCATTGCTGGAGATCCCGACCGGTTAGTCGGTACTAGGGTGTCACTCGACTACTGTTGTTGTTGTTGGCAGGCAGCAACCGTGATCATCGCCTTGATCTTGGCGATAGTTGGGGTGGCCTGGTGATTAGGCCCGAGCTGGAGCGTGTCCAGCAAAGTTGCGGCGGCCACAACATTCTGTTGCAGCGTGACAAAGACGTCGTGATCGCCGACTTTAGTTTGGAGAATCTGCTGCTGGGCTGCTCGCCCAGCTCTGCGCAGCCCGTCATTGCGAGCCTCGCGATCAGCCTCCTCCTGTTGTTTCAGCCGGCGCGCCTTCTCCTGTTGCTCCTCTTGTAGTCAGCGCACCTCGGAGGGTGGTGTTGAAGCCATGAAGATCTCGCAGGGGAGGAGAAAACTGGCCAGACTGGAGTCCGAACTGGCGTTCGAACCGTTATCCGACTTGGAGTCGGACTCCGAGTAGTTTATTGGAGTGAGAACGACCCCAACCTCTCTAGACCCAATCTGAAACGGCACTTGGCCGTGTCCAAACTGAATCGCAGGAGATCGGGTCTGTTGTGCGGGATGTAAATCCGCAGCGTCGCCGAGTCCGTGTGGGAGATTGACGATCTCTCCCCTTCTCAGCCCAACCCGGGCTGGCTCAAGGCCTAGCGCAAGTCGGACGCCGAAGGAAAGAGTTGTCCCTATGCTTGGCGATGTGAAGGACTGCCACAGTAAGTCGTGGAAGGAGATCGCGACGTCCTGTGGGCCGACTGGCGCTACGTCGGCTGGCTCCTCGGCTGGCTGGATTAGATCTATTTCGGCCAAGGTAAGGTTGCCGATCTGGTCGGCAACGAAATCGAGGCTTCCGAAGGAAATCTTGTCTCCGGGAGGGAACTTGTTGCCGTCGACTCCGTTTGTTGGATCCATCAAATTTGCTGATGAAGAATTCGCCGGAGCCCCTACCTGGCGCGCCAACTGTCGATGCTTTGCACCGGCAATAAAACTATAGGGCTACTCGGCGAAGGTGAATTCGGTGGATTGCAGAGGAACACAGAGAAGATTTATACTGGTTCAGGCCCTCGATGTGAGGTAATACCCTACGTCCAGTTGAGGTGTTATTCCTCTGAGGTGGTTTTGCGATCAATGATCTTCCGCCCCATCATGGGGCGCCCTGCCTCCCTTTATATACTAGGAGACAAGGGTACATGATAAAGATCCTAGACGGATATGGCCAAGGGATTTCCTTCTTAGAGATAGAAACCTATCCGACTAAGACTGTTATTCCTTATCGTACAAGGTAAAGTCTGCCGGGTGCTATCTTATCTCTAATTACATGATTCGGCCCATCCTCTATCCGAGTGGCCCATATGCTGGTAATGAGGTACCCGGGGCCCATGGCCTCCACACTTTCAGCTTCAATGGCAGGCATATATGATGTGTTCCACGTGTCCCAGTTGAAGAAATGTCGGAGGGTACCGACAGAATAGGCCGACCAAGAGCAGATCTTAATCCAGGAGGACCTCACTTACGTGGAGAGGCCAATCCGAATCTTGGAGATCAGTGAAAGAAACACTAGGAGCCGAGTGATCAGATTCTGCAAGGTACAGTGGAGTTACCATTCAGAGGAAGAAGCGACCTGGGAATGAGAGGATGAATTGAAGTCTGCCCATCCGCACCTCTTGGCCAGCTCCTTTGCATCTCGAGGACGAGATTCTGTTTAAGGGGGTAGGTTTGTCACAACCTGAGCCACACAAAAACTTACTCAAGAAATTATCCAAAGAAATTATTTAAATAAGTCTATAGAATTTAATTAATGGTGAAAATGCAAAATAACAATCCATCATGGTGGGAATATTTTTCTTGTATTCCTCTTGCCCAAATACACTAACAGAAATTTTATTGGAATTTTTAGAGCACTGGAAATATTTTTAATAATTTAAAACGCATTATCGAAATTGAAAATTTCCTAGGAATTCATTTTCCCTTTTCCCTTTTCTCTTTTTCTCTTTTCGTTTCCCTCCCTGAGCCACGGCCCGCTCCTATTTTGGCCTTCCCCATGGCCCACACTCGCCCGCACCTCATCCCTCTCCCTCTTGCTGCCACCGGGCCCCGCCCATCAGTGCCGCTCGCCTGCACCCCTCTCTCCCTCTCACCGACATGTAGGACCAGGACCCCACATGTCGGGCCCATCCCTAACCTCTGACCAAATCAGCCGGAGAGTAAAAAACCCCGCCGCCATCCGATTTGTGCCTCGTCTCAAGCCCGCGCGCCCTCGCCCTCGGTTCAAACCACGCGGATCGAGTCCCCGCTCGTTATCCGTACCTTCTCCGCCCCTCTCACCCACGTCCACGGGAGGATTTCAACCCCACCACCACCATGGCCGCGATTTGTCCAGTCTAGGACTATATAAATGCTCCCCGTTGCCCCCTCTCTCTTTTCCCTCAAACTCCCGAGCTTCCCGTGCCTTCTAACTCCTCGCGCAGCATGATCCCGAGCCACCGCAGCGCTCCGCCAACCCCAGCTGCTCGCCGTCGCCGCTGTAGCCACCGCCAGGCTGCGCTCTCGCCTCCGCTAGCATCGCCGTGTGCTAGGGAACCTAGGCCGCCACCTCCGCAGGCCCAAACGCTCGCCGTCAAACTCTTCGGACGTCTTGTACCCTGTCCGCCCTTCCGCCGTCGTTGATCGCCGTCAGAACGCCCTCGCCGTCGTCTTCCTGAACCGTTGCGCTGCTTCCCGCCTCGGTTCACCGCCGTTCACCACCTTCCTATCGTCGCCGACCCTCGGTGAGGCGCTCGTCCGATTCTCCTCCTCCTGTGCTGCTCACCACTGCTCTTCGGGGGCCAGATGGTCGCCAGCGGCGACCATTGGGCCGCTCGTCCCGCCACGGCTTGCCCACGCTGGTGGGGCTGAGCCCCGTTCATCCAAGACTGTCCGATCTGCCTCGGCAGATTAGGGCTGTCCGTGTGGCGCCATTGCGGGCGACTACCCCGTTGCCACGTCGGTGCCACCTCACCGCCGCGTCGATCTATCCGTCCGTCGTGGCGGCCACGTCGTCAGCCACGTGTTATGGTCGTGCTGGGCAACGGTGGACCGCGTCCATCATGCGCCGTCGACTCGTGGGTCACTGACCCATAGGCCCTGCTTGTCGGTGCCGGTTCCTGGGTCCGCTGACACCATAAATTGTAATTAATGCGCAATAATTCATTTAGGGTTTATTTCTGCATAGTAAACATAGTAAAACTTTGAAAATTCATAACTAATTCATACGAGCTCCGATTAATTCCATTCAAATTTCATTAAATCCAGAAAAATATTATAAATCCATTAAAAATACTTTTAGCTCATGTTTCAGTAGTCACATGTACTGTTTTTAATTGTTTGTGTTTTGGTTGCTTTAGAAACCAACGTGTCCGACCCTCCCGTGTACTATGAGGTCGTTGCTAAGTTCACAAAGCCAGAGCAAGGCAAGTTACATTGTGTTCTTGATCATTTCGCACCTAATTTGTGCCAAATGCTTTGTTTTATTAAATAACCTTGCATGTTTTATTATTTCATGTGGCTTAGGAATATAACCTATATGTGTTTAGAAGAATACCTTAATTTGGTGACCCCATTCCTTTGTAACTTGGATAATAATATGACTAGGGAATATTTCTAGGATGTTTAGCCATGCTTAGAATTAATTAACTCACCTTGGAAATAAATACCCATTATTATATTCATTATTCGACTTTATGTCGGGAGGATGGAACTTTGGACATGGTTATTTATACAAATA
The DNA here is from genome assembly GCA_003991445.1 of Oryza meyeriana var. granulata. NCBI lineage: Eukaryota > Viridiplantae > Streptophyta > Magnoliopsida > Poales > Poaceae > Oryza > Oryza meyeriana. Next base: position 215,951 of record RYFJ01003123.1, on the reverse strand, counting down.
ACCTTAACGGTGGGCTGTGAGTGCATGGTTATGATGGTCGCACCCATGTTAGTTAAGGACCGGTGTGTGGGAACCTCTTGAGCAGTTATTTGTATATACTATAAGCCAGCGTGGACAATGGCTGGGCTTGTAGCGTAGCTTATCTCTCTCGTAGACACTGTTGGTGAGAATGGGCGTGATGGAGTTGGGTCGGCTTGGGGCTGGGTTGATCGGCTTCCGGATCCATTGTGGCGTAAGGGGGTAGCCTGGCCGATATGGTGTGCCCTGTCGGCAGGTAGAACCACAGTGTAGTGTGGATAGTTGGAGAGGAGTTGCGTGAATGGTACTGTCACAACCTCTCGTGGGGTATTGTGGTGACATACTGGCACACAGGAACGTGTGTGGAGTTGTGTCTGGTGAGTACAGTTGTACACCTCTGGTCAGAGTTAAAATCTATTCGAATAGCCGTGCCCGCGATTATGGGCATTTGGTTTAGACTCACTGTGATTAGTCTCACTTTAATAAATTGACTTAAAATATGTCATAGGGATAGGATGGATGGTTGGGCCTAGTCAACGTGGTATAGCGTTGATCAGTAAAGGATTAATATTATTTAATTAATCAACTTTATACCCGTTTGCGAACTACTATTGTTTGTAACTGCTTTATGTAAATGAACCCAGAGCCTATCTTTGTCTCCCGTATATTGTGCATAATTGTGGATCTGACTTGTTGAGTACTGTGGGTGGTATTCAGTCTTGCTCCCTTTTCCCCTCTCAGAGATGAAGTACCTCTCCGACGAGGATCATCAGGAGGAATAGGCTGGATCTGCCGTCAAGCTGCCTGTGGAATAAAAGCATCTGTGTGGCTAGTTGTTTATAGGCTTTCTTTATCATTTTCTGCTGTATTTATGTAAGACAATTTTTATTCTATTTATAAGACGTACTCTGTATGGTAACTTGGTATTGTGTATTTTAACTTTTCTGAACTTAATAAACAGAAATATTCAGAATTATGGTTGTGAATTTATGTGCCTTACACGGTAGTCCCAAATAGGCGGGGAAGCGGGCACGACATTGGGGGCAGGCTAGGCTTTATGGGCGCTGGCGAAGCGGCGGCTGAACGGTGGAGCGAAGGCCGGCGGTGTTGGCTTCTCTACGCAGAGGAGAGGTCCTGGAAGCTTCTATCATCGTCGGCCAGAAGCCGGCGCGCGCAGAGGCCAAATCGGTCGTGCGGCGGCCAGGCGGCGACAAATTCCGGCGGCCCAGCAACATTGAGGCCAGCTGGAGCACAGGGTAGGTTAGCCGCGGCTAGGGGAAGGATTTCACTTCACTGGCCCTGCCCGGAGCAGGGCCGAGGCGGGTCGGCCTCGGTGGTCGTTGCCATGGCGAGGCGGCGGGCTGCTATGGCGTTACGGCGAGGTAATCCCTGGTGCGGAGCACCGGGCCGCGTGTGAGGCTCCTAGGGGAGGGCTTCGGTGAGCAGGCTCGGCCTGGGGACGTCGAGATGCGAGGGGTGTTTGTTCGCGGCCACGGCCGGGTGGAGCAGAGCACAGGACCCGTCCATAGTGGTGCAGCGCCAGTGGCTCACAGGGGAGCCTTGGAAGTGGTGGGGTGGGGAAGAGAGCGGCAGCTGGAACGCAGCACATCATGGCTTTGCAACTGATCACGAGAGACGGGCAGCGAGGTACGGGATGGGGACGGTCGGGCTCGCTGTTCGTCCGGGGTCCACGGTGGCGGCTGGACGGCGAGGTTCGCGCACAGATCGTCCTCGGTTCCAGACCGGCGCAGGGCAGGGACAGCCGTCTCCTTGCTCTGGTTTGGCCTAGGCTCGGCTCCGGCGTGACGTCTTGCGGTGTGCTCCGATGGCCAAGCGGCTCGTTTGGGGCTTCTGCTCCAGCGTCGGCCCAAGGCGGGCAGGGATGCACGACGAGGTGGCGAGAGGGATCGACGCGATGCGGATGCGGTTTCCTGGCGAGCGGAACACAAGGAAAAGCAAAAGAGGGAGCTCACGTGGGGCAGCGGCTTTTAAAGGGCTCGTCGAGCTAGGAAGAGGAGACGGGGAGCACGGCGAGGAACGGATGGGAGTGGCGATGTCGTGGCGCGCCGCGCGGACTTGGAGAGTGGGGCACGGCGTGACATGAGGCGGTCCACGGACGTGATTGTCGGTGTCCTTCTCGTCGCGTGATTCCTGGGCAAGGACGGGGTGGTGCTGTGTCAGACGTGTGGTGAGGCCATAGCTACTAGGCGGACTCCAAACTCGTCGGGCGGCACTGTGGCAGAGCAGTTCGCCACTGTGCGGCTGACGCTGGCGAGCGTGTCCAGGTGCGAAGGGGTGTCGTGGCATGGTTCTGCGCACGCGGTCGCAGCAGGCCGTGCACGGGCTCGTCCGGGGTCATGGCAAGCGGACGTGGGGCGGTCAACCCGGCGTGACAGGGTACGGCATCGCGCGTGCGGGCGAGGAGTTCAGCTGCGGCGTGAGCGGCGCAGTGCCGCACAGGTTGGCTTGATTGGCTCGGGCAGGCGCGACATCGCACGGGTGGCTCGCGTGTTCGGCGGCGCATGGAGGGAGCAGTGGCGCGGCGCACCAGAGCGGTGACGCTCGCGTGCGTGCGTGCGTGCCTGGCTCGGCTGACTGGGTGGGCTTGGCAGGCCAGTTGGGTGTGCTGGCAAGCCGGCTGGGCCAACAGCTCGGGCCGGCCTTGCAGGTCTTGGCCTACTGGTTGGGCTGGCCTGGCTGCATGGCCAGCCCAGCAAGATGGCTTGGCCAAGCTAGCTAGTTGGCCCAACTAGGGTTAGGGTTTTGAAAATAGATTTAATTTTAACTTGCAAAATATTTCCTTAGAGGATATAATTCACAATCATGGTTCTTAGTTTATTTTAATTCAAAATTAGGATTTGAATTTGATTTCATTTGCATTAACACTCAAGTTAATTTTCTTGAAATTTTCGCACTGGTATAAAAAATAAAAAGAAGAAACACCCAAAACTCTAACATGAGTACAATTTCGAAAAAGATTTTTGTTGGTTCCAAATTTTAGTTTCCGTATTTCATATTCAAAATTTTCAAGATGTTACACTAACGTACTATAATGGGCTTAGCCAACACACCTAAGCCCAGCCAGCCCCGTCCATACCTTCACCAACCTTTCAACTGCCTCGAGACCACTTCATCTGAACTCATCACCGACTTCGAGGATAAATCTCACCTATCCCAGCAAGAACCAACATGGAGGAGTGATTGGCCGATCACACAGGGCCGGCCGGCCTCCTTCTATGTGGTTGGTCGACATACTATGGATGTGTTTGGTTACTAGAATACTTACAACCAGGCTCGAGAAATACATCTAGGCTAGACTAAGCTAGGAAATGATGATGCAACTGTGATATGTTTGGTTGCTTGATGTGGTGAGCCTGCATTTGTTGGGATGCTTGTTGTTTGGTAGATTGTATTGGATTTGTTGCATCAGTATTTGGATGTAAAAAGAAATTACTAGCAAAGCTTTAAAAAATAACTTAATAGATATATCTACCAAACTAATCCTTAGTATACACTAATACTGCTTAATCAATGCTAAATGCCTTGTAATTATGTCATTAATCCATCTTACTTGGCCTGGCTCGTCGGAAACAGAGCTCTTTTTCGTTTCTCCAGAGCCAGGCCGAGCACGACATCGTGAACTAGACCAGCCAGAATCTGATAGAGGTACAGCTAACCAAACAAACCAAACATGCATCAGCCAGGCCTGGCTCACCTCGCGTACCGTGAACCAAACTGCACATATAATGGGCCTGCCGACCAACTAGAAGCCTGGCCAGCCTCATCCAACTCCACAACCGACTCAACCGAGGAATCCAATGCTTGGACTGACTTTGCAACCGTCATAGGGAGGCGATCACAGTCGTTGGAGTGACCGACCAACCTAGTGGAGTGTGACCGGCTAGAACACGTGTCTCAGCCAGCCCACCCAACTAGGTCGGCTAGCAACCGACCTCTCCCCCTATAATTACCCGGTCACCAACCTCTCCCCCGATAAATACCTGCCCCTCTCACTCTTCACACAAGGAGCGGAAGAGAGAAATCCATTAGTGCCACGCTATCAAAATAGTAGAGTAGAGTAGAAAGTAAGGGAGAAGTTATAAGGAAAGTTATAAGGAGGAGCTAGTGATGTTGGCTCACCTCCCAACCTAAATTCCTCGCTGACGAATCTCCGCCTAGAGTTATCGTCTTCGTCTGCTTGGCCGGGTCACATGTAAACTCCTTTTATTTCCCGAGTTGTTTATTTTGTTCATAATGCTTATGCCATGCTTGTAGGTTCCTAGACATTCTTAACTTAAGTTTTATACTTTGTTTGAGTGAATACTGTCATACCTCGATATGGCACCGCCAATGGCACCAAATAGGGCGTGCCGTAGGAAAACAGCGCGAACTACCTTCACGCGGAACCGCGATACCGATACCAGTCCCAGGACGCAGTGCTGGTATCCACAGAAATCAGATATGCATTATCGTAAACCTTAAATATATAATTAAACATATACCTTAACTTACGTTGCAACTTCGAAGCAAGCTAGAGACAGCAACGAACAGCACAGAGACATCGGCAGTAATGGAACAGCGGACTAAGTCCCAACACACAGGAAGCGGCTGGGAACCAGGACGAAGCCCTAGTCTTCACTTCACTGCAACTCCAACTTCAGCTCTCGACGAAGAACTATATATATAGAGCAAGGGTGAGTACTTACGTACTCAGCAAGACATGGGAACTTAGATTGTTGTTGCAGGCTTCAAGGAGAGGCTGCATATTTTATAATCAACTTTATTTAAAACCGCTTGAAAATGCTAACTGTACGCTTCTTAACAATTAGGACGAAGTGGAGTCTCGCCCAATCGGAGTGAAAAATGTATCAATCTTTATTTCTATAGTTTTCGCAATCTCAAGAATTCACATCAAACCGGCTCGCCGAGCCAAAACATTTCTCCAGACTTCCCGAGTCCCACTGTCCTCGACAACCAAGCCGACATCATCTGACAACCTGCGCCTCGATGGCACATCCTTCTCACTGTTCCCAAAACCACACACACATTTTGTGAACCAAGTAAAATAAAACTACGCTAGGGAATCACCTCACATCCGCCCATGACTGTGGGCACGGCTGTTCAAACAGTTTAAACCTCTGCAGAGGGGGTACACTTTACCCACACGACATGAAACTGACACCGAATGCCTATCGGCACTGGACGTTCGTGACAAGGCATTTCCAAAGCATCCCAGGTTTACCCATGTCAACTGGAGGGGTCCACGACCAACAACAGAGTAGGTCCGAGACCATGTTGTGCTAGGAATCCAGGAGGCATCCCTATTGATGCCGAAAATCACCGGCAGCGTCGGGAACGAGCCGATGATCTGGTTCGGCGCCTTAAGACACACGAAGGCCTGGGAGATCTGCTTAACTCCAGTGCAGGTCCTAAAATTTGAGGTTCCTAGGCGTGCTAGTCAATTTGACCCTGCAATTGATAAGGAGATAGAAAATATTAGATCAATGAGCCAATCGGCTGAAAGCCGAATTCGACTCATCTCATCGGCCGATTGCCGATGTGGACTAGAGCACTTATACATTGACTGGAAGCCGATGATGGCATAGATGAATAAAATAAATAAACCATGTGGCTAAGGAAACAATAACAATATAAATAAATAAACTAGCCGATTACTGATATAATGTGTATCGGCTGGAGAGCCGATAATGGTGTAGCGTGCCAAAAACGTGTTGAACAACGCAATTGGCCTTGATTAATAAAAGATAGCCTATCGGCTAGGCACTCCGATAGAACATTGCATCAACACCCATCGGCTTAACAAGGATATATCTATCGTTATCAATCTAGTAGGTCAAACTTAACTGATGCAGCACAGATTAATAACGATAAAAGAACCTTGATGAGCCGATAGATCTAATGCAATCATGATGAACTATATGATAACTTATCGGCTATACATCCCGATAAAACGCTTGCATAAAACCGATCAACCTAGCATGAATAACTTATCACGCAGTTTAGTAGGTTGGACCTAACCGATGCAGCACAAACTTATGATAAGTTACACCTAGTAAGCCGATAAATCTATGCACGCATGATGTGATATATCTACTCGGCCTATGAGATTAAACCTAACTGATGCAGCCGTAGACAGAACAGATATATCGTGGTAAGCTGACTACCGTAGGCCGACTAGAATATCGGACCTAACCGAGAAAGTCCTAGCCGATACGATAGTCGGGGTAACGAGACTTACTCTCTCGCAGGAGGTCGAACTTAACCGATGCAGCCCGGCTCGAGAAGCAAGAACCCGTTGAAAAGGGTGGCGATGCACCGAAGTTTGTATTGATCTATTTTATTATCCTACATGGTACCCGGGCATACGTATTTATACCCCGAGTTGATACAGTCCTAATCGGACACGAAATAGGAGTTTCCTAACTATAAAAGAAAAATTAACAAGCCCTGATCGGACACGGGATCCGGTTTTCTAAAAGAAAGAGATATTGCCTAATTAACAGATAAAATATTAACTGCCTCCCTATGGTCTTCACGATTCCTTCTTGAATTCAGCTTCTTCTAGATTAATTCCCGCCAGTTGATTGTGATCTTTTCCTTAACCAAACCCAATAAGGATCCGTACTAAATTTTGGTGTTAACAATCCCCACCGCCCTCCTAGCGATCCATAGTCTAATGACATGCAGTGCTCCCTAATCAGCTAGTTACTCAGCCAGGGGCTTCCTATTCACCCATGTGGTTGTACTGTCAAATGTTCAGATGAAATTATGAAGGAATCAGTCCTTAGGACGACCACATAGGCATCACACACTAGACCGGCCTTTTGTCGTGAATCTCCATTTTTGAAACTCATTTTTCTTTCACAAGGCACTGACCCAGGTGTCGGGTTTTCCAAATGTTTCGTAAAACCACATTTTACCCAAGCAGTTTCTCAAATTTTAAGTTCGAAGGCGACCATCAGTACTCGCACAAGAGTGCACGAATACCAAGGCATAGTAGTGGTGGTTACAAGGGAACATGGTATATCGATGCCAAAGAAGTATTTAAATGCAACAAGTTTAGGAAAGGTCTACCGATCTGACTCGCAGATGGGACTGCACAGATCTGTGCACGCCTGTCGATGTTTTACACCGGCAATAATATTATGGGGCTACTTGGCGACCTGGAATTCGGTGGATGGCAGAGGAACACAAGAGAATTATACTGGTTCAGGCCCTCGATGTGAGGTAATACCCTACGTCCAGTTGAGGTGTTATTCCTCTGAGGTGGTTTTGCGATCAATGATCTTACGTGCCCTCATGGGGCGCCCTGCCTCCCTTTATATACTAGGGGACAAGGGTACATGGTAAGGATCCCAGTCGGATACGACTATGGGATTTCCTTCTTAGAGATAGAATCCTATCCGACTAAGGCTATGTTTCCTTATTATACAAGGCACAACCTGCCGGGTGCTATCTTATCTCTAATTACATGGTCTGGCCCATCCTCTATCCGAGTGGCCCATGTACTGATAATGAGGTACCCGGGGCCCATGGCCTCCACAGTAGCCCCTGAGACCTTCATAGTTGAGTCACAGCTGATGCCGAGTGCTCATCCTCCACGGTGAAGGTTCCGTGTCCTGCTTCATGTCAGCTGGCAGCGAGGCTATGAAGGGCTTCATGTAGATATATGAATAGTGTGCGCCGAATAGGCGCACCTATTAGGTGTAGCCCCCAACTTTGTGCTTAATTGTGAAGACAATTAAACATAAAGTCAAAGATCTTTAACCTGGAAGTCTTTCCCGAGTAGTATACTACTGGTATATGAGACTCTTCGGTATCATGTCAACCGGAATATGATTTATAGTTTTGCCGAGTAGGATACTACTCGTATATAGGACTCTTCGACTTCATGTCAGTTGGAATATGCGTTTATAGTCTTGCCGAGTAAGATGTTACTCGTATATGGGACTCTTCAGCTTCATGTCAGCTGGAAAAGAGGTTTATAGTCTTTCCCGAGTGGCGTCCCACCCGGAAGTTAGACTCTTCCGCATCATGTCAGCGGGAATGAGAAATTTATAGTCTCTCCCGAGTAGTGCACTACTCGAAAGTTAGACTCTTCAGCGTCATGTCGGCTGGAATAATGTTGCTCATGGCAACTGGTAGCCACGCATGTAGGCCGAGTACCACTTTATGAAAATAAATCCATGGCGTGGTCAGGTGTACTCGAGAAAGATACCTGTGTCTCCAATTTTAATGAAGACTAGCTTGCGATCCTTATAAGGATATATCCTCGAGACCTGGGGGATAAAATAGATACCCAAACATATATGTTTAGCAGTAAGACTATCATGAAGCATATCTGTTTACCTCATCGGCTCCTGTTAGTAGCACCAGCACTATAATTTCAACTCAGCCTGCAGGCGGCCCACATGGAGCATGCTACTGTAAGAACTCATATCTTGTCAGCCCAATACCGACTGTGCAGGCCCAGGCCCATCTAGTCGGTACAGGCTATAAAAAGACGGGGAGAGAGAAAAAGATTCCGTCGTCTTCCCCAAATCGGCCAATCTCTTCGTCTTCCACCTTCGCGCCTAACTTTTCGCCTCCCGCCCGGCTAGGGTTAGCAGCCGCTGTTCCCCACCCGGACTCGGGCGATTTCAATCCTCCTCGTTTATTCCAAGCCCCCGATTTGCTTTCCCCCAAATCTCACCACCTCCAGTCATGCCGAAGGTGACGAATCCTGCGGGTGCGCCAGGGAGTTCTTGGCCGATCTCAGATTGTGGCTTGGTGAAGCTGAGACGGCTGGAGAGCGAGCTGAAGTTGCCCAGCCAAGAAGTGATCCGTTGGCGGTCGGCGAGGGATGAGTCGATCCCCAACCCCCGGCCTGGTGAAACGGTAGTTTTCGCCTCTTTCTTTGATCGGGGCTTGTGTCTTCCGTCTTCTGATTTCTTCCGCCGCATCCTTGATTTCTACGGGCTGGAGTTGGTGCATTTAAATCCCAACTCAATCCTTCAGATCTCCATATTTGTTACTCTTTGCGAGTGCTTTCTGTGTGTTGAACCCCATTTCATCCTCTTCCGACACCTGTTCCATATCCAGCCCCAACCTTCCAAGAGTAATATCAATATGATTGGAGGGGCTGGTCTTCAACTGAGGAGCGATGGGAAGAAAACGTATATCGATTTGCCCTTGAAATCTTCTCTGAAGGGCTGGCACAAGGAGTGGTTTTATTGCGCCAATCTGGCTCCTTCCTTGCGCCCGTTTACTGGTATGCCGCCGGCGGTGTTGCCAAGCTGGTCCTCGGAGCCAACCTTTGAAGAACTGGGCCAGGCACATATATTGCTGACGAAGATAGATGACCTCAAGAGGGCCGGCTTGACAGGGCCTTGGGTGGCTCGTCGTTTTCTAACGAGGCGCGTCCAGCCGCTGAAGTTGAGAAGCGCCTTTGGCTGGGCCTTCAAAGGTAAACATGATCCCGACCGAGTGGGCAACGAGACGGCGGACAAGGGGGCAGTGACCGATACCTTGTTTGGCTACTTCTCCGAAGGGGTGGTTGCCACCGAAGATGATAACCGCCGAGTTGCTGCCTATAGCTTCATCCGGCCGCGGACCAAGGTAACCTTCTACCTTCTTCCGTGGTGAACGCCTGTGGAACGGTGATTGTTCAACCTTGCGTGATGGTATCCCATTGATTGGCTTGTAGTGGCATGAGGAATTTGATGAAGACTCCCGTCCATTGTCGGCGGTTGTGTCGAAGAAGAGGCCGAGGAGTCCCTCTGCTGCCCAACCCGACTATAAGAGAGCAGGGAAGAAACCGATTTTATATCGGGGTGAGGGGGTCATGACAGCGCGCGCCGTGAGCGGCAGCTTGAAAATAAAGGACGCCGCTGCTACAACGCCCACACGGTCGAGTCCCAGGCTGAGACCGGCAGGTTCGGGCCCAACGTTGTCGTGCTCGGCAGCAGCGCCACCAAGGGGCCGGCTAGAGCAGAGGCCGCTTGGGGCGAAGGAACCTGAGCCCACCATACCAGAGTTGGGGCTGACTCGGGCTGATACGCCTCTGCCATCGATGACGCCGACCGGGCCGACTGCCGACACTAGCGCTTCGCCGGGGGGCGGGCCGCCCGGCAAGAAGCTGAGGTTCTCCAAGAGGTGCACTACTCCGGGTCCTCTGTAGTCATTGTATGTTAGAGTAATGTCCTGATGTCTTGCTTCGTCGTGCAGGAAGCGGGCCGATATCGATCTCAAGGAGATTGACTCGTCTGCTCCACTTGATAAGCCTGCCCCAGCCGAGCCAGCGGCGGTGAACACACCCGTTGAGCCGGCGGCCAGCCTGGTTGCTGAGACCGAGGTGGCTCCGACTACAGGGCCGCTGCCGCCACCCGACCGAGAGGTGGCTGTTGAAACTGAGGCCCCAGCCCCCGAGGCGCCGTACGTTGCGGAAGCGGCGGATGGAGCCCCTAAGCCGGTCCCCGAAGTCGTAGGGGAAGGTGGTGCTGAGGCCAGGACCCCGTCGCCGTCGTGGTTATTGTCATCGCCATCGCCGCCGCTGCCGCCACCGTCGGAGATCCCACATCTGCCTCGGATCGAAGCTCCCCCACGTGTGATGCCCCGGACCTTTACGTGGGCCACTCGCGACGGTACTGTGAAAAGCTTCAGGCTCGATGAAGTCGTTGCAAGGAGAGAGCGCGAAAGCCTGCTTCGCACCGCCATCAGCGGGTCCCAAGGGGTCGCGGTATGATTCTTGTAGTAAAGCTCCAGCAATCTTCTTGTTTTGGTGTTTGACTCTGTCGTCGGTTTGTTCCTTGTCCCGAGCAGAAGCTCGTCGACCGCAACGAGGCGATGATGGAGATCCTGGTCGAGATGGCTCCCCACCTCGTGGAATTGCAGCAACTCCGGGCATTGAAGGCCGAGATGGAGGCGCGTCACGCGGGGAGGGAGGCCTGGCTGAAGAGTGGCGCCGATCAGCTCAGGGCGGAGACATGGGCCCTAGCCGAGAAGATCAGAGGTAAAATCCTCGAGTATATCTTCCCGACTGAACCGTTGATGTATTCATCCAGCCGCGTTGATCCCGACTGCCCGGTGGTGTCATGACTGCACGGTTGTGCTCTTGGCTAATCTGTGGTGCAGACCTCGAAGCGGAGTTAAAGACCCGAGCAGAGAGGGAATCGCAGCTAAAGGAGGCTGAAGAAGCCAAGGCCGAGCTTGAAAAGGTCAAGGCCGACCTAACGAAGGCCAACACCGAGCTTGACCGGGAGAAGTCCGAGTTGGAGAAGGCCGTCGTCAAGCTTGGTAAGGAGAAGGCTGAATTGCTGGCCGATCAGGGCAGGCATGAGAGCTAACGTCCGGGCCCAGTATCGGTTCTACACGGAGGAGATAAGGTTGATCAGGGAGTCATGCGAGGCCCTCGTCGGGTCCGTGAAAGGGCTCCTTGACCTCGTAGATCCCCGCCCAGTGGGAACCAGCTGTAGCAGAATTCCTCAGATAATGGGGCGTCTCGAGGACGCGCCGAGTGCCTTGAAAAGGTACTCGGACGAGCGGGTTACCGCCGGCGTGGCCCAGACCCTAGCAATGACCAAGTCCATCTACCCGAGGGCGGACATTGAGGCCATCGGGGAGGGATTTTCCAAAGAGACGACGCCCGAGGAAGCGCTGGAGCTGATCGCACAGGCGAAGCCGACTGCTGAAGTAATTACCCGAGACCTGGGTCTGTAAAGGCAATACATTATGTAGTCGGTATGTATATAAGCTATTATACATGGTCATGTGTAAATATGTGTGTCGTGCCGCCAAGCTTATCACTCGGTTGTCATTAGCTTTACCCGACCGTGTAGCATGCACCGAGTTAGTCAGATAGAACTTGATAAAAAACGTTCGGAGTAAGATGCTATACTTGGGCGAACGCATCAGTCGTGGCAAGGCTTCATAACCGGGGTGAAATAAGCTTGTATTCGCGTGTTACCAGACGTTGAACTAGATCGTCAGCAAGCTTCTTGGCACACCCGGTGGTTTTTGGTGCGAACATATTTTTGGCACGCCTGGTAGGACACGATCTTCATATCATCACAATATATCCTATCGGCTGAATCAACACGTTTTTGACCCGGTAGGACCAGAACTTCAACATGGCTGGAAAAGAGGTCAGCACAGACAATATGACTCCAGTCACAATGGAAGACTTGACCGAAGAACAAAGACAACAAGTGGAGCAGAACATCGTGGAGTTTCAGAAGCTTTGTCTACAATCCTTCGGTATGACAGATCAAGAGCCGATTCAAAAATTACAGCCTGTTCTTATTGACGAATCGAGCCATATATCGCCTACAAGTTCACAGAAGCCAATTCAAGACATGTTTAATGAAGCAGTTCATCATGCGTTGACCGATCAATCTAGGGTATTGGTGGACACATTACAGAGCTTGATCAAGAAGGCGGTGGGGCCGATTCAAATGCCTGGGGGGCAACAAGATGGGATTCCTCAAGGATATCAAACTACGTACTATGGGGGGCATCAACAGAGTTATCCAGAAGCTGTTCCTGAGTACAATTATCAGAGGGAATATCAGAATCAGAATCGGCTACCAACTCCACCTCTGCGTTATCACGGCGAAGATCCAAAAGAAGATTTATCAGCAAGAGTCACAGAGGTGATAAGAGAACAATTCGGTCTAAGACCGAAGAAGGAAATATTTATGTATCGGCCTCCATATCCAGATTGGTTTGATAGAACTCCGTTGCCGCGCCGATACAGAATACCAGACTTCTCCAAATTCTCAGGGCAAGATGATGTATCTACAGTGGAGCATGTCAGTCGATTCTTGGCTCAATGTGGGGAGGTATCGGCTGTAGAAGCTTTGAGAGTTAGACTCTTCCCGTTATCATTATCCGAATCGGCCTTTACATGGTTTTCTTCATTGCCACCTAACTCAGTTCGAGGTTGGGCCAATCTGGAAAAGCAATTCCACAAGTATTTCTTTATGGGGAGTCAAGAGATGAGTTTGATAGACTTAACATCGGTAATACAGAAGCCGGAGGAATCAGTCGCAGAATATATCCAGCGGTTTCGTGATGTTAGAAGCCGATGTTATAGTTTAAGTCTGGATGTGCACAGCTGGCCGAGTTAGCATTCCAAGGTTTGGTGGCTCCGATCAAGGAAAGATTTTCATCAGAAGACTTCGAGAGCCTAGCACACCTAGTACAAAAGGTATCGGCTCATGAAAGCCGACTTCAAGAGGCCAGGAAGGAATATTGAGGCCCAAACAGAAGAAGAATTTCAAAGTTTGATAACAAACTCCGAAATTGGGGGGCATGTGTTAACGCCAAAATTTGGCACAGCTCATATCAGATTCGGTAAAGATAGAAGCTATATCAACCGGAGGAAATTAATCCAGAAGAAACCGGATTTGAGAAGGAATCGTGAAGACCACGTTATGGCAGTTATTTATCTTATCTATTAGATAGTTTTATCTTTTAGGAAACCTGATCTCTTGTCCAATCAGGTCTGTTGGTTTTCCTTTTCTAGTTAGGAAAGTCCTGTTCCGTGTCCTATAAGGACTCATGTAACTCGGGGTATAAATACGTACGCCTGGGCACCTTGTAAATTATCCACATAGATCAATCAAATTTGGCGCATCGCCACCCTTTCGACGGGTTCTTGCTTCTCGAGCGGGGCTGCATCGGTTAGGTCCGAACTCCTGCGAGAGGGTAAGACTCGTCACCCCTTACCCAGGTGTATCTGCCCTGTCTACGGCTGCATCGGTTCGGTCTGACCTCTTAGGCCGATCAGGTATACCACATCACGCGTGCGTAGATCTTATCAGCTTACTGGGGGCGATTTATCATCAGTTCGTGCTGCATCGGTTGGGTCCGACCTACTGAGCTGCCAGCGATAAATCGTTCCTGCTAGGTTGATGGTTTTTGCGCAAGTGTCTTATCGGAATGTATAGCCGATAAGCTATCTTATTACATCACAGTTGCATTAGGTCTATCGGCTTGTTGAGGTTCCTTTATTATTATTAATCTGTGCTGCATCAGTTAGGTCTGAACTACTAGATTGATAATAATAGATTTATCCTTGTCGAGCCGATCGGTGTATATGTGACGTTCTATCGGAGTGCTTAGCCGATAGGTTATCTTTTTATAAAGCCGACTGTATTATCTTTACTATTTTGGTCATCTATATTATCATCGGTTTTCTAGCCGATGCACATGTATTTCCTTGGCAGTCGGCTAGCTTACTATTCTGCCTATCTATTTTACCATCGGCTTCTAGCCGATGCACATGTTATACTGACAGCTTATCTATTTGCTTATAGCGTTATCGGTTTCCTAGCCGATTCACAGGTGCCATCGGCTATCGGCTACGAGAAGCCTATATCAGTCCGTATCGGCCGATAGCCGATGTGCAGTTGATGCAGACCCGGGCATGAGCATGCCGAGGACAAGGGCCCGGGTACAGGCGTAGCCGATGTGCGAGCACTATTGGCGCCATCGGCTGAAGGAAGACTTTATCGGCTTATCGGCCGATCGCTGCTGGTAGCCGGACACGAGCACGAGGACCCGGGCATGGGCATGAGACCTGGGCGCGGACAGCTGGGGCCCGGACAAAGTTTTATCATCGGCTTTCAGCCGATGCTCAAGCATTCCTTCGGCAATCGGCTAGCGGGATTCTTACTGGCCGATTGAATCCCTGAGCTAATATTCTCCTTGTCAATTGCGGGGTCAAATTGACTGGCACGCCTGCGAACCTCAAGATTTTAGGACCTGCACTGGAGCTAAGCAGATCTCCCAGGCCTTCGTATGTTCAATCGCATCAAACCAGATCATCAACAAGCTTCTTGGCACACCCGGTGGTTTTTGGTGCGAACAATGTTATTGACATAACACATATATACATGCAGCCCCCGACTCACTACTCGGTTGAAACAAGCGGCGTAGTGAGTCAGAAAAAACTGTACACATGGAAAATGTAAAACTCAGGTATAGAAAGGACGTAGCTGTTCTATATTCCATGAGTTGGTGATGAGGACACCGTCTTTGGTCTTCAGTCGGTAGGCGCCTGGCCGCGTGACCTCGGCTATAATGAATGGCCCTTCCCAGATGGGGGATAATTTGTGCCTGTCTTTGGTGGTTTGTATCTTCCTTAAAACGAGATCCCCGACCAAAAAGGCGTGGCCACGGACATTGCGATTGTGGTAACGACGCAGGCCTTGAAGATACCTTGCCGACTGGATTGTTGCGGCGTCTCTTGCTTCTTCCAGCTGATCTAATTCGATCAATCGGGTGTTGTTGGAGTCGTCTTCGGAGTAAGCCCGGACTTGCGGAGAGCCGAACTGTATCTCTGTCGGTAGCATGGCCTCGGTACCGTAGACCAGGAAGAAAGGGGATTGCCCTGTTGACCGACTAACTGTGGTTCTGAGAGACCAGAGAACGGATGGGAGTTCTTGTACCCACCGACCCGCATATGGTTGTAGTCGGTCGAATATCCTGGCCTTGATGCCTTGCAAGACCATACCGTTGGCTCGCTCAACCTGCCCGTTGCTCGGCGGGTGTGCCACAGATGCATAGCAGATCTTGATGCCGAAATCGTCGCAGAAATCTTGGAATAGGCCCGCCGCGAACTGAGTACCATTGTCGATGATGATGCGGTTAGGGACTCCGAACCGGTATAATATACTCATGATGAAGTCCTTTGCTCGTGCCGCTGTAATTGTTGCGACGGGTTTAGCCTCAATCCACTTGGTGAACTTATCGACCGCGACGAATAAATGTGTGAACCCCCCTGGCGCTTTCTTGAAGGGCCCGACCATGTCGAGCCCCCATACTGCGAATGGCCAGGAGATAGGGATAGTTTGGAGTTCCTAGGCTGGGAGATTTGTTTGCCTTGCGAAGAACTGGCAACCTTCGCACTTGCGGACGATGTCTTTGGCGTCTGTGACTGTTGTGGGCCAGAAGAATCCCTGCCGGTAGGCCTTTCCGACTAACGTTCTGGATGCAGCATGGTTGCCACATATGCTCGAGTGGATTGAATGCAGGATCTGCTTGCCTTCCTCGGTGGTGATGCAACGCATGAGGACGCCGGATGCGCTCCTTCGGTACAGGTCTTCTCCGACTAGCAGGAAGCTTTTGCTCCGACGCTTGACCTGCTCGGCTTGACTGCGATCTTCTGGGAGTTCATCATCCAGAAGGAATTTGACAACAGGACCCCTCCAGTCTTGACATATGTGCAGCACTTCGTCGGTAGCCGGGGTAGGCTCGCCTCCCGACTGCTCTTGTGCCGGTTTCTTCTTGACTGATGGCTCCATAAGTTGCTCGACGAAGATTCCAGTCGGGACTGCTACTCGTTTGGATCCCATGTTTGCCAGCTCATCCGCCGCGTCGTTGTATTGGCGCAGGACGTGTGTGATTTCCAGCCCGTCGAACTTATTTTCCAGCTTGCGGACCTCCTGACAGTATGCCGCCATTGTATCGTCGAGACAGGTCCAGTCTTTCATGACTTGGTTTACCACGAGTTGGGAATCTCCGCGCACAACCAGTCGACGTATGCCGAGTGATATGGCGATGCGGAGCCCGTGAACGAGTGCCTCGTACTCGGCGACGTTGTGGGAAGCCGGGAAGTGGATTTGTAGAACGTACTTCAGTTTTTCGCCAGTGGGGGATGTCAATATGACTCCAGCCCCGGCGCCACCGATCCGTAGGGAACCGTCGAAGTACATTGTCCAGTACTCTAGCTTTGCTGTTGGTATTGGGAGTTGAACTTCTGTCCACTCGGCCACGAAGTCGGCTAGAGCTTGAGATTTGATAGCTGTCCGTGGCTGGAAGGTGATGTCGAACGCCATCAGCTCGAGTGCCCATTTAGCGATCCGGCCAGTGGCCTCGCGATTATGAAGGACATCCCCGAGTGGAAACGCTGTGACCACCGTGACTTGATGTGCCTGAAAGTAGTGCACCAGTTTTCGGACTGTGATGAGTAGGCCGTATAGCAGCTTCTGGACCTGCGGGTATCTCGTTTTGGAGTCGGCAAGGACCTCGCTGACAAAATAGATTGGCCGTTGTATTTTCTGAATATGACCCTGTTCGGATCGCTCCACTACCAGCACCGTGCTGACTACGTGAGTGGTTGCCGCCAGATATAGCATTAGCGGTTCCTGGGGTAAGGGTGATGCCAACGCAGGAGGTGACGTGAGGAACTGTTTGAAGTCTTCGAAGGCTTGTTGGGCTTCCGGAGTCCATTTGAAGGTATCCGCCTTTTTGAGGAGCTTGAAGAAAGGCATGCCCCGTTCGCCCAGTCGGGAGATAAACCGGCTGAGTGCCGCCATGCAACCTGTCAACTTCTGGACGTCTTTGAGGTTGGTCGGGGGCGCCATGTTCCTGATGGCGTTAACTTTCTCCGGGTTGGCCTCGATGCCACGATGCGAGACGATGAAGCCGAGTAACTTTCCAGACGGCACTCCGAAGGTGCACTTTTCCGGGTTCAACTTCATCTTGAATCTTCGGAGGTTTTGGAAGGTTTCTTCCAAGTCGGCAATGAGATCTTCTCTGGACTTGGTCTTGATCACCACGTCGTTGACGTAGGCTTCCACGTTGCGCCCGATCTGGGTGTGCAAACAGCGCTGAATAGCCCGTTGGTAAGTTGCGCCCGCATTTTTCAGACCGAACGGCATTGTGATATAGCAATACGCTCCAAACGGCGTGATGAAATATGTTTTTAAACAGTCTTGTTCCCTCAGGCTAATTTGATGATATCCCGAGTAGCAGTCGAGAAAGCTGAGTAGGTCGCACCCCACCGTGGAGTCAACCACCTGATCTATCCTGGGAAGACCAAATGGGTCCTTGGGGCACGCTTTGTTGAGGTCGGTGTAGTCGACGCACATGCGCCATTTACCATTTTTCTTCCGGACTAGAACTGGGTTTGCCAGCCAGTCCGGGTGGTAGACTTCCTTAATGAACCCGGCTGCGAGGAGCTTGGTGATTTCCTCCCAGATAGCATCCTTGCGGTCTTGAGCGAAGCGCCGCAGCCGTTACTTGACTGGCTTGGCGTCTGGCTTTACGTGTAGGGCGTGCTCGATCACCTCCCTTGGTACGCCCGGCATGTCGGACGGTTTCCATGCGAAGATATCTTTATTGGCCTAGAGGAAGGTGACGAGCGCGTCTTCCTATTTGGGGTCGAGTCCGGTCCCGACTAAGGCAGTCTTGGAGGGGTCGGAAGGGTCCAGGGGGATCTTCTTCGTGTCAGAGTCCGCTGAAATTCCCGACTTCGCTGCTTTTTTTGCCGGAATTGGATCTTGATCGACTTCAGGTGTAGCGGCTTGCCGGATGCTGTCGCGCCCGACTGCCGCTTCTTGTGTTTGAGCCAGTTCGCAACTCTCCTTGTCGCAGGTGAAGGCTTGCTTAGCATCGCTGCGGAGGGAGAGGACTCCTGCTGGCCCGGGCATCTTCAGCACAATGTACGTATAGTGCGGTATCGCCATGAATTTGGCGAGGGCCGGTCGTCCGAGTATCGCGTGATACGCGGTTGCGAAGTCGGCGACCTCGAAGCAGATGTTTTCTGTACGGAAGTTGTCCCGCGTGCCGAATGTTACCGGCAAGGTTATCTGCCCGAGTGGGGTTGATGACAAGCCGGGAATTATCCCATGGAAGGGCGCAGTGCTCGGCCGTAGTTCTGAACGAGGAATTCTCATCTCGTCCAAAGTCTTGGCGAACAGGATGTTGAGCGCACTGCCTCCGTCGATGAGGGTTTTCTTCAGCCTGATATTTTTGACGACCGGGTCCAGGACGAGTGGATATCGTCCCGGGTGGGAAATCCGATCTGGGTGATCTGCGCGATTGAAGGTGATGGCCGTTTCTGACCAGCGCAGGTATTGGGGGGTGTCGGCTGTGGAGACCGTGTTGATGTCGCGTATTGAGAGCTTCTGCTTGCCTTTGGATTCGTACGCAAGTGGTCCCCCAAAGATGTGGTTGAGTTCGGCTTGGGGATCCTGGAAATCCTCAGCCGGGCCTGAGTCTGGCTTGTCTTTGTCCTTGTCGGCGCCAGACGATGAAGCTTGCTCGGAGGCAAACTTCTTGAGCATGTGGCAGTCCTTGGCTGCGTGCCGGCCTTTGAGGTGAAATGGGCAAGGCCCGCTCATGACTTTCTGATAGTCGTTGTTCCGCTGGGGCCGCGACCGATTGCGCTCCATGTTGGCCACCTCGCTGTCCGACTTCCGCTTGCGGGTGCCAGACTTATTCTGAGATGGCTCGTTGTCGGCTTTCGCCTTGTTGTCTTTTTGTCGGGGCTCCTTCTTCTCATCGAAGGCCTCAGCGACGGCTTCAGCCGAGTCGGCGTATTTGTTGGCCATGTCGAAAAGAGCCCGGACAGTGGATGGTGGCTTCCGAGTGAACTTTGCGATGAGTGGGGCGTCTTTTACTCCCTTGCGGAAGGCGACGATGACGACCTCGTCTTTGATACTTGGAATCTGATTGCGCTTCTCGGAAAACATTTTGATGAATTCACGCAGAGACTCGTTCTTCTTTTGATGCAGCTGGTAAAGGTCGTGCTCGGAAGCCGGTCTCTCGTAGGTCCCCTGGAAGTTAGCGATGAACCGCTCCCTGAGTTGTCCCCAGGACCCGATCGACCGCCTTGGGAGGCCTGTCAACCATGTTCTCGCCGAGTCGGCTAATGCGACTAGGAGGTAGTTAGCCATGGCTCTGCTGTCGCCCCCAGCAGCTTGTACTGCTAGGACGTAAACGGTGAGCCAGGACTCTGGGTTGGTCTTGCCGTCGTACTTTTCGATTTCGGTAGGCTTAAAGCCGACTGGCCAGTGGACGTCCTGTAACTCCCGAGTAAAGGCTGGAATGCCTTCGTCATCGTGAGGACTTGGGCTTCGGTTTTGGCGGTGTAGCCGTTCGTAGTGGAGACCGAAGCGCTCGTGTTCATCCTCCAGTCGGCGGCGTTCATCCTCTTCGCGCTCTTCGCGCCGGGCGTTTATGGTGTGGCGAAGATCGCGTTGTATTCGCACTCGGAGGTCTTGATTGGGTCGGCGGTCGTATTGGCGACGCCGCCGGTTGTCGTAGTTGGTATTGCCGAGCGTTGTTTGGCGGGACTCTTCGCGCTGCCGGGTGGAGCCGGCCGCCCGACGTCGCGCTGATGCAGATGACTCCGCCGCTGGAGAGCCCGTCCGATGGGTCGGTATGTGAGTGTTGCCTGACTGTTCTTCTGCTGGCAGGCGGCAGCAGTAATCATCGCCTTGATCTTGGCGATAGTTGGTGTGGCCTGATGATTCGGCCCAAGCTGGAGCGTGTCCAGCAGAGTTGCGGCGGCCACGACGTTCTGTTGTGGCGTGACGAAGACATCGTGGTCGCCGACTTTGGTTTGGAGGATCTGCTGCTGGGCGGCTCGTCCAGCCTGTCGTAGCCCGTCATTGCAAGCTTGGCGGTTGGCCTCCTCTTGTTGTTGTAGTCGGCGCGCCTCCTCTTGCTGCTCCTCTTGCAGTCGGCACACCTCGGAAGGTGGCGTTGAAGCCATGAAGATCTCGCGGGGGAGGAGGAAGCTTGCCAAGGTGGAGTCCGAGTTGGTGCTCGAACCGCTATCCGACTTGGTGTCGGACTCCGAGTAGTTTATCGGAGTTAGGACGACTCCAACCTCTCTAGATCCAATCTGAAACGGTTCATGACCGTGTCCAAACTGAATTGCTGGAGGTTGGATCTGCTGCGCGGGTTGTAGATGCACAGCGTCGCTGAATCCGTACGGGAGATTGACGATCTCTCCCCCTCTTGGCCTAACCCGCGCTAGCTCAAGGCCTAGCGCGAGTCGGACGCCGAAGGAGAGAGTTGTCCCGATGTCCGGCGACGTGAGGGACTGTCGTAGTAGATCGTCGAAGGAGATGGCGACGTCCCTGGGGCTGACTGGCGCAACGCCGGCTGGCTCCTCGGCTGGCGAGATCGGATCTGCTTCAGCCAAGGAAAGATTGCCGAGTTTATCGGCGACGAAATCAAGACTCCCGAAGGTGATGGTGTCTCCATTGGAGAACTTGTAGCCCTTGACTCCGTTGATAGGATCCATCGAATCTGTTGATGAAGAATTCGCCGCACCCCTACCTGGCGTGCCAACTGTCGATGTTTTACACCGGCAATAATATTATGGGGCTACTTGGCGACCTGGAATTCGGTGGATGGCAGAGGAACACAAGAGAATTATACTGGTTCAGGCCCTCGATGTGAGGTAATACCCTACGTCCAGTTGAGGTGTTATTCCTCTGAGGTGGTTTTGCGATCAATGATCTTGCGTGCCCTCATGGGGCGCCCTGCCTCCCTTTATATACTAGGGGACAGGGGTACATGGTAAGGATCCCAGTTGGATACGACTAAGGGATTTCCTTCTTAGAGATAGAATCCTATCCGACTAAGGCTATGTTTCCTTATTATACAAGGCACAACCTGCCGGGTGCTATCTTATCTCTAATTACATGGTCTGGCCCATCCTCTATCCGAGTGGCCCATGTACTGATAATGAGGTACCCGGGGCCCATGGCCTCCACAACGCCTATCGATGCAAATTTCGCAATCAAAAATAATTTCATTTCAATTATAGGCTCGATTGATAAAAGATGACTTGCCTTGCTCTAGATCTTCATACATCTTCGAGAAATCTCAGCGAAATCCACTGCAAAACGAATTTCCGACAACCGATTACTATGCGCAAACAATAAAATCTACACAAGGATCAAGAAAAGGACTCTATTTAGTACTAATAATAGTGCCATTAGCTAGATATCAATTTTAGAAAATTACTAGAGTTGGAACATGATCAATCGGAGTTACAGAACAAAATGTCGATGTTTTGTATCGACAAAAAATGATAGGGCTACTTGCCGGACCGAAACTTGATGGATTGCAAAGGAACACGAAAGGTTTATATTGGTTCAGGCCCTCGAGATGAGGTAATACCCTACGTCCAGCTGTGGTGTATTTCCTTTGAGGATGTATGATTGTGATCTTGGTGATCCTTTGGGGAGATTTGCACTCTGCCCTTAGGGGGCGCCTTGCCTCCTCTTATATACTGGGGGACATGGTTACAAAGTAGGAGTTCTAGTCGGACTACGACCAAGGGATCTCCTTCTAGGAGTACAACGTGCCCGACTAGGACTGTATTTTTCCTATCGTACAAGGTTAAGTCTGCCGAGTTCTATTGTATCCCTAATTACAAGGCTAAGCCCATCCTCTGTCCGAGTAGCCCATATGGTTGTCATGAGGTACCCGGGGCCCATGGCCTCCACAGTAGCCCCCGAGACCTTTATAGTTGAGTCATAGCTGATGCCGAGTGCTCATCCTCCACGGTGAAGAATTTCCGAGTGTATTGCTCTCGAGTACTCTTTGTCCAAGTGCTTCTTCTCCCGAGTCCTGCTTCATGTCAGCTGGCAACGAGGCTATGAAGGTCTTCATGTTGAAATATGAATAGTGTGCACCGAGTAGGCGCACGTATTAAGTGTAGC
This sequence comes from Oryza meyeriana var. granulata, assembly GCA_003991445.1. Taxonomy (NCBI): domain Eukaryota; kingdom Viridiplantae; phylum Streptophyta; class Magnoliopsida; order Poales; family Poaceae; genus Oryza; species Oryza meyeriana. The sequence goes on along the minus strand of RYFJ01003123.1, from coordinate 193,461 downwards.
CCCTGACTTTGTGCCTAATTGTGAAACAATTAAACATAAAGCCAAAGATCTTCAACCTTGTAGTATTTCCCGAGTAGTGTACTACTGGTATATGAGACTCTTCAGCATCATGTTAGCTGGAATGATTTTTTTATAGTCTTTCCCAAGTAGTATATTACTCGGAAGTTAGACTCTTCAGCTTCATGTCAGCCGGAAGAATTTTTGCTCATGGCAATTGTTGGCCAAGCATGTAGGCCGAGTTCCACTTTATGGATTTTAACGTAATATGTGGTCAGGTGTACTTGAGAGATACCTGCATCCCCAATTTTAATGGAGACCAGCTTGTGATCCTTATAAGGATATATCCTCAATACCTAGTAAATAATGCAGATACCCTAATGTATACACCCGGCCGTAGGCTTAGCATGAAGCATATCTGATTATTTAATCGGTTTCTGTAAGTAGCACCAGCACCGTGATTTTAACACAGTCAGCGAGTGGCCTAAATAGAGCATGCTATTGTAGAAACTCATACCTTGTGGCCTACTACCGAATAAGCTGGCCTAAACCGACCTACCGAGTGTAGCCCTATAAAATTAGCGTCCCTCGCATGTCAGGATGAGTACTTCAGCGTCGATAACCGCAATCAGCCAGAGGAATCCTTATTCGCAAGCCTTTCCGACTTATGTTCTGGATGCATCATGGTTGCCATAGATGCCCGAGTAGGTATATTGCAGGATCTGCTTGCCCTCCTCAGGTGTGACGCAGTACATGAGAACTCCGGATGCACTTTGACGACATAGGCCTTCTCTGACTTCGATAAAGCCGAATAAGGTACTCGAACCTTGCATTAGCATAGGATTCAGCTGACGACCCTCATGGGGCGTACCCTACCCAACAGAATTATAGCCAAATAAGGTACCCGAACCTTGCATTAGCATAGGATTCAGCTGGCGACCCTCATGGGGCGTACCCAACCTAGCAGAGTTGTGACCAAATAGGGTACCCAAACCTAGCATTAGCATAGGATTCGGCTGGTGACCCTCATGGGGCGTACCCTACCTAGCCGAGTGGTACACGAGCCCCGACTAGCCCCAGAGGTCGGTTATATTAGCCGAATAAGGTACCCGAACCTTGCATTAGCACAGGATTTGGCTGGCGACCCTCATGGGGCGTATCCAACTTAGCGGAATGGTACCCAAGCTCTGACTGGTGCCAGAGGTCGTTCGTTAGCCGAATAAGGTACCCGAACCTCGCATTAGCATAGGATTCGGCTAGCGACCCTCATGGGGCGTACCTCACCTAGCAGAGTTGTGACCAAATAAGGTACCCGAACCTAGCATTAGCGTAGGATTCGGTTGGCGACCCTCATGGGGCGTACCTCACCCAGCCGTGTGGTACCCGAGCTCCGACTAGCGCCGGAGGTCGGTTTTTAGCCCACACACGAGTCCCGACTAGTGCGAGTACTCGGACAACGGCTCTCGTGGAGCATTCCAAGTGATTCTTGAAGCGTCGCACTCCAAGTGTATCTTGGCAGACTGGTCCAGCATTAGGAGATAGGCTCATAGCCCTGAGTTCCTGTTACGCGTATCCAGAACTGGCCCTGTATTATAAACATATCGGATGAGCAGCATCTGATGATGAAAACAATCACCCGAAGAAAATTTATATATTTTACAATAGATGTAAATTAGTGTTTCTCCTCTTATTGATATTAATTTCCCCGAGTAGTTGACCCCTTACGTTTAAGCACTCTGCCCGACTAGTCATAGCCCCCTAGCGTCAGGAGTTGGCTCATGGCTCTTTCCCAGACACGCGTTTTGGGTGACTTGAGTTCGTCTTTTATGGAGCAAAGTTTCACGGATCAGAATTTATGCTACTCGAGTACTTTTGCAATCATTAAGAGAAAAAATAGAAAATGTGCAGTATGTACACCTATTAGGTGTAGGCTGCTACGGCATTGGCGAGGCCAAGTGAGGAATATCAAATAAAGAAAGAAATATTTATCAAAAAGCGACTTAGCTGTTCGGTATTTGGGAGTTGGGATGCCATCCTTGCGTTTGAGCTTTTGATCCCCAAGCATGTCACTTGTTGTTCTGATAATCTTCAGTTGTAAGAGGTCAAAGACGCTTGTGACCGACTGCCACAATGAAGTGGTCTGACTTGCTTTTGTGGTTCCCAACTTTAGTCGGGGCCGCATCATCGGTGTCCTTCCGCTTCTTCTGTCAGGGTGCCTTTTTGTCGTCGAGGGCCTTAGCAACAGCGTCGGCCGAGTCGGTGTACTTATTCGCCATGTCGAATAGAGCCTTGACAGAGTTGGGAGGCTTCCAAGTGAATTTAGCGATGAATGGGGTGTCTTTGACTCCTTTTCAAAAGGTGGTGATGACGACCTCATCATTGATCATTGGGATTGAATTTTTCTTCTCAGGGAACCTCTTGATAAAATCGCGAAGAGACTCATTCTTCCTTTGATGCAACTGATATAGGTCGTACTCGGAAGATGGCCTCTCGTATATTCCCTAGATGTTGGTGATGAAGCGTTCTCGGAGTTCTCCCCAGGAACCGATTGATTGCTTGGGAAGTCCCGTAAGCCATGTCCTCGCCAAGTCGGCTAGATCGATTGGGAGGTAGTTAGCCATGGCCTTGTGATCTCCTCCAGCTGCTCAGATTGCCAGAGTGTAGACCGTGAGCCAGGACTCGGGATTGGTCTTCCCATCGTATTTTTCAATTCCAGTCGGCTTGAAGCCTGGCGGCCAGTCGACTTGTTGTAGCTCATGGGTGAAGGCTGGTATACCTTCATCTGTGTGAGGACTTTGACTCCGACTACGGCGGTGAAACCGTTCGTGGTGGAGGCCGAAGCGCTCATTCTCGTCTTCCAGTCAGTGACGCTCATCTTCCTCGCGTTTGCAACGTCGTGCATTGATGTCTTGCCTGAGATCATGTCGTAGTCGGCTTCGGACGTCCTGGTTGTCCTGACGGTCATCTTGATGTCGGCGTTGTTGGTTGTTATTATGGTTGCCGAGTGACGTGTGGCGTGACTCCGTGTGCAACCGACTAGGGCCGGCAGATGAGATCGCCGTTGGAGAAGCCGACCTATTGGTCGGTATGAGAGTGTTGCCCGACTATTGACGTTGCTGGCATGCATCAGCGGTGATCATGGCTTTTATCCTTGCTATAGTTGAGGTGGCCTGATGATCAGGCCCAAACTAGAGCGTGTCCAGTAGAGTTGCAGCAGCTACGACGTTTTGTTGAGGTGTAATGAAGACGTCGTGGTCACCGACTCAGGTTTGGAGGATTTGTTGCTAAGTAGTCCGCCCAGCCTTGCGCAGGTCGTCGTTGCGGGCATGCAGGCGTCTTTCTTCTTCCTCTTGTTGTTCTCACAGTGGCGGGCCTCCTCCTCTTGCTACTCGCGTAGTCGGCATGCTTCCTGAGTGGGAGCTGAACCCTTGGATATCATAAAGATTTCACGTGGCGACGAGAAGCTTGCCGAACTGCTGTCCGACTTAGAGTCGGAGTCCGACTGAGAGTCGGAATCTGATTGAGAGTCGAAGTCAGAATAGTTGATGGGGGTGATTACAACTTCGACCTCCCTAGATCCGATCTCAAGCGGCTCTGGGCCGTATCCGAGTGGAACTCCAGGGGATCGGGTTTGCCGCATCGGATGTTGATTGAAGATATCCGCGGCATTGCCAAGACCGAATGGGAGATTGACGATCTCTTTCTTTCTTATCTCGATCTTGGCTGGCTCAAAACCGAGTCCGAGTAGAACACCGGAAGGAAGAGTTGTCCCGAGACCCGGGCATGTTGAGGATTACCGTAGCAAGTCGACGAGGGTTGCCGCAGCATTGCATGGGCTGACTAGCACGGAGTTGGCTTGGTCCCTGGCCGATCGGATCGGGTCCGAGTCGGACAGGGTGAGGTTGCCGAATTCATCGGCGATGAAGTTGAGGCTCCCGAAGGAGGAGAAGTTGATGCCGTCGACTCCCTTGATTGGATCCATCAGGCTTGATGAAGATGATCTTGACGAAGCCCCTACCTGGCGCGCCAACTGTCGATGTTTTGTATCAGCAATAAATATATAGGACTACTCGCCGGACCGAAACTTGATGGATTGCAAAGGAACACGAAAGGTTTATACTGGTTCAGGCCCTCGAGATGAGGTAATACCCTATGTCCAGCTGTGGTGTATTTCCTTTGAGGATGTATGATTGTGATCTTGGTGATCCTTTGGGGAGATTTGCGCTCTGCCCTCAGGAGGCGCCCTGCCTCCCCTTATATACTAGGGGACAGGGTTACAAAGTAGGAGTCCCAGTCGGACTACAACCAAGGGATCTCCTTCTAGGAGTACAACGTGCCTGACTAGGACTGTATTTTCCTTGTCGTACAAGGTTAAGTCTGCCGAGTTCTATTGTATCCCTAATTACAAGGCTAAGCCCATCCTCTGTCCGAGTGGCCCATATGCTTGTCATGAGGTACTCGGGGCCCATGGCCTCCACACAAAAGATATGAATTTCTAAAGTTTATTTGGATTTTTGGATAAAGGAAAAGGATTTATTTAATCTCTAAAATGGAATATTCTCAGGAATATCCCATTGTGCCACTGACAGATGGGGCCGTTTGGCAGTCCTGGCCCAAAGGTCAGTGGGAATAGAGAGGAGTGCTGGTTGGAGGGCTGTGGGTCGAGGGGATCAATGCGGAGGCCCACATGTCTGTGGTTCTCGGGGGGGGAGGGGGGGCAAGGCTCACTAGGGTCTAGGGCCGACTGTCAGGTCCAAGGTTTTCATGGTGCGGAGAATCGGAGAGAGGCAGGCCCACACATCAGTGAGGTCTAGGGTATGGGCTGGGTCCAACAGGGTGTAGAGAGAGGGGGAGACGGGATAGGCTCACGGGAGTGGTCTATGGTGGACTGAGGGGACTTGGGTCCACCGGTCAGCCACTGGAGTCACGGGGTCCGCGTGGATGATCTCGGGGAAACATTAGCCGATTTTGTTCTAGCGGGGCCACACCACAGCGAACACGAGGGGGGTGAAACACTGCTCCACCGGGGTGATCCAATGGCCGACGGCGGCGGGAACGATTTTGGCGAGTGACGACGATCGGCGGCCAGCGGCGATGCTGGCGGAAATAGGAGATTACAGTGATCTTTGTGAATGGCTTGGATCCATGAGGGACTGAGCAACGGCGGTCAGCGATGGGAGCCCGAGGGCGAGCAGAGAGAGGAACGAGGAGGGAAAAGGGGCATCCATGGTGGAAGAGGAGAAAAGGAGGCTGATGGAAGGGAACCAGAGAAGACTTGAGCACGCGATCTACCGGCGGTGGATTGCGGGCGGCGGTTAAGGTATCGATGGGCGGCGACGAGGAGCTATGACGATGGTGAGTACGTACTGGATGTACTACGGCGGCATTGCACGCCTACGAGGGATGAAGCAGGGGGTCTCTGGAGGCGGGGTTCACCAACGGTGGGGCGGCTCAGTGGCGGTGGCGCAACGATGAGGGGGAGGAGGCTGGAGCCAAGGAGGTGCGGCATTCATAGCGGCTTGAGAGGGGGGTGCCCAAGGTGTTCAAACGACAACGATGGCCGAGCTCCAAGGATCAAGACGACCGGTGGCCTCCATGGTGAGCAAGAGGTGGAGAAGTAGTCCCCGAAAGGGTTTTTATAGGCGATGGATGCGTGGATAGGTCGGTTTGGCCCGGTCTCCAATCATGGAGTTCAATAATGGAGAGGAGAGAGGCGGGAGAGGCTGAGGCGGCATGGGATCTCCCATGCGGTGAAAAATTTGCAGACGTGGTGATTTGAGGAGCAGCGGGAGTCGGTCTATCGGACGGGCAGTTTCGAATTGGGAGAGCAGCTGTAGGCGAGGCGCGGTGGGGGCAGTGGTGAAATGGGCGGTGCGGCTTTTGACCACGGGACCATAGCGAGGGGGCGAAGAAGGAGAAAAAGGAGTGGAACAGGAGGGGTGAAGCTGTCCCACGACTGTCACGATTCGGCAGGTGGAGAGGAGCGCGGTGATGGGTCGCACGGTGTCGATGTTTTACATCGGCAATATGAATATAGGGCTACTCGTCAGATCAAAACTCGATGGACTGCAAAGGAACACGGGGAGTTTATACTGGTTCAGGCCCTCGATGTGAGGTAATACCCTACGTCCAGTTGTGGTGTATTCCTATGAGGATGTATGGAGGTGGTTCTGATGAACTCGTATGTCTTGCCCTCATGGGGCACCCTGCCTCCCCTTATATACTTGGGGACAGGGTTACAAAGTAGGAGTCCCAGCCGGACTACGGCCAAGGAATCTCCTCTTAGAGATATAACTTGCCCGACTAGAATTGTATATTCCTTATTGTACAAGGCTAAGTCTACCGAGCTCTATCATATCTCTAATTACAAGGCTAGGCCCATCCTCTGTCCGAGTGGCCCATATGCTTATCATGAGGTAGTCGAGGCCCATGGCCTCCACAGCAGTCCTTCATAGTTGAGTCACAACTGATGCTGAGTGCTCATCCTCCATGGTGTAGATTGCCCGAGTGCATTGCTCCCGAGTACTCTTTGTCCAAGTGCTTCTTCTTCCCCAGTCCTGCTTCATGTCAGCTGGCAGCGAGGCTATGAAGGGCTCCATATAGAAGTATGAATACTGTGTGCCGAATAGGCGCACCTATTAGGTGTAGCCCCTCACTTTGTACTTAATTGTGAAACAATTAAACATAAAGTCAAAGATCTTTAACCTTATAGTCCTTCCTGAGTAGTATACTACTGGTATATAAGACTCTTCAGCATCATATCAACCGAAAATATTTTATAGTCTTTCCCGAGTAGTATGTCACTCGGAAATTAGACTCTTCAGCTTCATGTCAGCTGGGAGAATTGTTTATAGTTGTTCCTGAGTAGTATACCACTCGGAAGTTAGACTCTTTAGCATCATGTCGGCTAGAAAAATATTTGCTCATGGCAATTGTTGGCCAAGCATGTAGGCCGAGTACCAGTTTATGAATTTTAATCCAATATGTGGTCGGGTGTACTTGAGAAATATCTGCATCCCCAATTTTAATGAAGACCAGCTTGTGACCCTTATAAGGATATATCCTCAATACCTGATGGATAATACAAATACCCGAACATATGTGTTCATTAATTTGGCGTTCATGAAGCATATCTGATTACCGAATCGGTCCTTGTTGGTAGCACCAGCACTGTGATTTTAACACAGCCAGCGAGCAGCCCACATTGAGCGTGCTACTGTAGAAACTCATATCTTGGTGGCCTAGTACCAACTTTGTAGGCCCAAGTCTACTTATCAGTACAAGCTCTATAAAGGAGGGGAGAGAGAGAAAAGATTTCATCATCTTCTCCAATCCACCAATTGTTTCGTCTTCCATCTTCCACGCTGAAATTTCCCCTCCCGCCTTGCTAGGGTTCACCATTGCTAGTGCTTCCCCCTTGAAACTCGGGCGATCCTGCTCCTCCGCGTCCATCCCAAGTCCTCAATCGCATTTCCCCCAAATTTTCTCACCTTGAGCCATGCTGAAAGCGTCAGAAATCCCGGCCGACTTCGGATTGTGGGTCGACTAAGCTGAAACATCTAGAGAGGTTGTTGAGATTGCAGAACCGTGAAGACATCCATTGGCGTCTAGCGGAAGGGGAATTGATTCCAGTACCCCAGGCCGGTGAGACTGTAGTTTTCACCTCTTTCTTCGACCAAGGCCTTTCTGTTCCTTTTTGGATTTTCTTCGCCAGCTTCTTGCCTTCTACGACCTAGAGTTGGTGAATCTGAATCCCAACTCAATCTTGCAAATCTCTATCTTTGCAACTCTGTGCGAGTGTTTTCTGAGTGTGGAGCCCCATTTGAATCTGTTTAGATATTTATTCCACATCAAACCCCAGCCCTCCAAGAGCAAAGTCCAAGTGATTAGGGGGCCGGTATCCAGCTTAGGAGCGAAATGAAGAAGATTTATATCCATATCTCCTTGAAATCCTCCCTCAAAGGCTGGCATAGGGAGTAGTTTTATTGTTCTGACCTTGAACCATGCCTCCCCCCTTTCACTGGTCTACCTCCGGTAGTTGTGTCCAACTGGTCATCTGTGCCCAGTTTTGAGGAGATGGGCCAGGTATATATGCTGATCGACAAGATTGATAAGTTGAAGAGCTTCGGATTGAGTGGTCCATGGGTGGCCAGGCGTTTCTTGACTCGTCGCATCAGGCTGCTAAAGCTGAGGAGCCATTTTGGCTGGGATTATGAGGGCAAAAATGATCCTAGCCGAGAATATCCCGACCTGACCGACAAGCACAAGGTGATTGACATCCTGCTCGATTATTTTGCTAGCGGGGTGATCGAGACAGAAGATGCCGAGTGTGCCACGTCGGCTTACAACCTAAAATGGCCTCGTCTAGAGGTAACTCTTGTTGATGTTAGCTTGCTGTCCATCTGCGATGAATGCTTGTAGATGTGTATCCAGGATAGCTCTGCAATGTGTGATGTATGTTGTTAAACCGCTTGCAGGCATGTAAGGAGTTTGACGAGGACTCCCAAACTTTGTCGACCATAAAATTGAAGAAAAGGCCATGGAGTCCTTTTGCCACCCAGCCCAGCTCCAAAAGAGCGGGGAAGAAACCTGTCGAAGATTTGAGCAAGAAGAGAATTAGTAGGCCGAGTGCGGCAGCTGGGAGTCTGAAGATTAAAGACATTGCCAGCGTAGCTCCCAGGCCGCCGAGTCCAAGGCCGAGACCGGCGCCACAAGGCTCAGCAACATTGAGCCCAAGGCTGGCACTGCCAAGTACAAGGTTGTCAACGAGCCATAAGGCGACGCCACCGAGCATCCTAGCGCCCCAGCCAGCCACGCCAGAAACCGGGCCGACTAGGATGAGGACGCTACCGCCGACTGCCGCGCCATCCAGCCCGACAGCCGGTAGCCCTCCACTGCCGATAGCTGGAACCCCCGGATGGAAGTACAAAGCCTCCAAGAGGTAGGTAACTTTTGGATCTTCTGAAAATCATGTTCAGTATAGTAGCATCTTGACATCTGACTCATCGTATAGAAAATGAGCCAATATTGATCTCAAGGAGACCACACCGGCTGCTCCTGTTGTCGAGCCAGCCCCAACCGAGCCAACCCTAGGAAGCTCATCTACCGAGCCAGTGACTGTCCTAGCCGTAGAGACTGAGGTGGTCCTAACGGCAAGGCCGCTAGCGCTGGTTGACCAAGGGACAGACACTGAAGCTGCTGCTCTAGCCCCCGAGCGAGTCCCCAAAGCCCCATCAGTGGCCGAGTCGGGGGCCAGGACCATGTCGCCGTCTGTGTCTTCGTCGTCTTCAGAGGAGACGAATCTCCCCAGGCTCGAAGCCCTCACCGCAGGTTCCTGAGAACGTTCCACTGGGTAACTCCCGAGGGAACTGCGAAATGCTATGAGCACGATGAAGAGGCCGCGAAGAGGGAGTGTGAAGTTCTTCTTCGTGCCGCCATTACTGCGTCCCGGGGGGTCCAGGTGTGTAGCGAGCCTTGCAATGTTGAGTTGCCGATGATTTCCCTTATTTCTGGTATTCCACCGCTTAACTCTGCTTTACTCTATTTTACCCCGAGCAGAAGATTGTCGACTGCTCGGAGAAGATAAATGAGGTCCTGACCCAGCTTGCTCCCCAGCTCCAACGATTGGGCCAGCTCTAGACCTCGAAGGCCGACTTGGAGCGGTCTAGCCAGGAAAGGGAGACTTGGCTGAGGGGAGCAGTTGACCAACTCAGGGGTGAGAATTGGGCTCTAGCCGACAAGATCAAAAGTAAGTCTCCTATATTTGTCTTCCCGACTAAGTCCCATGTATATTTCTCCAGCTTTGTTGTTTCCCGACTACCCAGTTGTGTCTTGACTATAATCTCGAGCTCTTGACTATTCTGATATACAGCCCTCGAAGCTGAGTTGAAGACCCGGACAGACGGGGAAACCAAGCGAAAGGAGGCCGAGAAAGCCAAAGCCAAACTCGAGAAAGACAAGGCCGAGCTAGAAAGGGCCAAAGGCAAACTCGAGAAAGAAAAGACTGAACTGGAGAAGGCCAAAGCCAAGGTGGAGGCCGACTACGAAAGTAAGTCTCCACATTGACAATGACCTTGTCCAATCCTTTGATTACTCTGACTGCTATTTTGGCTGAAAAGTTTATTTGCCAATGAATTTGGGCAACTACAAGAGCCAACGCCCAAACCCAGTTTCGAGCCTTTGTTGAGGAGATCAAGGTCGTCAAGGAGTCACGGGAGATTCTTGCCGAGTCCGTGAAAGGGCTCCTTGACATCATGGATCCTCATCACGTGGGAACCAGCTCTAACACGGTCTCCCAGGTGCAGGTGCGCCTTAACGGAGCCCCGAGTATCCTAAAGAGGTACTCGGATGAGCGTGTTGTCATTGGCATAGCCTAGACCCTTGCAATGACCAAGTCGATCTACCCTAAGGCAGATCTTGAGGCCATCGGTGAAGGGTTTGTCAAAGAAACAACACCTGAGGAGGCGTTGGAGTTGATCACCCAGGCGAGGTCGACTGCAGAGGCGATCACCAAGTACCTGGGAATGTAAGAACAATCCATCATGCAGTCGGTCTATATAAAGTTTTTTGTAAGGACATGTGTAAATATATGTGTAATGTCACCGAGCTCTAAGGTGTTACTTAGTCGTCATTAGCTCTACTCGACTATATGGTCAACGCCGAGTTAGTCTATAGGAACTTAATAAAATCGTTCACCACAGAAAGCTGTACTCGGTCGATCATGACAAAGTCGTTGCAGAACTTCATAACTTAAGTAAAATAGGCTTGTATGTTATTGACAAAGCACATATAATACATGCAGCCCCCGACTCATCACTCGGTTGGAACAAGTGGCATGGTGAGTCAGAGAAAAACTGTACATATGGGAAAATATAATACTCAGGTATAGAAAGGACGTAGCTATTCTATATTCCATGAGTTACTGACGAGGGCACCGTCTTCGGTCTTCAGACGGTAGGCGCCTGGCCATGTAACTTCAGCGATAATGAACGGCCCTTCCCATATTGGGGATAGTTTATGCCTGTCTTTGGTGGTTTGCATTTTCCTCAAGATGAGATCCCCGACCAAAAAGGCGTGGGCACGGACATTGCGATTGTGATAACAACGCATGCCTTGAAGATACCTTGCCGACTAGATTATTGCAATGTCCCTCGCTTCTTCCAACTGATCTAGTTCGACCAATCGGGTATTGTTTGATCCATCTTCTAAGTAAGCCTGAACTCACAGAGAGCCGAACTCTAACTCGGTTGGTAACACAGCCTCAGCACCATAGACCAGAAAGAAAGGGGATTGCCCTCTTGCCTGACTAACCGTGGTTCTTAGAGACCAGAGAACAAATGGGAGTTCTTGTACCCACCGCCTTGCATATGGCTGTAGTCGGTCGAATATCTTGGCCTTGATACCTTGTAAGACCATGCCATTGGCAAGCTCAACCTGCCCATTGCTCCACGGGTGTGCCACAGGGGCATAACAGATCTTGATGCCGAAGTCGTCACAGAAATCTTGAAATACGCCACTCGTGAACTAAGTACCGTTGTCCGTTACGATGCGGTTAGAAACCCCGAATCGGTATAATATACTCATGATGAAGTCCTTTGCTCTTGCCGCTGTTATGGTAGCAACGGGTTTTGCCTCAATCCACTTTGTGAATTTATCCACTGTGACGAACAAGTGTGTGAACCCTCCTGGCACTTTCTTGAAAGGCCCGACCATGTCAAGCCCCCATACTACAAAGGGCTAAGAGATTGGGATGGTTTGAAGTTCTTGAGCTGGAAGATTTGTTTGTCTTGCATAGAACTGACAACCCTCGTATGTGCGAACTATGTCTTTAGCATCTGTTACTGCTGTTGGCTAGAAAAATCCCTGCTGTAAACCTTTCTGACTAACGTCCTGGATGCGGCATGGTTGCCATATATGCCCGAGTGGATCGATTGCAGAATCTGCTTGCCCTCATCGGGTGTGACGCAGCGCATGAGGACTCTGGATGCGCTTCTTCGGTATAGGTCTTCTCCAACTACTAGGAAACATTTGCTTCGACGTTTGAGTTGTTCGGCTTGAATGCGATCTTCTGGGAGTTCATCTTCCAAGAGGAATTTGAGAACAGGAGTTCGCCAATCTTGAGATATGACCAATACTTCTTCTATGGCCGAGGCAGGTTTAGCCCTCGACTGTTCTGGCACTGTTTTCTTCTTGACTAATGGCTCCATGAGTTGCTCGACAAAGATCCTAGCTGGAACTGCTTCTCGCTTGGATCCCATGTTTTCCAATTCATCTGCAGCATCGTTGTATTGTCGTAATACGTGTGTTATCTCTAACCCGTCGAACTTGTTTTCCAGCTTTCTAACCTCCTGACAGTACACCGCCATGGTATCGTTGAGACATGTCCAATCTTTCGTGACTTGGTTGACCACGAGTTGAGAGTCTCCACACACAACCAGTCGGCGGATGCCGAGTGATATAGCAATGCGGAGCCTGTGGATGAGTGCCTCATACTCGGCGACGTTGTGGGAAGCCGGGAAGTGGATTTGCAGAACGTACTTCAGTTTTTCGCCAGTGGGGGACGTCAATATGACTCCGGCCCCGGCGCCGCCGATCCGTAGAGAACCGTCGAAGTACATTGTCCAGTACTCTAGCTTTGCTGTTGGTGTAGGCTGTTGGACTTCTGTCCATTCGGCCACGAAGTCGGCTAGAGCTTGAGACTTGATTGTTGTCCGTGGCTGGAAGGTGATGTCGAACGCCATCAACTCGAGTGCCCATTTAGCGATTCGGCCAGTGGCCTCGCGATTATGAAGGACATCCCCGAGTGGAAACGCTGTGACCACCGTGACTTGGTGTGCTTGGAAATAATGCACCAGCTTCCGGACTGTGATAAGTAGGCCATATAGCAGCTTCTGGACCTGCGGATATCTCGTTTTGGAGTCGGCAAGGACCTCGCTGACGAAGTAGACTGGCCATTGTATTTTTTTAATATGACCCTGTTCGGATCGCTCAACCACCATCACCATGCTGACTACCTGTGTTGTTGCCGCCAGATATAGCATTAGCGGTTCCTGGGGTAGAGGTGACGCCAACACCGGGGGTGATGTGAGGAATTGTTTGAAGTCTTCGAAGGCTCGCTGGGCTTCCGGAGTCCATTGGAAATTGTCGGTCTTTTTGAGTAGCTTGAAGAAGGGCATGCCCCGCTCGCCCAGTCGGGAAATAAATCGGCTGAGTGCCGCCATGCAGCCTGTCAGCTTCTGGACGTCTTTGAGGTTAGTCGGGGGTGCCATGTGCCTGATGGCGTTGACTTTCTCCGGGTTGGCCTCGATGCCGCGATGCGAGACGATGAAGCCGAGTAACTTTCCGGATGGCACACCGAAGGCACATTTTTCTGGGTTCAACTTCATCTTGAATCTTCAAAGGTTTTGGAAGTTTTCTTCCAGGTCAGCGATGAGGTCTTGTTTGGACTTGGTCTTGATCACCACGTCGTCGACGTAGGCTTCCACGTTGCGCCCGATCTGAGTATGCAGACACCGCTAAATGGCCCTTTGATAGGTTGCGCCCACGTTCTTCAGACCGAACGGCATTGTGATATAGCAATACGCTCCGAACGGTGTGATGAAAGATGTCTTCAAGCAGTCTTCTTCCCTCAGGCTGATTTGATGGTATCCCGAGTAGCAGTCGAGAAAACTGAGTAGGTCGCACCCTGCCGTGGAGTCAACCACCTGGTCTATCCGAGGAAGACCAAACGGGTCCTTGGGGCATGCTTTGTTGAGGTCAGTGTAGTCGACGCACATGCGCCATTTACCGTTTTTCTTTCGTACCAGAACTGGGTTTGCCAACCAGTCCGGGTGGTAGACCTCTTTGATGAACCCGGCTGCGAGGAGTTTGGTAATTTCCTCCCGGATAGCATCTTTGCGGTCTTGAGCGAAGCGCCGCAGCCGTTGCTTGACTGGCTTGGCGTCTGTCTTCACGTTTAGGGTGTGCTTGATCACCTCCCTTGGTACGCCCGGCATGTCGGATGGTTTCCACGCGAAGATATCCTTGTTAGCTTGGAGGAAGGTGACGAGCGCGTCTTCCTATTTGGGGTCGAGTCCGGTCCCGACTAGAGCAGTCTTGGAGGGGTCGAAAGGGTCCAGGGGGATCTTCTTCGTGTCAGAGTCCGCTGAAATTCCCGACTTCGCTGCTTTTTTAGCCGGAACTTGATCTTGCTCGGCTTCTGTTGTGACGGCTTGCTGAATGTTGTCGCGCCCGACTGCCGCCTCTTGTGATTGAGCCAGTTCGCAGCTCTCCTTGTCGCAGGTGAAGGCTTGCTTGACGTCGCTGCGGAGGGAGAGGACTCCTGCTGGTCCAGGCATCTTCAGCACCATGTATGTATAGTGCGGTATCGCCATAAATTTGGCGAGTGCCGGTCATCCGAGTATCGCGTGGTACGCGGTCTCGAAGTTGGCGACCTCGAAGCAGACAGTTTCTGTGCGGAAATTATCCCGTGTGCCGAAGGTTACCGGCAAAGTTATTTGCCCGAGTGGAGTTGATGACAGGCCGGGAATTATCCCGTGGAAGGGCGCAGTGCTTGGCCGTAGTTCTGAACGAGGGATTTTCATCTCGTCCAAGGTTTTGGCGAACAGGATATTGAGCGCGCTGCCTCCGTCTATGAGGGTTTTCTTCAGCCTGATATTTTTGACGACCGGGTCCAGGACGAGTGGATAGCGTCCCGGGTGGGAAACCCGATCTGGGTGATCTGTGCGATTGAAGGTGATGGCCATCTCTGACCAGCGCAGGTAGTGGGGGGTGTCGGCCGTGGAGACCGTGTTGACGTCGCGCGCTAAAAGCTTCTATTTGCGCTTGGACTCGTACGCGAGTGGCCCCCCGAAGATGTGGTTGAGCTCGGCTTGGGGATCTTGGAAGTCGTCAGCCGGACCCGAGTCTGGCTTGTCTTTGCCCTTGTCGGTGCCAGACGATGAAGTCTGCTCGGAGGCAAACTTCTTGAGCATGTTGCAGTCTTTGGCCGCGTGCTTTCCCTTGGGGTGAAAGGGGCATGGCCCGCTCATGACTTTCTGGTAGTCGTTGTTCCGCTGGGGCCGCGATCGGCTGCGCTCCATGTTGGCCACCTTGTTGTCCGATTTCCGTTTACGGCTGCCGGACTTGTTTTGAGACGGCTCGTTGTCGGCTTTCGCCTTCTGTTCTTTCTGTCGGGGCTCCTTCTTCTCGTCGAGGGCCTTGGCGACCGCTTCGGCCGAGTCGGCGTATTTGTTGGCCATGTCGAAGAATGCCCGGACTGTGGATGGTGGCTTCCGAGTGAATTTTGCGATGAGTGGAGCATCTTTTACCCCTTTACGAAAGGCGGCGATGACGGCTTCGTCTTTGACAGTTGGGATTTGGTTGCGCTTGTCGGAAAACCTTTTGATGAATTCACGCAAAGACTCGTTTTTCTTCTGGTGCAGTTGATAAAGATCATGCTCCGAAGCGGGTCTGTCGTAGGTCCCCTGGAAATTAGCGATGAACCGCTCCCTGAGTTGTCCCCAGGAATCGATCGACAGCCTCGGGAGACCTGTCAGCCATGTCCTCGCCGAGTCGGCTAGCGCGACCGGGAGGTAGTTAGCCATAACTCTGCTGTTACCCCCAGCAGCACGAACTGCTAGGGTGTAGACGGTGAGCCAGGACTCGGGGTTTGTCTTGCCGTCGTATTTTTTGATCCCGGTGGGCTTAAAGCCAGTTGGCCACAAGACGTCCTGTAGCTCCCGAGTGAAGGCTGGGATGCCTTCTTCTTCGTGAGGGCTCCGACTCCGATCTTGGCGATGTAGTCGCTCGTGGTGGAGACCGAAGCGCTCGTTTTCGTCTTCTAGTTGGCGACGTTCATCTTCTTCGCGTTCTTCGCGTCGAGCGTTTAAGGTGTGACGAAGGTCTCGGTGCAGTCGCACTCGGAGGTCTTGATTGGGTCGGCGATCATACTGGCGACGCCGCCGGTTGTTATTGTTGGTATTGCCAAGCGTTGTTTGCCGGGACTCTTCGTGTTGCCGACTGGAGCCAGCTGCCCAGCATCGCGTTGATGCAGATGAGGCTGCCGCCGGAGAACCCGACCGGTTGGTCGGTGTAGCAGCGTTGTCTGACTGCTGTTGCTGCTGACGGGCAGCAGCTGTGATCATCGCCTTGATCTTGGCGATAGTCGGAGTGGCCTGGTGATCCGGCCCGAGCTGGAGGGTGTCCAGCAGAGTTGCTGCGGCCACAACGTTCTGTTGTGGTGTGACGAAGACGTCGTGGTCGCCAACTTTAGTTTGGAGGATTTGTTGCTGAGCGATTCGCCCAGCTTGTCGTAGCTCGTTATTGCGGTCTTCGCGGCGGGCCTCCTCTTGTTGTAATCGGCGTGCCTCCTCTTGTCGCTCCTCTTGTAGTCGGCGCGCCTCGGAAGGTGGTGTTGAAGCCATGAAGATCTCGCGGGGGAGGAGGAAGCTTGCCAGAGTAGAGTCCGAGCTGGCGCTCGAACCGCTATCCGACTTGGTGTCGGACTCCGAGTAATCTATCGGAGTAAGAACGACTCCGACCTCTCTGGATCCAATCTGAAACGGTGTTTGACCGTGTCCAAACTGAACCGCTGGAGATCGGGTCTACTGCGCGGTTTGTAGATGCGCTGCGTCGCCGAACCCGTGTGGGAGACTGATGATCTCTCCCCCTCTCGGCCCAACCCGTGCTGGCTCGAGGCCTAGCGCGAGCCAGACGCCGAAGGGGAGGGTTGTCTCGATGTTCGGCGATGTAAGGGACCGCCATAGTAGGTTGTCGAAGGAGATGGCGGCGTCCCGTGGGCCGACTGGCGCAATGTCGGCTGGTTCCTCGGCTAGTAAGATCGGATCTGCTTTAGCCAAGGTGAGATTGCTGAGTAGGTCGGCAACGAAATCTAGGCTCCCGAAGGTGATGGTGTCTCTAGGGGAAAGCTTGGTGCCCTTGACTCCGTTGATTGAATCCATCGAATTTGCTGATGAAGAATTCGCCGGAGATCCCCTACCTGGCGCGCCAACTGTCGATGCTTTGCACCGGCAATAAAACTATGGGGTTATTCGGCAAGGGTGAATTCGGTGGATTACAGAGGAACACAAAAGAATTATACTGGTTCAGGCCCTCAAGGTGAGGTAATACCCTACGTCCAGTTGAGGTGTTATTCCTCTGAAGTATATGGGGATCGATGATCCGGTTGCTCTTGTTGTCCTCGCCTAGAGGGGCACCCTGCCTCCCTTTATATACTAGGGGACAGGGGTACATGATAAGGATCCCAGTCGGATACAACTAAGGGATTTCCTTCTTAGAGATAGAATCCTATCCGACTAAGACTTTGTTTCCTTATTATCCAAGGTACAGCCTGCCGGGTGCTATCTTATCTCTAATTACATGGTCCGGCCCATCCTCTATCCGAGTGGCCCATGTACTGGTAATGAGGTACCTGGGGCCTATGGCCTCCACAGCGCCGAACCAGATCATCGGCTCGTTCCTGACGCTGCCGGTGATTTTCGGTGTCAACACGTTTTTGGCACGCCCGGTGGGACATGGAATTTTGACATGGCCGGAAAAGAGATCAAAACAGACAACGTGATCCCGGTCAGCATGGAGGATTTAACAGACGAGCAGAGACAGCAAGTCGAGCAAAATATGGCCAATTTTCAGAAACCTTGCTTGGAGTCTTTCGGCATGACGCGACAAGGGCTGATTCAAAAATCTCAGTTTCCAAAACCAGTCCTGGTAGGAGAATCGAGCCGTACACCACCTGAGAGTCCACCAATAAAACCCTTACAGGACATGGTGAATGAAGCAGTACATCATGCGCTCATCAATCAATCAAGGATCCTGGTGAACACGCTGCATAACCTCATCAAGAAGGCAATGGATGGATCGATTGGTTAAGAGCCTACTCGAGGTCCTGTTTATCTCCCACCAAAGATAGAGCCAAATCAAGTTACTTATGGCCCCAGAAAAGATATACCGGAGAATTTATTTTCACAGAATCAGGCTAGGGGGCAACAAGATATTCCTGCGGGATACCATCAAACGGCTTATTATGGGGGATATCAGTAGAATTACCCAGGAGGTGTTGCCGATGCAGGTAATTATTAGAGAGAATATCCCAGGCAGAATCGGCTACAAACTCCGCCCATACAATATCAGCAGGAAATCCCAAGGGAAGAAGATTTATTGGCAAGGGTCGCAGAAATAGTAAGAGAACAATTTGGGATAAAACCGAAGGAGCAAACATTTATGTATCGGTATCCGTATCCAGAGTGGTTGACAGGGTTCCATTACCACACCGATACATAGTCCTAGATTTTTCTAAGTTTTCAGGGCAGGATAGCATATCTACAGTAGAGCACATTAGCCGATTCTTGGCACAGTGTCGAGAAGCATCGGCTGAAGAGGCTCTGAGGGTTATATTTTTCCCCTTGTCATTGTTTGGATCGGCTTTTACATGGTTCTCCTTATTACCACCGAATTCAGTTTGGGGATGGGCTGATCTAGAAAAATAATTTCACAAGTACTTCTTCGCTGGAATCCATGAGATGAGGCTGACAGATTTAACATCGGTTAGGCAAAGGCCGGATGAAACGGTACCAGAATATGTCCAACGATTTCGGGACGTTAGAAACCGATGTTACAGTTTGAATCTGAGCGACGGGCATCTAGCCGATTTGGCTTTCCAGGGTCTTTTAGCGCCGATTAAAGAGAGGTTTTCATCACAAGAGTTCGAAAGTCTGGTGCACCTGGTACAGAAGGTATCGGCTCATGAAAGCCGATTTCAAGAGGCAAAAAAGGATAAATTTCAGAGAAGGGTTGCTCAGGTGCAAGTTTATTCATCGGACTCAGATGATGAAGGATCCGATGCTGAAGTTGGATTGGCGGAATGGGCTAGAAATAAGAGATCGGTGTCATGCCCGTGGGTGAAGGATATCGGCAAGGAGGAGTGATACGATTTTGACATTAATAAAGCTGATAAAATCTTTGATCTGTTACTACAGGAGAAACAGATACAACTCCCACCAAATCATGTAATTCCATCAGCCGAAGAACTAAAGAAGAAAAGATATTGCAAGTGGCACAACACGATATCACACCACACCAATGAGTGCAAAGTTTTTCGGCAACTGATTCAATCGGCTGTAGAACAGGGAAGGATCAAGTTTGAGGGTAAGAAGCCAATGAAGATCGATGGACATCCGTTCCCCGTGAATATGGTTTATGCGGGATCATCGATGAATCAAGCCGATGAAGGAAGATATCAGGAATTTAGAAGATCTAGAATTACTTCATCGCAGCTGGTAGATAAATATTCAAGGCACGAAGAGGAACAGCGGGCTTCGTCATACGAGGAGAGATATAATCCACATTGGGATTGCCCGTTCTTTCAATTTTGCTAGGAATGAGGGATAAGATTGCCGTCGAGCAGAGATTGTCCTGAATGCGGTGTTGTGAGATCTCGAATTTTTGAGCATGAAGGATTTTCGCGAGATCGGCTGCTTGAAAGGAGAGCATCGGTACATAGCCGATTAGGGCCGAACCATGAAGAGTTTTTTGAAGAAAATGATGAAGAGGGATTATATGGAGAACAGCAGGTCCAGAATCCTCAGTGGTGTCCTAGTAGAATATTCACAAAGAATCAGAAAAGAAGGGCACAACGGCTACGGCACCGGGAGCAACAGGAAGAACAACTGCGAGACTACAAGGAAGCCGATCATTGTCACAAGAGGATTAAGCGGGTATGGCGTGTGAAGAAAAGTGACGATGAGGTTGATCCATCGGCTCCAGTAGACATGGTTTTCTTTTTGCCTAGAGAATATAAAGCGTTTTCATTTGATGAAGAGGGCAATGAAGAGATTTTTGCTCAGTTAACGCTGCAACCCGATTAGGCTATATTTGACAAGCCTGAAGAATCAAAGCATCGGCATTTGAAGCCATTATATATCAAGGGTTATGTGAATGGGAAGCCGATGATGAAAATGCTAGTTGATGGGGGGGCAGCTGTTAATTTAATGCCGTATGCCACATATCGGAAGTTGGGGAAAACTGCTGAAGATTTGATTAAAACAAATATGTTGTTAAAGGATTTCGGCGGGAATCCATCGAAGACGAAAGGCGTGTTAAACGTGGAACTGACAGTGGGGAACAAGACATTGCCCACCACGTTTTTTGTCATCGATGGAAAAGGATCGTATAGTCTACTCCTTGGCAGGGATTGGATTCACGCAAACTGTTGCGTGCCCTCGACGATGCATCAGTGTCTGATACAATGGCAGGGAGATCAAGTTGAGGTAATCTCGGCGGATCAATCGACCAATATTGCAATGACTGATTTACCGATCTGGGAGGCCGATGGTGTCGATTGTTTGCCTGGAAAAGTGTGGGAAGGGGATTATCTTAAGATTACCAGTCGGGAGATACAGCCGATTCGGCAAGTTAGCTCGGAATTACTACTCTGATGGGCACTATTGAAGATTTCGAGGGGAAGTTGGGACAAGGATTTACGTCGGCCGATGATTTGGAAGAAATTGATATAGGACCAGGAGATAGGCCAAGGCCAACGTACATAAGTAAAAAGTTATATCCTGAATTCCGAGAAGAATTGATAAAATTGTTAAAAGAGTATTGGGATTGTTTTGCTTGGGAATATCATGAAATGCCAGGATTAAGCCAATCAATTGTTGAACATCGGCTTCCTATTAAACCAGGATATCGGCCGTTTAAACAGGCTCCAAGGAGATTTAAAGCGGAGTTGTATGAGCCAATCAAGGCAAAAATCACAAGGTTATATGATGCAAAGTTTATAAGGCCATGCCGATATGCTGAGTGGGTTTCTAATATCGTCCCGGTGGAAAAGAAGAATGGAAAATTGAGGATATGTATCGATTTCCAGGATTTGAATAAAGCTACCCCTAAGGATAAGTACCCGATGCCGATAGCAG
Organism: Oryza meyeriana var. granulata; assembly: GCA_003991445.1. NCBI lineage: Eukaryota > Viridiplantae > Streptophyta > Magnoliopsida > Poales > Poaceae > Oryza > Oryza meyeriana. The sequence goes on along the minus strand of RYFJ01003123.1, from coordinate 172,549 downwards.
ATTTGTTGGTGGATGCAGCATCAGGCCACAAGATTATTAGCTTCATGGATGGCAATGCAGGATATAATCAAATTTTTATGGCAGAGGAAGATATACATAAGACTGCATTTCGATGTCCTGGAGCTATCGGCTTATATGAGTGGGTAGTAATGACATTTGGATTGAAAAGTGCCGGTGCGACATATTAGAGGGCGATGAATTATATATTTCATGATCTCATTGGTTTATTAGTGGAAATTTACATCGATGATGTGGTGGTTAAATCCAAGAGTGATAAAAGCCATATAGCCGATTTGCGAAAAGTGCTGGAAAGGGCAAAGAAATACGGATTAAGGATGAATCCCAATAAATGCGCTTTTGGTGTATCGGCTGGGCAGTTCTTGGGTTTTATGGTTCATGAGCGAGGAATTGAAGTTAGTCAACGGAGCATCAGAGCCATCAGGAATACAGAACCACCAAGCAACAAGACAGAGCTACAGTCGTTGATTGGCAAGATTAATTTTGTAAGGAGATTCATATCAAATTTGTCAGGAAGGATTGAGCCTTTTACTCCGTTATTGAAGTTGAAAGCCGATCAAGAATTTGTGTGGGGGGCAAAACAACAGAAGGCATTTGATGAGATTAAGAGTTATTTAAGTTCCCCACCTATTTTGATTCCGCCGCAAAAAGGAATGCCCTTCAAGTTATATTTATCGGCCGATGAAAAATCTATTGGGTCTGTTTTAATAGAAGAGTTTGAAGGCAAGGAGCGAGTTGTGTTCTATTTAAGCAGAAGGCTTTTGGATGCTGAAATGAGATATCCTGCGGTGGAGAAATTATGCCTTTATTTATATTTGTCATGCACGAAGTTAAGGCATTACATCCTATCGGCTGAGTGTACAGTGGTTTGTAAGGCCGATGTGGTAAAATATATGTTATCGGCTCCGGTGTTAAAAGGGCGAGTTGGTAAATGGATCTTTGCCTTGACAGAGTTCGACTTGAGATATGAATCGGCTAAAGCAATCAAGTGACAGGCAATAGCCGATTTGATTGTGCAGCACAGAGGGGTTCATGAAAATTATGTGGAGCCGATCCCGTGGACTTTATTTTTCAATGGATCGGTTTGCAAGCATGGATCTGGTATCGGCTTGGTCATTGTATTGCCTCAGGGGGCAAGTTTTGAGTTTGCTTTTACAATTAAACCCTATCGGACCAATAATCAAGTGGAATACGAAGCGGTATTGAAAGGACTTCAACTTTTACGGGAGATCGGAGCCGATATCATAGAGATCATCGGAGATTCATTATTAGTGATCAAACAATTGTCTGGGGAATATGAGTGCAAAGATGATGTTTTGAGATCGTATTATGAAGAATGTAGGGATTTGTTGAAGGATTTCATGATGGTATTGATGGATCATATTCCTAGAGAACAAAATTTAGAAGCCAATGATCTTGCACAAATTACTTCGGGTTATTAGCTGAATAGAGAGATTGAAGTTGAAATAGCCGATAATGATATTCAGGATAAAGCTGATGATTGGAGACAAGAAATAATTGGTTATCTGCAAAATCCGTCGCAATCGGTTTCTAGGAAATTTCGGTATAAAGCTACTAAATATGTGCTGCTTGATGAGGAGTTATATTATCGAACTTTTGAAGGGGTTCTGCTGAGATGCCTAAATTTGGAACAAGCCAAAGTAGTCTTGTGTGAAGTGCATGAGGGTATTTGTGGAACTCATCAATCGGCTCATAAGATGAAGTGGATATTGAGAAGAGTAGGATATTTTTGGCCGACAATGTTGGAAGATTGCTTCAAATATTATAAGGGATGTCAAGATTGCCAGAAGTTTGGAAATATACAGCGAGCACCAGCGTCGGCTATCAATCCTATCATCAAACCGTGGCCGTTCAGAGGATGGGGAATTGATATGATCGGCCAGGTTTATCCTCCATCAAGTAAAGGGCATAAGTTCATATTGGCGGCAGCAGATTATTTTACAAAGTGGGTAGAAGCGATTCCTTTGAAGAAAGTCACGTCCAAGGATGCGATTGAGTTTGTAAAGGAGCATATAATTTATCGATTTGGAATTCCTCAGACTATAACTACTGATCAGGGGTCTATTTTTCTGTCCGATGAGTTTCAACAATTTGCTGCCAGTATGGGGATTAAGTTATTGAATTCATCACCTTATTATGCTCAAGCTAATGGACAGGTGGAAGCTTTGAATAAGAGTTTGATCAAATTAATCAAGCGGAAGATTGATGAATAGCCGCGGAGATGGCATACTACATTAGCCGATTCATTATGGGCTTATCGAATGGCATGTCATGGGTCTACTCGGGTGCCACCATATCAGTTGGTATATGGGCATGAAGCAGTTTTACCTTGGGAAACTAACATCGGCTCTAGGAGGATTTCTTTGCAAAATCAACTGACAGCCGATGATTATTATAATTTGATGACAGATGAACTTGAGGATCTGGCTCAGAATCGGTTAAGGGTGCTAGAAAGGATCAAGGAAAATAAAGCTAGGGTGGCTAGGCATTATAACAAAAAGGTGATGGATAAATCGTTCGCTGAGGGAGATCTTGTGTGGAAGTTGATTTTGCCGATCGGGTCCAGAGATGGTAAATTTGGAAAGTGGTCACCTAATTGGGAGGGGCCCTATTGGATTAATTGTTGTGTACTTGGCAATGCTTATATATTGGAAGATCTCGAGGGGACAGAATTTGCTAAGGCACTTAATGGGAAATACCTCATGAAGTACTATCCTAGTGTTTGGATCAACTCTTGAATCGGCTAAATACGGCCGATTTCTAAAACAGTTCAAAGTGAAAGCTGATGTTGTTACATCGCTTAAAGACAGCCGATATCAATTGATATCGTCTTTAGATCAAATAAGTGAAATATTAAGTAGAGATGGAGTATGATGAGTAAATAACAGAGCTGATTAAGTTATATTACAGTGAAAGTTTAATCGGCATGTTTCAGAGAACCATCAGAGTCATTAATGTTAAGATATACAAGAATTTTTGGATTGATTCGATTGCGCGCAGATGAATTTGGTCGATCTCATTGATGGCGTGGATGTCTTCTTCATCGGTCCCTGAGATAGTCTTTATGTTCTTGCGCTGATGGACAACTTGACGTACTGCCGCTGCAACCTTGGCTTCTTGATCTTGTATGGCTTGTGTTAGGCCGATGAGCTGGGATTCTGTTGTTGCGATATCCTTGCGGATTTTTTCAAGCTTTGCTAGTAGATCGGCTTCCCTTCTCTTCAGCTGATCCAGTTTGGGTTGGAGTTCTTGAGGAGCAGCTAACATATCGTCAAGCTTTTTCTTTTCCATTTGAGCTAACAACCGATCGGTTTGGATGTCTTGGACCATCTTTTGTTGATTAGCACGATCGGCTATACGCTGCCTGAGCTTGATGAGTTGGAATTTGTGGGATTCCAGGTATGCTGCAGGGGTCAATGAGTCGACGAGCTCTTCAGGCAAATGATGCTCAATCTCTACAAATCTTGCCCGGATCGGCCCGTAATCCTCCACCAATGCGTCGATCGGGTTTTCCAGCAGACGAATGATATTTAACAAGTATTCGCGAACGTCGACTGGAAAAGATGGTTTGGTTATTGCACTGGTGGCTGTTTCTTCATCTGCGTCCATGTGACATCCTGGCCCAATTAGAATCTGGCCTATGTGGCCCATGAGTGCTGTGTGCACATGAATAGTACCACCTTGCTAGTTGAGGAAGAGTTGAACCAACTTATAAGGCCTTGTCCCTCCAACCATAGTACTTCCGGGTTAACCCTTTTACACGAAGCGAGGACGAAAGTGTAAGTAGGGTGCTATGTGTAAGTGGGCCTGCCCATCGGATAGGCTCGGCTACGCGGTTCTGGAGGGCAGGCTGTTACAAATGGTATCAGAGCCGACCCTCGCGGTTGCGCGTATGGGTCAGTGTGCGGGCATATGGTGCATGACGCATGTGGGCTCTGTGTGAGGCACATGGCATGGCATATGGCGCCGGCACTGGACGTACGGATGTGCGCTAAGAGGGGGCGCGTTCCTGGACATTTGCCTGTGTGCCTATGTGGCTATGCGAGTAAGTTGGACTGGCGGGGACGCCTGGTCCTTTGAGGGGGGTGTGTGTGACATCCTGGCCCAATTAGAATCTGGCCTATGTGGCCCATGAGTGCTGTGTGCACATGAATAGTACCACCTTGCTAGTTGAGCAAGAGTTGAACCAACTTATAAGGCCTTGTCCCTCCAACCATAGTACTTCCGGGTTAACCCTTTTACACGAAGCGAGGACGAAAGTGTAAGTGGGGTGCTATGTGTAAGTGGGCCCGCCCATCGGATAGGCTAGGCTACGCGGTTCTGGAGGGCAGGCTGTTACAGTCTAGGTACTTGCCGATGTCGAAGGAAAACAAATCGGTTAAGGAATCAGTAGTGAGTTAAAATAAAGTATGGTTGTGAAGAAATTACCTGAGGCAGGGAAGGGGCAGCTTGAAGAGTGACATCGGCATCAGATGGTTGAGTAGGTTGTTCTTCAGGATAGCCGATGTCTGGCGCCGAAGTAGGAGCGGTCTCAGTATCGGATTCAGGGTTAGGTGCTGGAATTGGAATGGCTGCAGAAGTCATCGGCTCGATGCTTGCAGGGATGTCAGCAGAAGGTTGAGGTTCGGGAGCCGATGACTCAAGCTGAAAATAAGATTGATAATGTGAAGATGGGAAACAGATGATAATATCAAGACAGTACATACCCGCAGAGATGAAGGGGCCGATGTTGTTTCAATAGCAGGAGGAGCCGCGATCACGACATCGGCACTGATTTTCTGTTTCTTCTGAGGGCGAGATGCCAGCTTCTTGCATTTTGGTCCTGTCGGCCATGGCGCCCGGAGAAGAGCCGATGGAGGGGGAGCATCATGCCCTAGGTGTGGGTTGGCCGATGGTGGTTGGTATATAATCGGCCGGCCGCTGGTGCTTGTTGTCGGTGGCTCCACATCAACAGCCTACAAGATAGGATTGTAAGAGATGATTGGAAAATGATTCAAAGATAGTGGAATATTACCTCTTCATCGGATTCGACGTAGTTGGAGTTGAGGCGAGAACAGTAATGGATGGCCGATGAGTTGAATAGGTGTTTCTTCCATTCTGACCACCATCGGGAAAAAAGCTTGGTATTGGCAGTGCATACCTCCACATCGGTGGCAGTGCCCAGAGACAGGGATTCTGTTAGCATCCGTATTCGGTCATACTCTAAAGCACTGTTTACATTGACCCGGGCCTGGAGTTTGTCGATGAAGAACAAGCCGATGGGGAGTTGACCGAGGCCAAGCTGGCGGGAGACGACCGTTGGGTGATAGAATTCATATGATGGTTGTGATCGGCCTTGAGAGAAGCCAGTTGGTAGAAGACGGGGAGTAATGGCCGATAGGAATATGGTCTTCGATTCATCATCGGCCAGAAAGTCAACTGGATTGAAGTTGGAGGGCATCTCAAATGATGATGCATCATCATATGCAAACCATAGTGTGGCATCCCTGGTGAAGCCATAATAAAGACCTTTGAACCATTGACTAAGTCCGATAGGAGTCATCTTGCAGCCAGGGAGGGCCGATGCAGCTTCACCAAAAGAGATGCATCGGCGATAGATGGATTCCTGTTCTTCTTGATGATCGGCTAGGAAAGTTTGATTAAGGAAGGTGGTCTCGGGAATTGCCTTGGATGTGTACACGTTGAGCTATAACTGCACAAACCACCAAGGACCCCTGATATGGCCGACTGGCTGACCGGCTCATAGCTTGACTGCCACCTGATGCAGCAGCTGATAAGTGGCGCCAAGAAGATATTGCCCCAAGGGAACTTGTTTCTGATCGGCCAAACATTCTGCCAAACATTGCATATTGGTCATTGGGCCAAGTGTTGCACCGCTGAAAACGAACCGTTCTAACCACAGATTCAGGAAAGCGACGTGTTCCCGATCATCGACTGGTCCAGTCTCTTTGTTATGGATTGATATGTATTTGGACCAACCACCAATGTTCTTTGCTTGAAGCCGATGAGTAAGCTTAAATTGGAGGTTGAGGGGATTGATGTAACTCGTTGTGTTGAGGCAGGTAACCATGGTTACATCTATCAAAGTTGGGGTCATCGGCCCGTGTCCAAATAAGTAGGCGTTGAGGGCGTCTGACTAGAAATACGAGGCCGATGCGAGCAGAGGTTCGTTGTTCTCCATCTCGGCCAGGGAGAGATTGATGCAGTGGCCGATGTCTGCTTCGTTCCAGAGAGTTTTCTTTGCAGCCGATACTCTGATGTACCAGTTCCTCCACCCGGGAAGTTTGCTCGGCCATGATCTGAAGCGTTGGTCCAATCGCTGGCTAGCATGGCGGAGTTCTTGAAAGGGATGCGTTGAGTTTCGGCGATGATGAAATCTGTAGGGTCTTCATTACCCATCGGGCCGTGGTAGAAAAAATTTGGATAATCAGCAGCCGGGATTAAAATCTAGTTTTTAAGGTCCTACAGTGAACAAGAACATGAAGAACAGATGAAGATTGCGGCAGATTCAATCTGAGTTACAAGGTAGAGAGAGCGATCAGACAAGAAGATTACCTCTGGGACGGCGACCGCTGAAGCCATCGCGGAAGAAGATGGGAGAAGATCGGAGGTTGAAGAAGAAGACCATAGCGGTTTGCCTGGGTTCGCCGGAGTTCGTCGAGGTCTCGGAAGAAGTGGAAAGGGCTCTGGTGATGTGAAAGCATAAAGAAAGGAGGCTAGGAAGGCGAAGCGGTTTATAGAGGAATGATGACCGGGCGGGAATCGAGGCCGTTGGCACTGTTTCAAACATTTAAGGAAAGTGGGTTACCTTGGGCCGCCTCGGTATGAAAGGAATCTGAAAGCCCAAATGAGAATTTCGAAGTTTTATGGAAAAAGCTCCGAAATTGGGGGGCATGTGTTAACGCCAAAATTTGGTACGGATCCTTATTGGGTTCAGTTAAGGAAAAGATCACAATCAACTGGCGGGAATTAATCCAGAAGAAGCCGAATTCAGGAAGGAATCGTGGAGACCACGGGGAGGCACTTAATATCTTATCTATAGATTAGGCAGAAACGATGATTTTTAGGAAACCTAATCTCGTGTTCGATCAGGGCTTGTTAATTTTCCTTTTATAAGTTAGGAAACTCCTGTTTCGTGTTCGATCAGGACTGTATCAACTCGGGGTATAAATATGTATGCCTGGGGACCATGTAAGATCATCAAACAGATCAATACAAACTTCGGCGCATCGCCACCCTTTTCAACGGGTTCTTGCTTCTCGAGCTAGGCTGCATCGGTTAAGTTCGACCTCCTACGAGAGGGTAAGTCTCGTTACCCCGACTACCGTATCGGTTAGGACTTCCTCGGTTAGGTCCGATATTCTAGTCGGCCTACGGTAGTTGGCTTACCACGATATATCTATTCTGTCTACGGCTGCATCAGTTAGATTTGATCGCATAGGCCGAGTAGATATATCACATCACGCGTGCATAGATTTATCGGCTTACAGGGTGTAACTTATCATAAGTTTGTGCTGCCTCGGTTAGGTCCGACCTACTAAACTGCGTGATAAGTTATTCCTGCTAGGTTGATCGGTTTTATGTAAGCGTTTTATCGGGATGTATAGTCGATAAGTTATCATATAGTTCATCACGATTGCATTAGATCTATCGGCTCATCGAGGTTCTTTTATCGTTATTAATCTGTGCTGCATCAGTTAAGTTTGACCTACTAGATTGATAAAGATAGATTTATCCTTGTTAAGCCGATGGGTGTTGATGCAATGTTCTATCGGAGTGCCTAGCCGATAGGTTATCTTTTATTAATTAAGGCCAATTGCGTTGTTCAACACGTTTTTGGCACGCTACACCGTTATCGGCTCTCTGGCCGATACACATTATATTAGTAATCGGCTAGTTTATTTATTTATATTGTTATTGGTTCCTTAGCCATATGGTTTATATATTTTATCCATCTATGCCATCATCGGCTTCCAGTCGATGTATAAGTGCTCTAGTCCACATTGGCAATCGGCCGATGAGACGAGTCCAATTCGGCTTTCAACCGATTGGCTCCTTGATCTAATATTTTCTATCTCCTTGTCAATTGTAGGGTCAAATGGACTGGCACACCTATGAACCTCAAATTTTAGGACCTGCACTGGAGTTAAGCAGATCTCCCAGGAATTCACGTGTCTTAAGGCGCCGAACCAGATCATCGACTCGTTCCCGACGCTGCCGGTGATTTTCAGCGTCAATAGGATGGTCTGCGCGATCAAATGTGATGGGTGTTTCTGACCAGCGCAGATATTGGGGGGGTGTCTTCTATAGAGACCAAGTTGACATCACGTGCTATTAGCTTCTGCTTCCTCTTGGACTCGTATGCAGACGGCCCTCTAAAGATATGGTTGAGCTCAGCCTGTGGATCTTGATAGTCTCCGGCTGCGCCCGGATCTGGCTTGTCTTTGTCCTTGTCGGCGCCAGATGTTGAAGCCTGCTCGGAGGCAAACTTCTTGAGCATGAAGCAGTCATTGGCCGTGTGTTTGCCCTTGGGATGAAAGGGGCAAGGCCCGTTTATCACCTTCTGGTACTCGTTGTTCCTTGGGGGTCGCGACCGAGTCTGCTTCATGTTGGCCAACACGTTTTTTGACTTCCGCTTGCGGCTGCCTGTGGGTGCCATGGGCCACGGGTACCTCATGACAAGCATATGGGCCACTCGGATAGAGGATGGGCCTAGCCTTGTAATTAGGGATATAGCCACACTCAGCAGACTTGCCTTGTACGATAAGGAAAATACAGTCCTAGTTAGGTGCGTTATATCTCTAAGAGGAGATCCTTTGGCCATAATCTGGTTGGGACTCCTACCTTGTAACCCTGTCCCCCAGTATATAAGGGGAGGCAGGGCGCCCCCTAAGGGCAGGTTGAGTTGGTTCACTAGAATCACCACCATACATCCTCAAAGGAATACACCACAACTGCACGTAGGGTATTACCTCACATCGAGGGCCTGAACCAATATAAAATCTCTCTGTGTTCCTTTGCAATCCACTGAGTTTCCATCCGCCGAGTAGCCCTATATTCATATTGCCGGTGTAAAACATCAACAGTTGGCATGCCAGGTAGGGGCTTCGGCGCGAGCTACATCTACAAGCTCGATGGATCCAGCAACCAGAGTCGACGGCGGCAAACTCTCCCCCGGAGATACAATTGCATTCGGAAGCCTCGACTTCGTCGCTGACCAAATCGGTAATCTCTCCTTGGCCGACTCGGACTCGATCCGATCTGCCAGGGAACCGGCCGACTCCGCGCCAGTCGGTCCACAGATGCTGCAGCAACCCTCATCGACTTGCTGTGGCAATCTTCATCTTGTCCGGGTCTCGGGACAACTCTTTCCTTCAGTGTTCGACTCGGACTCGGCCTTGAGCCGGCCAAGATCGAGCTAAGAAGGGAAGAGATCGTCAATCTCCCGTACAGACTCGGCAACTCCACGGATATCTTCAGACAACATCCGATGCGGCAAACCTGATCCTCTGGAGTTCGACTCGGATACGGCCCAAAGCCGCTCGAGATTGAATCTAGGGAGGTCGGAGTTATAATCACCCCGATCAACTATTCTGACTACGACTATTAGTCGGACTACGACTCTCAGTCAGATTCCAACTCTAAGTCGGATAGCAATTCGGCAAGCTTCTCCCCGCCACGAGAAATCTTCATGGCATCCAAAGGCTCTACTCCTACTCAGGAATCACGCCGACTACGCGAGCAGCAAGAGGAGGAAGCACGCCGACTGCAAGAGCAACAAGAGGAAGAAGCAAGACGCCGGCACGACGCTCTACGCAGGGCCGGGCGGACTGTACAGCAACAAATCCTCCAAACCCGAGTCCGCGACCACGACGTCTTCATTACTCCTCAACAGAACATTGTGACCGCTGCGACTCTACTGGATACACTCCAGTTCAGGCCTGATCACCAGGCCACCCCGACGATCGCAAGGATAAAAGCCATGCTTACCGCTGCTGCATGTCAGCAGCACCAACAGTCGGGTGATACCCTCATACCGACCAACCGAACGACATCCCCAACGGCAGTCTCATCCACCTCAAAGCGACGCTAAGCGGCTGGCTCCAGTCAGCCGCATACGGAGGCACGTCAGGCGTCACTCAGCAACCCCAACGACAACCGGCGACGTCAAAGCAACCGTCGGGACGATCAGGACCTCCGAGACCGACTACGGCGCGACCTTCGGCAAGACCTCATCGCTCGGCACCGTGAACAAAAAGAAGATGAGCAACGCCAACTGGAAGACAAGAACAAGCGTTTCGGCCTCCACCACGAGCGGTTTCGCCACCGTATTCGGAGTCGGAGCCCTCATGAAGACGAAGGCATACCGGCCTTCACCCAGGAGCTACAACAGGTCGACTGGCCATCGGGTTTCAAGCCTACAGGCATCGACAAATACGACGGCAAGACCAATCCCGAGTCCTGGCTCACGGTCTACACTCTGGCGATTCGAGCAGCTGGAGGAAATCACAAAGTCATGGCTAACTACCTCCCAGTCACTTTAGCCGACTCAGCGAGGACATGGCTAACAGGACTTCCCAAGCAATCAATCGGCTCCTGGGGAGAACTCCGGGAATGCCTCATCACCAACTTCTAGGGAACATACGAGAGGCCATCTTCTGAGTACGACCTGTATCAGTTGCATCAAAGGAAGAACGAGTCTCTTCGTGACTTCATCAAGAGGTTCTCTGAAAAGAAGAATTCAATCCCGAAGATCAAGGATGAGGTCGTCATCACCGCCTTTCGAAAAGGAGTCAAAGACACCTCGTTCATCGCCAAATTCACTCGGAAGCCTCCCAACTCTGTCAAGGCTTTATTCGACATGGCGAACAAGTACGCCGACTCAGCCGACGCTGTTGCTCAAGCCCTAGATGACAAGAATGCACCCTGACAAAAGAAGCGGGAGGGCACCAACGACGCGGTCCCGACTAAAGCCGGGAATCGCAAACGCAAGTCAGACGGCTTCATTGTGGCAGTCGGTCACAATCGTTTTCGACTTTCAACAACTAAAGATTATCAGAACAACAAGTGACATGCTTGGGGGCTCACAAGCTCAAACGCAAGGATGGCATCCCCACTCCGAAATACCGAACAGCTAAGTCGCTTCCTGATAAATATTTCTTCACTCGGCCTTGCCAATGCCGCAGCCGCTTACACCTAATAGGTGTACAAGCTGCACTTTTTTCTGTTTTTTCTCTTAAATGATTGCAAAAGTATTCGAGTAGCATAAATCCTGATATGTGAAACTTTGCTCCATGAAAGACGAACTCAAGTCACCCAAAACGCGTGTCTGGGAAAGAGCCATGAGCCAACTCCCGATGCTAGGGGGCTATGATTAGTCGGGCAGAGTGCTTAAACGTAAGGGGTCAACTAATCGGAGAAATTAATATCAGTAAGAGGAAGAACACGTATTTACATATATTGTAAAATACATTTTATTCGGGTGATTGTTTTCATCATTAGATGCTACTCATCCGGTATCTTTATAGTGTAGGGCCAGCTCCGGATATGCGTGACAGGAACTCAGGGCTACGAGCTTATCTCCTACGCTCAGGGGCTGGACAAGTCTGCCAAAATACACTCGGGATGCTCCACGAGGGCTACTGACCGAGTACTTGCGCCAGTCGGGACGACATCTTCCCCGGCTATGCTCCATGTGAGCTGACAACTGACCTCCGGCGCTAGTTGGGGGTCGTATACTACTTGACTGGGTGAGGTACGTCCCATGAGGGTCGCCAGCCAAATCCTACGCTAACGCTAGGTTCGGGTACCTTATTCGGTCGCAACTCTGCTAAGTAGGGTACGCCCCATGAGGGTCGCTAGCCGAATCCTATGCTAATGCTGGGTTTGGGTACCTTATTTGATCACAACTCTGTCAGATTGGGTATGCCCCATGAGGGTCGCCAGCCGAATCCTATGCTAATGCAAGGTTCGGGCACCTTATTTGGCTATGGCTCTGTTGGGTAGGGTATGCCCTATGAGGGTCGCTAGCCGAATCCTATGCTAATGCAAGGTTTGGGTACCCTGCTTGGCTCTCCCCAAGTCAGAGAAGACTTACATCGTCAAAGCGCATCCGGGGTTCTCATGCACTGCGTCACACCTGAGGAGGGCAAGCGGATCCTGCAATATACCTACTCAGGCTTATGTGGCAACCAGGTTGCATCCAGAACGTAAGTCGGAAAGGCTTGCAAATAAGGATTTCTCTGGCTGATTGTGGTTACCGACACCAAAAAACTCATCCTGACATGTGATCGATGATACTTCTATAGAGCTAAGCTGGGTAGGTCGGCTCAGGCTGGCTTATTTGGTAGCAGCCACCAAGATATGAGTTCCTACAGTAGCATGCTCCATGTGGGCCGCCCGCAGGCTGAGTTGAAATTATAGCACTGGTGCTATCAACAGGAGCCGATGAGGTAAACTGATATGCTTCATGAGAGCCTTATTGCTAGACATGTATGTTTGGGTATCTGTTTTATCCACCAGGTCTCGAGGATATATCCTTGTAGGGATCACAAGCTGGTCTTCATTAAAATTGGGGATGCAGGTATCTTTCTCGGGTACACCTGACCACGTCGTTGATTTATTTTCATAAAGTGGTACTCGGCCTACATGCGTGGCCATCAGTTGCCATGAGCAACATTATTCCCGCTGACATGATGCGGAAGAGTCTAACTTTCGAGTAGTGCACTACTTGGGAGAGACTATAAATATCTTTTCCCGCTGACATGATGCGGAGGAGTCTAACTTCTGAGAGGGACGCCACTCCGAAAAGACTATAAACCCTTTCTTTCCAGCTGACATGACGCTGAAGAGTCCCATATACGAGTAGTGTCCTACTCGGAAAGACTATAAACACATATTCCGACTGACATGAAGTCGAAGAGTCCTACAAACGAGTAGTTCCCTACTCGGCAAGACTATAAAGTTTATTCTGGTTGACATGATACCGAAGAGTCTCATATACCGGTAGTAATCTACTCGGGAAAGACTTTTAGGTTAAAGATCTTTGACTTTATGTTTAATTGTTTTCACAATTAAGTACAAAGTCGAGGGCTACACCTAATAGGTGCGCCTATTCGGCGCACACTATTCATATATCTCCATGAAGCCCTTCATAGCCTCGTTGCCAGCTGACATGAAGTAGGACTCGGGAAGAAGACTTACTCGGACAAAGAGTACTCAGGAGCATTGCACTCGGGCAATCTTCACCGTGGAGGACGAGCACTCGGCATCAGCTGTGACTCAACTATGATGGTCTCAGGGGCTATTGTGGGTGCCATGGGCCCTGGGTACCTCATGACAAGCATATGGGCCACTCGGATGGAGGATGGGCCTAGCCTTGTAATTAGGGATATAGCCACACTCGGCAGACTTTGCCTTGTACGATAAGGAAAATACAGTCCTAGTTGCGTGCGTTATATCTCTAAGAGGCGATCCCTTGGCCGTTATCCAATTGGGATTCCTACCTTGTAACTTTGTCCCCCAGTATATAAGGGGAGGCAAGGCGCCCCCCTAAGGGCAGGTTGAGTTGGTTCACCAGAATCACCACCATACATCCTCAAAGGAATACACCACAACTGGACGTAGGGTATTACCTCACATCGAGGGCCTGAACCAGTATAAAATCTCTCTGTGTTCCTTTGCAATCCACCGAGTTTTCATCCGCCGAGTAGCCCCATATTCATATTGCCGGTGTAAAACATCGACACTGCCGGATTTGTTCTGTGCTGGCTCGTTGTCGGCTTTTGCCTTTTGGTCCTTCTGCCGAGACTCTTTCTTTTTGTCAAGGGCCTCAGCGACCACGTCGGTCGAGTTGGCGTACTTATTCGCCATATCGAAGAGAGCCCTGATAGAAGTTGGAGGCTTCCGAGTGAACTTCTTTGACTCCCTTGCGGAAGGCGGCGATGATAACCTCGTCCTTGATCGTAGGGATCGAGTTGCACTTCTCAGAAAACCTTTTGATGAACTCACGAAGAGATTCATTCTTCCTCTGGTGCAGCTGGTAGAGATCGTGCTCGGAAGACGGTCTTTCGTAAGTCCCTTGGAAATTGGCTATGAAACGTTCCCGGAGTTCCCCCCAGGAGCCGATTGATCGCCTTGGGAGCCCTGTTAGCCATGTCCTCGCCAAGTTGGCTAGCACGACTAGGAGGTAGTTAGCCATGGCTTTATGGTCACCTCCGGTAGCTCGGATCGCCAAAGTGTATACGGTGAGCTAGGACTCGGGATTGATCTTGCCATCGTATTTTTCAATTCACGTAGGCTTGAAGCCCGATGGCCAGTCGACCTCTTGTAGTTCCTGGGTGAAGGCGGGTACGCCTTCGTCTACGTGAGGGCTCCGGCTCAGGTCGTGGCGGTGGAACCGCTTGTGATGGAGACTGAAGCGCTCGTACTCGTCCTCCAGTCGGCGGCGCTCGTCGTCTCCGCGTTGGCGGCGCCGAGCGTTGATGTGTTGGCGGAGATCGTGTTGCAAACGGACTTGGAGATCTTGGCTGAATCGGCGATCGTTGTGGGGACGCCGTCGATTGCTGTTGTTTAGGTTGCCGAGAGATGTTTTGCGTGACTCCGCGTGCGGCTGACATGATGTCATGCCCTAAAAATTGGTTTAATTAAAATTGTTTTTGGGTAAATCGAAATACAAGAATACGCTAGAAAATTTTTGTTTGAGAAATGTGTTTGAATAAAATTTTGAAATTTCCAATATTAAAAATCCCAAGTTGAAAATTTTAAAATAAATACTTGGATGCTTTTATATTCTCGGGGTTTTTGTCAGAATATTTTAAGCGTTTAAGTATTTATAATAATGAACTCTTTCTGTTTCGTGGTGGCATTTATTTTTGATAAATTTCCCATGATTTAATAAACTCTCTGAAAATTTTTTGGGATTTTCGGAGCTCTAGAATTAATTTTAATGGGACAAATATCATTTCTATAATTAGATAAATCTATAATAAAATCCCTGTCTTTTCCCTTGTTTGGGTCGTTTCGGGTCAGTCCTTTGAAATCTCCCCGTTCATTGTGAACTTTGACTCCCATTTTCTTCTAGGGTTTTGTGTCGCTCCTAGAACCCTAAAACCTCCTCGATGTTTCGATTCGCAAAATATACCGATATTTCAAGCGATCTCATATTTCTTAAACTATTCCCTCCCCCGTTCCCGACTCCCAAAATATGTTCCTTGAAATATGTTCCTTGAATATCCTAATTTCTCGGTCGACGCAAAATACCCTCCTTTTTTCCCTAAATTTCTGATTCCATAAATATTCCCATTTTTCCTGATTTCAGAATATTTCTGCTAACTCCTTCCAATATTCTAGAAATTCCCAATTTCTGTTTTTTGATACTTCTTGAAATTATAAAATTTAAATTCTAGAGTTGGAGAATTTCTAGAAAATCCCCAAAAATCCTCACCTATTCTCCTTGCTTTCTCTTTTCTTTTTCTTCCAATTTCCCCTTTTCCCTGTTATTTTTCTCTCCTTTCTGGTTTCCTCTATCCTGTTCTTCTCTGCTTCTCCCTCTCTCTCTCTCGGACCTGCCCCTGCCCCGACAGCTTCCCCGGCCCGACCTATGTCAGCCCACGCTGCCCCGGCCTTTGCTGCCCTGCAACCGTTGTGCACCGCCCCGGACCCGGTCCGCGCCCATGCTCCCACGCCTGCCGTGTTTCTCGGCACATTGCGCCCACGTCGCCGTGACGACCGCGCCTCTTCCCTCCTGTAAATAGCGACGCCGCTGCGCTTCTGCTCCACACGCCGGAAGCCGCTGCCGCCTGGCCTCGCCGCCGACGCCCGCCCCTCCTCGCCACCCCGCTATCTCGCCGCCGTCGCCTGCACCACCTCGCTGGCGCCGCCACCCCATCCAACACCACCCCGAGCCGCGCCGGGTCGCCGTGACCTCACCACCGCCTGCACTGCATCGAGCAGTGCCTCAGCGTACCCCTCCTCGATGCCAACCGCCGCCGGAGCAGTGCCGTCGTCTTCAACCCGAGGAGCTCGCCGTCCCCTCCTCACCGCCGAGCTCCCTGTCACTGCTGTTCGGTTCCACTGCGTCGCCGCCCCTCGCCAACCACGGCGGGTCTCCGTGCTGCGGCCACATCGCTGTCATTCTGCAACATCGTCCTACCCCCACTGGACGTCGTCGTTGCACCGTGGACCGCCGTTGCCGTCGCCTGCTCCTCAAGCTGCCGTCGGCGTCATCATTTTTCGCCAGCCGCTGGTGAGCACCACGTTGCCCTGCCTGTCCTCCCTTTTGTTGGTCGTCGCTGTTGTCGTATGTTCCCGGTGCCCTGTGTTCTTCCCCCAGCTCGCCGGCCGACACGTCGCCGTCGTGGTCGTCCTCTCTGCCAAGCCATCGCCGACGTCATCACTCTCACCCCGTGCGCCTGCCGCGCCGCCCAGCACCTGAGCCGCACTGCTCTGTGCCAGCCGGCCACCGCTCTGTGCCACTTGCTGCTTGCTCTGTGCCAGCCGGCCGCTTGCGCTGTGTCCTTCGCTGCCCTGTGGTGAGCATCCTCCCCAGCGCCGCCTCTCTTCCTCCCTGGGCACCCTATTCCTTCCCCAGCCCCAGGAGCCGCTGCCCCGGTCTGTCGTCGATGCAGCCGCGTCGGCCGTGCCGTTGACATCGCCTAGCCGCATCGGCCATGCCGATAGCCATCCTACCTGCCGGATGCCACCCTCTGTCCTTGTGGTCGAGTCGCCGTCATCCTCATCGCTTCATAGCCAGTCGTAGCCCTCATCGTCCACCGTCATCTTCATTACCTCTGTGCATCTCGGTCATCGCCGGTTTGCCGTGCCGTCGCGTCATTGGTGCCGCCATCATCGTCTCCTCCTCGGCGCTACCGCCTGTTGTTCCTAGCCCCTGGCCACGCCGTTTCCCGTGCACCACCATCGTCTGGTCGTCGAACGCCACCGTCCTGAGCCGTCGTCGTCTCGCCTGTATGCCGTCGTCGTCGCTCTCCCTGGCCACCATGCCGGCGTGTCTCCTGTGCTATGCCTTGGACAGCCGAGCTTGTTTTGGCCCCTCGGCGTGCCACTGCTGCATGAACCCTAGCGTCTCCCCCTCCCTTGTGACCCCGGCATATATGTTTTCAAGCCATCCCGATCGTTGATCCTTCGAGACCTAATTCGGGCCGACTGATCCACATAAAATACCAAATCGATTGCAACCAATGGATTGTCCTTGTCGAGTCTCCACCGTTGGTTTCACACGTCTAAATCCGATGCCACATCAATCCTAGCCAGACCATCTCATCTGCCACCTCAGCCTTGTTTTCCTCGTCATCGACCCACCTCATCGTCATCTCACCTTTTGTGCCACCCCAGCATCCACCTCAGTAGCGACATCATTTCTCTGTCCACGAGGCAAACACATCACTCCAGTCCACCACCTCACCTTTTTCGTCGGTCCATGGACCTAGTCCATAGGATCTATGTCCATGACAGTGGGACCCACTCATTTATCCATTCAAAAATAATTCTTTTAATTTAATTCTAAGAGAATATTCCTGGGAATATTCTTTTCCAATTCTTTTCGGATTCACTCTGAATTCCATATTCCGAAGGCCATATCTTTTCTGTCCTAACTCCGATTCGACCCGCTCTTCTTCCTAAATTCATCTAAAATCATGCTTTACTTGTTTATGTAATTTTTATGTATTGTTTATTTGGAGTTTCTTAGGGTTTTTATCGTTTTCCGTGTAGTCACATATAATTGCCGTTTCGGAGGATCGCGAAGTCTACGAAAGAGTTCGGAAGAGCAATCGAAGATGTTTTGTCACAAGGCAAGTCACACATTCATCCTTGAGCATGTTGAACCTACTTTGTGAAACATTTTATGATTTATAAATAAATTGCATGTTTTGCCAATTACATGGAATATGGGACAACCTACCCGTTTGCTTGAGACCCTGTTTATTTGTTATCCATTCCTTGATAACTTTGGGTGATAATTTGACTAGCTTATGTCTCATTGGATGACTTGGCCAGAGATAGGACTTGCTTAGCCATGCTTAGTACCACTAGATCACTAAAGGGACAATCATATTATTTCTATATTTGGTAACCTGATGAGCTGCGTGCTCGAGATGTTTGACCATGGTGATTGGTCGTAACTAATCAACTAAAATGTGATCTAATGGTGGGCTGTGGGTGCATGTTTTGCATGTCGCACCCATGGCAAATAAGGACCGGTTCACGGGACCCCCTTGGGCAGATTCTCGTACTTTTCACAAGCCAGCGTGGGTAATGGCTGGACTTGTAGCGTTTCTTCTCCTACTCCTAGGCACCGAAGAAGAGGGTGGACGTGATGGAGTTGGGTCAGCCTAGGGTAGGGTTGATTGGCTTTCAGATCCATCGTGGTGCAAGGGGGGTAGCCTGGCCAATATGGGGTGTCCTGTTGGCTGGTGCAACCTCAGCGTGTTATGGATGGTTTGGGAGGGGTTGCGTGAGCGGTCCCGTCACAACCTCTTACGGGGTATCGTGGTGATGCAACGGCACATGGAAACGTGTGTGAGGTTGTGTCTTGTGGGTAAAGTTGTACACCTCTTATCAGAGTTAAATCTATTCGAATAGCCGTGCCCGCGGTCATGGGTGATTGGTCAAGACTCACCGTGATTAGTCTCACCTCTTTTTAATTAAAAGGACTTAATGAAACTGGTATGGTTCAAGTGGATGGTGTGGAGGCTAGTTAACGTGGTGTAACATTAATCAGTGGAGTCTAGTGAACGTGGTATAATGTTCATCAGTGGAGGCTAGTCAACGTGGTGTAACATTGATCAGTGGAGTCCGGTTAATTTGGTGTAATGTTAATCGGTGGAGTCTGGTTAACGTTGTGTAACATTAATCAGTGGAGTTTGGTGAACATGGTGTAACGTTCATCAGTGGAGGCTGGTCAACGTGGTGTAACGTTAATCAGTAGGGGATGGTTGGGCCTGGTTAACGTGGTGTAACGTTAATCAGTGGAGGATTAATATTGTTCAATCAATCAACCTTTTATTGTTTGTGAACTACTATTGTTTACAACTGCTTTTATGCAAATGAGCCACCAGCCTCTCTTTGAAATCCCGTGCACAAATGCATCATTGGTGTGGCTTGCTGAGTACGGTGGGTGGTACTCAGCCTTGCTATGTCCCCCTTTTCAGAAGTGAAGGCCGTTCGTGTCGAAGTTGAGTTTAGAAGACCTTGGCTTATACCCCAGTTGAGCTTGCCTGTGGTGTGGAGCTGAAGTCACGCTAGTTTCACCTTTCCGCTGCTATGTTTTTCTGTGTGAGGACTAAGTGCCTCTTCTGTAAGTATTTACGCTTTATTTACGTTTGGGTTTGTTTATTGATTTGTTATTTTGTGTACCCTGGCTTGATTCCTGGATAGGGATTTTAATACACAAAATAGTCTAGAAATTGTCTAAATTTTTGGGCGTGACACATGAGCCAGCTGCTCAGTGTCGTGCTAATGCAGACGAGACCGCTGCTGGAGAACCTGACCGGTTGGTCGGTATAAGTGTATCGCTCGACTGTTGGTGCTGCTGACATGCAGCAGCTGTAATCATGGCTTTGATCCTCGCTATAGTCGGGGTGGCCTAGTGATCAGGCCCGAGCTAGAGTGTGTCCAGCAAGATTGCAGTGGCCACGATGTTCTGTTGTGGCGTGACGAAGACGTCGTGGTCGCCGACTCTAGTCTGGAGGATTTGTTGCTGGGCGGTTCGCCTAGCCCTGCGTAGCTCATCGTTGCAAGCCTCGCGTTCGGCCTCCTCTTGTTGCTGCAGTCGGTGGGCCTCCTCTTCTTACTGCTCTTGTACTCGATGCACCTCCTGTGGAGGGGTTGAAGCCATGAAGATTTCTCAGGGCAGAAGGAAGCTTGCCAGACTGGTGTCCGAACTGGTGTTTGAACTGTTGTCCGACTTGGAGTCGGAATCTGAGTAGTTCTTCGGGGTGATGATGATTCCGACCTCTCTAGATCCAATCTCGAACGGCTCTGGGCCATGTCCGAACTGAACAGTAGAGGATCGGGTGTGCCGCGTCGGATGTAGATTGAATATGTCCACAGTGTTGCCGAGCCTGTACGGGAGATTGACGATCTCCCCCCTTCCTAGCCCGAGCCCGGCTAGCTTAAGGCCGAGTTTGAGTCGAACGCCGAAGGGGAGAGTTGTCCTGAGACCCAGGCAAGTAGAAGATCGCCGTAGCAAAGCAATGAGGGTTGCTACAGTGTCGTGTGGGCTGATTGGCGCGGAGTCGGCCGGTTCCTCGGCCGATCGGATCTGCTCCAAGTCGGCCAAGGTAAGGTTGCCGAACTTGTCAACGACGAAGTCGAGGCTTCCGAATGTAATCGTGTCTCTGGGGGAGAATTTGCTGCCGTTGACTCCGATTGTCGAATCCATCGAGCTTGTTGAAGTTGATCTCACTGAAGCCCCTACCTGGCGCGCCAACTATCGATGTTTTACACCGGCAATATGAATATAGGGCTACTCATCGGATCGAAACTCGGTGGACTACAAAGGAACACGAGGAGTTTATATTGGTTCAGGCCCTCGATGTGAGGTAATGCCCTATGTCCAGTTGTGGTGTATTTCTTTGAGGATGTATGGAGGTGGTTCTGATGAACTCGTATGTCTTGCCCTCATAGGGCGACCTGCCTCCCCTTATATACTGGGGGACAGGGTTACAAAGTAGGAGTCCTAGCCGGACTACGGCCAAGGAATTTCCTCTTAGAGATATAACCTGCCCGACTAGGACGGTATATTCCTTATCGTACAAGGCTAAGTCTACTGAGCTCTATCAAATCTCTAATTACAAGGCTAGACCCATCCTCTGTCCGAGTGGCCCATATGCTTGTCATGAGGTACCCGGGGCCCATGGCCTCCACACACAGCATCTGGTGGCCTCATGGAATCAGGGCCGAACAGCTTGTGCGCATGAGCGAGCGAGAGAAGGAGACAGAATGGGGAAGACGACATTGTGCAGGGAGGAAATCGATGGCTGTGTGGGCAGGGAGACACGTGTCGCAATCCGATAGCGGTGGTGGTCCGCGCAGGCGGGCCAGGGATCGGACGGCTGGCATGGCGCTTGGAGGCACATGGCACCAATCCAGACGGGCGTGGCGTCTTGTGAGGTATGCACGTGGGTGGCGCGAGGCCGAAGGTGACTGACGGTTGGGTCTGGGAGATCAGACTGCTACGCGTGAAAGTGGGGACACGTGGCAGACATCAGTGGCTTGCAGCGGTCCGCACGGGGCACTTAGGGGAAAAAGAATCGATGGCCGATGCACAAGGCTCTGGCCAGGTGGCAAAAATCCATCAGCCACGGTAGGGGAGTAGTACAATCTGGCCTGGTGACGAGCTAGGCCGAGGGGCGGTTGTGACCCATAGGGAACGATATTCCCTTTTTATTTCCTAGGGCCAGTTTTGGCAGGGATAGCTTGAGGTTTGAATTGATTTTTGAATTCAAATTTCATATTCCAACTCAGGAGTCAATCAAGGGACCAGGGAGGTGAAGACAAGGGGTAACCCAAATATATTTTTTTTGGGGGGTGGTACTTTGGATTCTCGAGGAATATTTGAGAGGAATCTAGATGAGGGGATTTAGATGTGAATTTATTTTTTTAGAAAGGATTAATTTAGCTCATGGGAGGAGTCCGGTGGTTTCATAAGGACAAGGATGGATGGAATATATATATACATATATGTATATAGGTATATATGCATACATATACATATATATAGAGAGAGATATTGGTGGAAATAATTCATGAGTAGAAGCAATTCTCTGTTTAAACTTAGGGTTATGTTTAGGGGTCAAGGGAAGGAAGACCAAGGAGATTTAAGGAGGGAAAACAAATGGGTATTTTTAGGGTTCCGATTCAGATCTTCGGAACGGATAGTGAACCGGGAGTTTTTGAAGAAGAATATTGGGGAACTCTATGTAGGCCATGGGCCCTGTGTACCTCATGGAAAGACAAATGGCAACTCAGATAGAGGACGGGCCTGATCATGTAATTGGGAATACAATAGGACTCGGCATATGTTACCTTGCATGACAAGGGAAAGGGTATAGACCTAGCCGGTTACGTTGTACTCTTGAAAGAAAATCCCTTGGTTGAGTCCGACTGGGATTCCTATCTTGTAACCTTGTCTCCTCAGTATATAAGGAGAGGCAAGGAGCCCCCTAGGGTAGATGAGGAGAATATCGCAATCTCACCAGAGAAACCTCAAAGGCAATACACAACAGCTGGAAGTAGGGTATTACCTCACCTTGAGAGCCTAAACCAGAATAAACTCGTTTCGTGTTCCTTTGCAATCTATCAAGTTTAGATCTCACGAGTAGGCCCATATAATTATTGCCGATACAGAGCATCTTCCACTTTTGCGCCCAACTTTTCGCCTCTCGCTCGGCTAGGGTTAGCTGTTACTGCTGCTTCCCACGCGAACTCGGGCGACTCTGGTTTTCCTCATCTGTTCCAAGCCCCCAATCACTGTTCCCCCAAATCTCTTTCCCTCCAACCATGCCGAAAGCTTCGGATCTTGCGGGTTCGCCGGGGAATACTTGGGCGATGTCGGATTGCGGTTCGGTGAAACTGACGCTGATGGAGAATCAATCGAAGTTACCGAGCCAAGAAGTGATCCGCTGGCGGCCGGCTAAGGGTGAGTTGGCTCCAAATCCCTAATCTGGCAAAACGGTAGTTTTTGCTTCTTTTTTCGACCGGGGTTTGTGCCTTCCTTCTTCTGCATTCTTCCGCCGAATCATTGACTTCTATAAGTTAGAGTTGGTGCATTTGAATCCCAACTCAATCCTTCAGATCTCCATATTTGTTACTCTGTGCGAGTGTTATTTGGGCATGGAACCCCATTTCAACTTCTTTAGGCATTTGTTCCACATTAAACCCCAGCCCTCCAAAAATAACATCAGTGTAATTGGGGGGCTGGTCTTCAGCTAAGGAGCGATAGGAAAAAGTCATATCTTGATCTTCCCGTGAAATCCTCCTTAAGAGGCTGGCACAAGGAGTGGTTCTATTGCACAGATCTGGCTCCCTCCTTGCGGCCATTCACCGGCTTGCCACGGGTGGTTTTACCAAATTGGTCAGCAGACCCAACCCTTGAGGAGATGGGCCAGGTGCATCAACTGTTGACAAAGTTAGATAACTTCAAGAAGGCTTGCCTGACTGGACCCTGGGTGGCCAGGAGGTTCCTGACTCGGCGCTTCTAGCCCCTGAAGCTAAGGAGTGCGTTTGGCTAGGATTACCAGGGAAAATATGATCCTGACCGGGTCAGCCACGAGTTGGCCAATGAGCAGAAGGTGACGGAAACCCTGTACGGATACTTCTCCAGCGGGGTGATCAAGACCGAAGACAAGAAGAGACGCATTGCGTCTTATAGGCACAGTTGGCCCCGCCCCGAGGTGACCTCCGTCTTTCCTTTGTAGCAAATGCCTGTCGACTTGTATGTGTGATTGCCTGGCATTGTATGATGTATTCTATTGAATCTTCTATAGTGGTGCGTGGAGTTTGATGAGGACTCCCGCCCGTTGTCGGCCGTTGCATCAAAGAAAAGGCCAAGGAGCCCCGCTGCCGCCCAACCTGACTCCAAGAGAGCCGGGAAGAAACCTGTTCTATATCGGGGCGAGGGGGCCATGACGCTACCGGTAGGAGGGCTGAAGATAAAAGACACCGCCGCCGCGACGCCCAGGCGATCAAGCCCTAGGTTGAGACCTGCGGGGCCGAGCCCAACATTGCCGAGTCTGGCAACAGCACCGCCGAGTGGTTGGCCAGAGCAGGTACCGCCGAGCACAAGGGCGCCCAAGCCAGCCACACCAGAGACGGGGCCGACTCAAGCTAATGTGCCGCCGCCAATTGCGATGCCGACTATCCTGACTACTGAGTGCACTGCGCCAGAACCTGAATCACCCGGTGGGAGACTCAAGTTCTCCAACAGGTAAGCTGCTCCGGGTCTTCTGGGATTCTTGCCTGTTGAAGTAGCGTTCTGATGTCTTGTTTCATCATGCAGGAAGCGGGCCGATATCGATCTCAAGGAGACTAATCCGACCGCTCCCCTTGAAGAGCCTGCCCCAGCCGAGCTGGTGGCCACAAACATACCCGCTGAGCCGGTGGCCAGCCCAGTCACGGAGACTGAGGTGGTCCCGACTGCCGGGTCGCCGTCGCCGCCTGACCAAGAGGCAGTTACTAAGGTTGAGGCCCCAGCCCCTGAAGTGTCACCCGCTGCAGAGGCCGCTGTTGGAGCCCCCGAGTCAATCCCCGAGGCCGCAGGGGATGACTGCGTGGAGGCCAGGACCTCGTCACCGTTGTGGTCATCGTCGTCATCGTCGCCACCGCCAGAGATCCCGAACCTGCCTCGGATTGAAGCTCCTCCACGTAGGATGCCCCGGACATTCAACTGGACGGCACCCGATGGGACCGTGAAGAGCTTCAGGCTCAATGAGGCCGCAGCAAGGAGGGAACACGAAAGGTTGCTCCGCGCCGCCATTGCCAGGTCCGAGGGGGTTCGGGTATGACCCATGTGATAAGAGTCCTGATGGTCTTCTCGTTTTGACGTCTTGACTCCAATTTTGACTTGCTCTCTCCCTGAGCAGGAGCTTGTTGACCGCAACGAGGTGATGACCAAAATCCTGGTCGAAATGGCCCCCCATCTCGTGGAACTGGAGCAGCTCCGGGCACTGAAGGCCGAGATGGAGGTGCGTCACGTGGGGAGGGAAGCCTGGCTGAAGAGTGGCGTCGACCACCTCAGGGAGGAGACTTGGGCCCTAGCCGGAAAGATCAGAGGTAAATTCCCCGAATGCACCTTCCCGACTAAACCATTGACGTATTCATCCAGCTGCGTTGTTCCCGATTGGCCAGTTATGTCTTGACTGCACGGTTGAGCTCTTGGCTAATCTGTCGTGCAGCCCTCGAAGCAGAGTTGAAGACCCGAACAGAGAGGGAATCCCAGCTGAAGGAGGCCGAAGAAGCCAGGGCCAAGCTTGAGAAGGTCAAGGCCGACCTGACAAAGGCCAACGCCGAGCTTGATTGGGAGAAGGCCGAGTTGAAACAGGCCGTCGTCAAGCTCGGTAAGGAAAAAGCTGAACTGGAGAAGACCGTGGCCGGGTGGGAGGCCGACTACAAAAGTAAGTCCTCAACCTGACCATGATCTTAACCAATCCATTAGTCATTCCGTCTGCAGCCGAGTTTGACAAGTTTACTTGCCGGTGGACCTGGACAGACATGAGACTCAATGTCCAGGCCCAGTATCGGTTTTACACAGAGGAGATAAGAGTCATCGAGGAGTCACAGGAGGCCCTCATTGGGTCCATGAAAGGGCTCCTCGACCTCATAGATCCCAGCCCTGTGGGGACCAGTTGCAGCAGGATCCCCCAAGTAGAGGCGCGTCTTGAGGACACACCGAGTACCCTGAAGAGGTACTCGGATAAGTGTGTCGTTGCCGGCGTGGCCCAGACCCTGGCGATGACCAAGTCTATCTACCCGAGGGTGGATATTGAAGCCATCGGGGAGGGGTTTCCCGAGGAGTTGACGCCCGAGGTACCGCTGGAGCTGATTGCCTGGGAGAAGCCGACTGTTGATATAATTACCCGAGACCTGAGTCTATAAGGGCAACATATTATGTAGTCATTATGTATGAACTTTTGTGGAAAACATGTGTAAATATATGTGCGGCGCCACCAAGCTTATGTACTCATTCGTCATTAGCTTTACTTGACCGTGTAGTTCGTGCCGAGTTATTCTGTTAGAACTTAATAAAATCGTTCAAAGTAGGAAACTAAACTCGGGCAAAAGCGACAGTTGTAGTAAAGCTTCGTGACTGAGTAGGACAAGCTCGTATATTATTGACAGCACATATATACATGCAGCCCCCGACTCTCTACTCGGTTGATACAAGCGGCGTAGTGAGTCAGAGAAACTGTACACATGAACAAAGTATAAAACTCAGGTATAGAAAGGACGTAGCTATTCTATGTTCCATGAGTTGCTGATGAGAGCACCGTCTTCGGTCTTCAGTTGGTAGGCACCTGGACACGTGACTTCGGCTATAATGAACGGCCCTTCCCAGATTGGGAATAATTTGTGCCTGTCTTTGGTGGTTTGTATTTTCCTCAGGACGAGATCCCTGACCAAAAAGGCGCGGCCACGGACATTGCGATTGTGGTAGCGACGCAGGCCTTGAAGATACCTTGCCGACTGGATTGTTGCGGTGTCCCTTGCTTCTTCCAACTGATCTATCTCAACCAGTCGGGTATTATTTGAGACGTCTTCTGCGTAAGCCCGAACTCGCGGGGAGCCGAACGGTAACTCTGTTGGTAGCATAGCCTCGGCACCGTAGACCAGAAAGAAAGGGGATTGTCCTGTTGCCCGACTAACCATGGTTCTTAGAGACCAGACAACCGATGGAAGTTCTTGTATCCACCAGCACGCGTATGGTTGTAGTCGGTCGAATATCCTGGCCTTGATGCCTTGTAAGACCATACCGTTGGCTCGTTCGACCTGTCCGTTGCTTCGCGGGTGTGCCACAAATGTGTAGCAAATCTTGATGCCGAAATCTTCATAGAAGTCTTGGAATACGCCGCCCGTGAACTGAGTACCGTTGTCGGTGATGATGCGGTTTGGGACCCCGAACCGGTATACTATACTCATGATGAAGTCCTTTGCTCGTGCCGCTGTATTTGTTGCAATGGGTTTAGCCTCAATCCACTTGGCGAATTTATCCACCGCGACGAATAGATGTGTGAACCCTCCTGGTGCTTTCTTGAAAGGCCCGACCATGTCGAGCCCCATACTGTGAATGGCGAAGAAATAGGGATAGTTTGGAGTTCCTGGGCTGGGAGATTTGTTTGTCTTGCGTAGAACTGGCAACCCTCGTAGTTGCGAACAATGTCCTTGGCGTCTGTTACTACTGTGGGCCAGAAAAATCCCTGCCGGTAAGCCTTTCTGACTAACGTCCTGGATGCGGCATGGTTGCCACATATGCCCGAGTGAATCGACTGCAGAATCTGCTTGCCCTCCTCGGTGGTGACGCACCGCATGAGGACACCGGATGCGCTCCTTCAGTACAGGTCTTCTCCGACTAGTAGGAAGCTTTTGCTTCGATGCTTTATCTGCTCGGCTTGATTGCGATCTTTTGGGAGTTCGTCGTACAGGAGAAATTTGACAACAGGAGTCCTCCAGTCTTGACATATGTGCAGCATCTCATCTGTGGCCAAGGTAGGTTCGCCTCCCGACTGCTCCGGCACCGGTTTCTTCTTGACTGATGGCTCCATGAGTTGCTCGACAAAGATTCCAGTCGGAACTGCTTCTCGCTTGGATCCCATGTTTGCCAGCTCGTCTGCCTCGTCGTTGTATTGATGCAGGACATGTGTTATTTCCAGCCCATCGAACTTGTTTTCCAGCTTGCGGTCCTCCTGACAGTATGCCACCATGGTATTGTCGAGACAAGTCCAGTCTTTCATGACTTGGTTTACCACGAGTTGAGCATCCCCGTGCATAACCAGTCGGCGTATGCCGAGTGATATAGCGATGCGGAGCCCGTGAATAAGTGCCTCGTACTCGGCGACGTTGTGGGAAGCCGGGAAGTGGATTTGTAGAACGTACTTCAGTTTTTCACTAGTGGGGGACGTCAATATGACTCCAGCCCCGGCGCCGCCGATCCGTAGAGAACCGTCGAAGTACATTGTCCAGTACTCTATCTTTGCTGTTGATGTAGGCAGTTGAACTTCTGTCCACTCGGCCATGAAGTCGGCTAGAGCTTGTGATTTAATTGTTGTCCGTGGCTGAAAGGTGATATCGAACGCCATCAACTCGAGTGCCCATTTAGCGATTCGACCGGTGGACTTCATCTTGAATCTTCGAAGGTTTTGGAAGGTTTCTTCTAGGTCAGCGATGAGGTCTGCTTTGGACTTGGTCTTGATCACCACGTCGTCGACGTAGGCTTCCACGTTGCGCCCGATCTGAGTGTGCAAACACCGCTGAATGGCCCGTTGATAGGTTGCTCTAGCATTCTTCAAACCGAACGGCATTGTGATATAGCAGTACGCTCCAAACGACGTGATGAAAGATGTCTTTAAGCATTCTTCCTCCCTCAGGCTGATTTGATGGTATCCCTAGTAGCAGTCAAGAAAGTTGAGTAGGTCGCACCCTGCCGTGGAATCAACCACCTGATCTATCCTGGGAAGACCAAATGGGTCCTTGGGGCATGCCTTGTTGAGATCGGTGTAGTCGATGCACAAGTGCCATTTACCGTTTTTCTTCCGGACTAGGACTGGGTTTGCCAGCCAATCCGGGTGATAGACCTCCTTGATGAACCCGGCTGCGAGGAGCTTGGTAATCTCCTCCTGAATAGCATCCTTGCGGTCTTGAGCGAAGTGCCGCAGCCGTTGCTTGACTGGCGTGGCGTCTGTCTTCACATTTAGGGTGTGCTCGATCACGTCCCTTCGTACGCGCGGCATGTCAGACGGTTTCCATGCAAAGATATCTTTATTGGCTTGTAGGAAGGTGACGAGCGCGTCTTCCTATTTGGGGTCGAGTCCGGTCCCGACTAGAGCAGTTTTGGAGGGGTCGGAAGGGTCCAGGGGGATCTTCTTCGTGTCGGAGTCTGCTGAAATTCCTGACTTCGCTGCCTTTTTCGCCGGAACTTGATATGGCTTGACTTCTGTTGTGACGGCTTGCCAAATGCTATCGCGCCCGATTGCCGCCTCTTGTGATTGGGCCAGTTTGCAGTTCTCCTTGTCGCAGGTGAAGGCTTGCTTGATGTCGCTACGGAGGGAGAGGACTCCTGCTGGCCCAGGCATCTTGAGCACCATATATGTGTAGTGCGGTATCGCCATGAATTTGGCGAGTGCCGGTCATCCGAGTATCGCGTGGTACGCGGTCTCGAAGTCGGCAACCTCGAAGCAGACGTTTTCCGTGCGGAAGTTATCCCGCGTGCTGAAGGTTACTGGCAAGGTTATCTGCCCGAGTGGAGTTGATGACAGGCCAGAAATTATCCCGTGGAAGGGCGCAGTACTCGGCCGTAATTCTGAACGAGGAATCTTCATCTCGTCCAAAGTCTTGGCGAATAAGATGTTGAGCACACTGCCTCCGTCGATGCGGGTTTTCTTCAGCCTGATGTTTTTGACGACTGGGTCCAGGACGAGTGGATAACGTCCCGGGTGAGAGACCCGATTTGGGTGATCCGCGCAATTGAAGGTAATGGCCATCTCTGACCAGCGCAGGTACTGGGGGGTGTCTATTGTAGAGACCGTGTTGATGTCGCGCGCTGCAAGCTTCTGTTTGTGCTTGGACTCGTACGGGAGCGGCCCCCCGAAGATGTGATTGAGCTCGGCTTGAGGATCTTGAAAATCATCAGCCGGACCCGAGTCTGGCTTGTCTTTGTCCTTGTCGGCACCAGACGATAAAGCCTGCTTGGAGGCAAACTTCTTGAGCATGTAGCAGTCTTTGTGATGAGGACATGCTTTCTATATAAGATTTATGTGTTATATATTTGAACAGCCGATACTGCACCATAAATTTTGTGTGTTCTCGTTTGCAGAGATACTTGCTTGGGTGAAGGGAAAGAGACGGAGTGCAACGAATACATGGATGATCAAAGAAGTTGATTGGGGACCAAACCAAGACCTTTCCCAAGTCTACTTCTACAGCACCATGTCACTTTCGGTCCATCGAAGGCAAGCAATGAAGTTCTGTACGTTTTGGATTCGGATTCGGGCCTCCTGACAGCATCAACTTCAAAAGGACCTAGCCGCTGATCCAGAAGGACTCTCGGGGCCCATGAGTACTTGTTGGAAAGCTTATGGAGTCTAATTTTAGATGGTTTTGGTCCCACATCAAAATTCCTCCTGAGCTGTCTGGAATCGTCAAAATAAGACACGTACCTCTTTCAGTCCGAGTCTGTTTTGGGCCTTGGACCTTGTAATTGTGTCGTGGGCTAAGCCCAAGGGGTGTGCGCCCTAGGGATAACCCTAGGACGTCCCAACTCCTATATATACAGTAGCCGTCATTGTTTAAAGGTGGGTTTTGCTTAGATTATTCTGCCATTGCAGTTTCGCCGTCTAGATCTGTTTGTAGAACCCCAACTTCGTGTGCTAAACATTCATCTGCAATTCAGATTGCGTTCTTCCTTGTTCTTGTGAGTTTCTTCGATTGCTTGCAGGGATAAAACCTTCGTGGTGAGGTCGACTACGTAAGAGCGTGGTTGATAACAACTAGACGTGTGGGTGTAGCGGTTGCGAGGTGACGATCGCTGATCGGAAGCCTCAAAACGTGAACGTCTTCACGTCGCCAAATCGAACCTATCGGAAGATCGGGCACCCAGGCGCATCACTTTGGGCGCGTGCTTGCCCTTGGGGTGGAAGGGGCATGGCCCACTCATGACTTTCTGGTAGTCATTGTTCCGCTGGGGCCGCGACCGAGTACGCTCCATGTTGGCCACCTCGTTGTCCGACTTCCGCTTGCGGTTGCCAGACTTGTTCTGAGATGGCTCGTTGTCGGCTTTCGCCTTTTGGTCCTTCTGTTGGGACTCCTTTTTCTCGTCGAGGGCCTTTGTGACTACTTTGGTCGAGTCGGCGTATTTGTTGGCCATGTTGAATAGAGCCCAGACAGACGGCGGTGGTTTCCGAGTGAACTTCGCGATGAACGGGGCGTCCTTTACTCCCTTGCGGAAGGCGGCGATGATAGCCTCGTCTTTGATCATTGGGATCTTGTTGCGCTTCTCGGAGAACCTCTTGATGAAATCTCGCAGAGACTCATTCTTCTTCTGGTGCAGCTGATAAAGATCGTGCTCTAAAGATGGCCTCTCATAGGTTCCCTGAAAGTTGGCGATGAACCAATCCCTGAGTTCTCCCCAGGAACCGATCGACCGTCTCGGGAGCCCTGTTAGCCATGTCCTCGCCGAGTCGGCTAGCGCGACTGGGAGGTAGTTAGCCATGGCTTTGTTGTCGCCCCCAGCAACTCGGACTGCTAGGGTATATACGGTGAGCCAGGACTCGGGATTTGTCTTGCTATCTGTCGATGCTTTGCACCGGCAATAAAACTATAGGGCTACTCGGCGAAGGTGAATTCGGTGGATTGCAGAGGAACATAGAGAAGATTTATACTGGTTCAGGCCCTCGATGTGAGGTAATACCCTACGTCCAGTTGAGGTGTTATTCCTCTGAGGTGGTTTATGATCAATGATCTTCCGTGCCCTCCTGGAGCGCCCTGCCTCCCTTTATATACTAGGGGACATGGGTACATGATAAGGATCCCAGCCGGATACGGCCAAGGGATTTCCTTCATAGAGATAGAAACCTATCCGACTAAGACTGTGTTTCCTTATTATACAAGGCATGGCCTGCCGGGTGCTATCTTATCTCTAATTACACGATCTAGCCCATACTCTATCCGAGTGGCCCATATACCGGTAATGAGGTACCTGGGACCCATGGCCTCCACACCGTCATACTTTTCGATCCTAGTGGGCTTAAAGCCAGTTGGCCAATGGACGTCTTGTAGCTCCCGAGTGAAAGCTAGGATGCCTTCGTCTTCGTGAGGGCTCGGGCTTCGACCACGGCGGTTAAACCACTCGTGATGGAGGCCAAAGCACTCGTTTTCATCTTCCAGTCGGCGGCGCTCATCTTCGCGTTGTTCGCGGCACTGGGCGCTGATAGTGTGGTGAAGGTCATGTTGTAGGCGCTCTCGGAGGTCTTGATTAGGCCGGCGATCATACTGGTCACGGCGCCGGTTGTCGTTATTGGTATTGCCGAGTGTAGTTTGCCTAGACTCCTCATGTGGCCTGTCACAGCCCCAAATCTAATTCCAAGTAATTAGGTTTATAACCTAATGCCACTAGAGTGCATAAACAAAATCCTTGCTATGTCGCTTCATGCAAAATTAAAGTTTGTATGTAAACCTTCAATAGTTAAAACCCTAATCGGTAAAAACCAAACCTTACCAAATAGTGCATCAAGTTGAACAGAAATATTTGTGGGAAATAATTTATTCAAATACTATTTTAATTACCATGAATCAATATAATTTCTCCAGA
This sequence comes from Oryza meyeriana var. granulata, assembly GCA_003991445.1. Lineage (NCBI taxonomy): Eukaryota > Viridiplantae > Streptophyta > Magnoliopsida > Poales > Poaceae > Oryza > Oryza meyeriana. Next base: position 140,472 of record RYFJ01003123.1, on the reverse strand, counting down.
ATTGATTTCATTAGTTTAGACCCCTCACAAATTCCAAACAAGTTTCAGCCTGGATCCTTCTCTTTGCCTTATGCATTGGTACAGTCTAAGGATTTTTCTGAAGATGTTAGGTTGCACATAAAACCATGGAAAAATTCCTGTAAGCACTATCTCACCAAATCAACCCACTGTAGATTTTACATAATTTTATCACTTCAATAAATACTTCAACTAAGTCCTCAAATCAGCAAAACTAGAAAGCTGGCTGAGACAAATTAGTTTACTTCTAAAATTCACCAAATGAAATGAAGACTAATTGGACAGAGCCCTTTTTGCCAAAGTGTGTGCCAACATGAACCCCTATCATCAGGAATTTTGGATTAATTTATCTCCCAAAGAAAACACATAAAATGATAAGATCAAGGCACTGGAGAAATGAACTAAACTGCAGAAAGACTGGATTAGTATGTCTACTTTGCTTTTTCACCAGAGATGAACCAGACCTCTTCTAGCAACGAATTTTGGTCAGCAGGTTACACACATCTTTCTCTACCTCCAGTATTTTTCCCATAATTTATATCCCTTATTAACCTGCTGAAATTACAGATGCAAGGCAGCTGTCCCTACAGCTCACAACACTTAGTCTCTAGAGCTTTCTTCTCTCATTTCTCACTTCCAGGTGGACCCCACAAGACCTGGCCCACTTGTCAGCCTCATAGCAGCATGTGACAGTGGGTTTCACCAGGAAATTCACCCATACTCCTCCACTCCTCCTAGACCATCACTACTTGGACCCACAAGCCATAGAGTAAATCTAGCTAAATATGAGTAGAACATTGTTGCCTGACATGTGGGACCCACCCTGAACACTGTAGCAATGGAGACGACTCAGCATTGCATGGCAGACGTGTCTTCCTCTCGTTCTCCTCTCCCACAGCATACACAGAGTGACCTAGATGAGCTCCTCCATGGAGCATCGACCATTTCGACTCAAACTCCGCCAGTAGAACCTCTCACCCTTCCTCTTCACGCTCCCACCGGAGAAATCCACAGAATCCCCAAAGATCACCGCCGTCAAGCTTATTCTTCCCTCTGCCGAAGATGTTCGGTTGAGCTCGAGGTTGCTCCAGTGAGCTCCACCCTTTCTAAGCTTCGGGAACATGATCTATACCTTCTGACCGTTCCATTTTTGTTCTTGGCTGCCCTAGGACCGCCGGTCGAGGCCGCCGTGTTCGCCCTCTGCTCTGCAGCGCCGCCGCCAGGACATCAGGTCGTTCCGGCGATACAGTACACCACCGACCGAGCCCTTGCGCCAACCTCATCGCCTCACTTCCAGAAGACCACCGGCAGAAGGAATCAGGAAAGGATATAGTGAAGCTCGGGATCGAGGTCATCTTCCCCAGGTCCGGCCAACTGCCGCCGCCGTCGATTTCTTTCTCTCTGGTAGTCCTCAGTTCCATTCATTGCACAGGAGCCATCACTAGGAAGTCTCTAACCTGTTCGACACCTCACCCCGACTGCAAAACCCCGGGAGAAGGCCGCCGATGTGAAACCGAAGGAGTTCGCCGCCGCCGGGCCAAGTTCGCCTTCGCCGTTGCTATTTCCGTTTCACCGAGACCAGCACAACCTTCAGTGAGCATCTTGGTACCCTTTAGACGCTAAGGCATGCTTTGTTTTGGCCTGAAACTGCCCGTAGCCGAGTCGGCCTAGCTAACCCGAACCACTCCGCCGCTGGAGCTCGCCGCCGGCGAGATTCCGGTGACCCGAGGTGCCAAGAAGACCGCCCTTAGCTCCGCCGTGAACTCCTCTGTCTTTTCTCTTTGGGGCCCGGCTACAGCCGAGCCGCCGTTCGCCGTCACCGCCGCCGAGAAGCTCGCCGGCTCTGTCTGCCCGCGTCCTTCTCTGTTCGCCAGGCCGGACCATACACTCCGGGAACGGACGGTCCGATCCATGCGCCCGCGCCCTCGCGCCCGTGCCCTCGTGCCCACGCGCTCGCGCCCGCGCCCGCGCCCTGCTCTTGTTTGCCTCGCTGGCCTGCGGGCCCAGGCTGCAAGGGAAATCAGAAAAGAAGAAAGAAGAAAGAAATAGGAAAAGTAATTAAAAGATTTATCTTACAACAGAAAAATGGCTAAACTTTGCAAATCCATAACTTCTCCATTTTGACTCCAAATTGAGTGAAACCAATTTTGTTAGCTTTGTAAATTTGTGAACTTTATTACTGTAAAATAAAATAGGACAACTTCTGTACAGAAAATATCCATAAAATAATATGAAGCAAAATTGACTTATTTTGGGCTTAATAAATTGAAATATTCCCATAAAATTCATCCTATTTGGTAAAAATGTGAAACCACTTCTGTTAAACTCAGAAAATTGTAACCTTACTGTGGAAAAGTTGTATTTGATAAAAATACCTCCCAAAATAGGCCTAAGTAATTTTCTAACCTTTCTTTTTGTTAAACTTGTAAAATTCATATCTAAATCATTTTAAATCGGATTTCAGTAAACCAAATTTTGTCGGAACCAGGAAGATATGTATTTTCACATAAAAATGCTCACACTCATAAAATCCTACCAGAGAAGACAAGCACTTATTTTCCACTTAGAGTTTTCCTATAGTTTCGGCTTTTGCCGTTTTCAGCCCTTCTACCTTGTCATTTTTGTATCTCCCAATCCAGGGATGCAAATGACTTGGTTCTTTTTCCTAAAATCTTATTAGGACATGCCCTACCCTCTGTATTTATCTCATAATTAATTAATCATGTTGCATAGACATGTTTATTGCTTCTTATTTGCATATTGCTTCTTATCGATAGATTCAGAGAATACGGAGTACGTGGAGGTTGACCCTGAGGTTGAGAGTGTCTTCTCGCTGCAGCAAGGCAAGCGTCTAAGCATATTGAACCTATGTTTTCAATAAATTGATTTATTTGTGAAAACAATATCTATATGCATGCTTCAGTCTGTTTAAAATGGGGAAAATGGGTAGAGTTAATATTACCCAATTGTATGCATTTCCATTCCTTGGTTATTGATCTCATGTTTATACCTTGTCACCACTGGTTAAGGACTTTGGGATACGTTTATTTTACCGAATGCTTAGCCGTGCTTATTCTAGACTTAGCAAAATCCGATAGATGGAGCTGTCAGTTCAAAACTAGTTAAAAGCGAATGGATGGGTTAAAATCTGAAAAGAATCACTTCTAATGTATAATTGAGAATATGTTTGACTTGGACGGATGATAGGGCGATGAAGGGATGGTGTTTCCCCGATGCACGTAGCTCCGTCTGGGTCGTGAAGGACCGAACATGTTAACATCTATTCAAGCACCCTACGTACTTCCACACGCCGGGAGTGGGACGGCTTAACTCAGTAGCACGGGAGGCTGTAGCCATCTATGCCCGTCCGTCAGTCGTGAGGATGGATTTCCGTTGGAGGATCTCGAGCGCGCCTGGACTGGCCGGAGGTGCCTCGCATGACGGTAAGCCCGCCTTAGTCATCACACACGCACGACTAAGTCACCGGGGGCCCAGACGTGGTTTAGGTGGTTGGGGCTAAGCGTGCAAAAGGTTCTGTTGTGACCTCTAGTCCGCACTCAATGTGTAGAGTGTGGGTACCGGCAGGTACGAATCAAACTAGAGTGTAGCCGTTTGGCTTCTATCACATCGTGTGGGTAAAGATGTACACCTCTGATCAGAGTAAGAACTATTCGAATAGCCGTGTCCACGGTTACAGGACGATCGCTTGATGTGCTAGTTACTCATGTTAGCATCCGACTTGGGATTATGTAGTTACCTTGACTTAGGATAGTCATGGAAGGAGGGGTCTATGCAAGGGAATTTTTGATGATTAATAAGTAATGGATTTATATGAAAGGTTTTATTATTAAATATGACTTGGCTTCAGTCATGAAACATGGTGTGCTAGTGTAGCACAATTGCTTGGGCAAGGGTGGCCAATGGATGATGCTTAGAGCACGGTTGGTGCTCATTTATATTTCATTTTCAGAACCATATACTAGCTGTCTTAAAATTTCAGATTGAGTTATTTCACAAAATGCTTATAGTTTCAAGTATTACTTGCTCAATAAAATCAGCTTTGTGCAAAATCAAATCAATATAGCCTTCTTCCTTGATGTAGAAACTAGCATATTTCCTTTGTACTATTATTATTGTGTAAGTCTTGCGGAGTACCATTCGTACTCACGTTGCTATTTTTCAGGTGAGGACAACGACGAAGCTGATGTGGTCTACTATTATCCCGCCGAGGGTGGCGAGGATAATTAGTAGTTTGAGTTGAGCTCTATCCCCAGTCGGTTGCCCTGTGCATGGGTTTGGCACCACTGGTTCTTATCTTTTGTGTTTATATTCCGCTGCAAATCTTTTGTGTCACTTTGTGATGAATTAGGGTGTGAACCCTCTAGGTAGTACCTATAACTCTGCTGCTCGTCTATCCATTTTTAGAGTACTTGTGATGTTTATCAATTGCTTGCGATGAAAGTGTGAGGCTAGTCGCTTTCCTGGGGACTAGTTGAACATGAGTATGAGTTGTGTATAATTGAGATGGTTGGGGGATAGCTATTGTGGTTCGAGTCCTCTGGGGTACGTATCGTGTTTGGTCGCCACCATCGAGTGGTTTGACGGGCGTATGACGGGGAGGACTGGCAAGCTATCCTTATGATTATCTCTTTTGTACACTTCTCGGCATTTTTGGATTTGTATTGTGAGTGGGTAAAGATTATGGCAAGTCTGCGATGAGGATGGATGGTTACCGTACTTATTTGGCTTTTATTCGAGACCCCATCCATCTAGATAGTTCGCGTTGCCGTAATAGTTACTCTTCATAATGCACTTCCGGGGTGCCCACATGGCCGACTTGAGCCGGCTGCCCGACGCCGTGCTGAAGTGGATGAGCCGGCTGCTGGAGATCTCGACCGATTAATCGGCACCACGGTGTCGCCCGACTGCTGTTCTTGTTGTTGGCAGGCGGCGGCCGTGATCATCGCCTTGATCTTGGTGATAGTTGGGGTGGCCTGGTGATCAGGCCTGAGCTAGAGCGTGTCCAGCAAAGTTGCGGCGTGACGAAAACATCGTGCTCGCCAACTTTAGTTTGGAGAATCTACTGCTAGGCTGCTCGCCCAGCTCTGCGCAGCCCCTCGTTGTGAGCCTCGCGATCAGCTTCCTCCTATTGTTGCAGTCGGCGCGCCTCCTCCTGTTGCTCCTCTTGTAGTCGGCGCACCTCGGAGGGTGGTGTTGAAGCCATGAAGATCTCGCGGGGCAGGAGAAAACTCGCCAGACTAGAGTCCGAACTGGCGTTCGAACCATTATCCAACTTAGAGTCGGACTCCGAGTACTTTATCGGAGTGAGAACGACCCCGACCTCTCTCGATCCAATCTGAAATAGCACTTGGCCGTGTCCAAACTGAATCGCAGGAGATCGGGTCTGTTGTGCGGGATGTAGATCCGTAGTGTTGCCGAGTCCATGTGGGAGATTGATGATCTCTCCCCTTCTCGGCCGAACCCGAGCTGGCTCAAGCCCTAGCGCAAGTCAGACGCCGAAGGAGAGAGTTGTCCCGATGCTTGGCGATGTGAGGGACTACCGCAGTAAGTCGTTGAAGAAGATCATGGCGTCCTGTGGGCCGACTGGATTGAATCTGCTCCGGCCAAGGTGAGGTTGCCGATCTGGTCGGCAACAAAGTCGAGGCTTCCGAAGGAAATCTTGTCTCTAGGGGAGAATTTGTTGCCGCCGACTCCGCTAGTTGGATCCATTGAAGTTGTGATGAAGAATTCACCCAAACCCCTACCTGGCGCGCCAACTATCGATGCTCTGCACCGGCAATAAAACTATAGGGCTACTTGTCGATGCTTTGCACCGGCAATAAAACTATAGGGCTACTCGGCGAAGGTGAATTCGGTGGATTGCAGAGGAACACAAAAGATTTATACTGGTTCAGGCCTTCGATGTGAGGTAATACCCTACGTCCAGTTGAGGTGTTAATCCTTTGAGGTGTTTGATGATCGACGATCTTCTTGTGGTTGCCCTGAGGGGCGCCCTACCTCCCTTTATATACTAGGGGACAGCGGTACATGATAAGGATCCCAGCCGGATACAACCAAGGGATTTCCTTCTTAGAGATAGAGTCCTATCCGACTAAGACTATGTTTCCTTATTACACAAGGCACAGCCTGCCGGGTGCTATCTTATCTCTAATCACATGGTTCGGCCCATCCTCTATCCGAGTGGCCCATGTACTAGTAATGAGGTACCCGGGGCCCATGGCCTCCACAGTAGCCCCTGAGACCTTCATAGTTGAGTCACAGCTGATGCCGAGTGCTCATCCTCCACGGTGAAGGTTGCCCGAGTGCAGTGCTCCCGGGTACTCTTTGTCCGAGTAAGTCTTCTTCCGAGTCCTGCTTCATGTCAGCTAGCAGCGAGGCTATGAAGGGCTTCATATAGATTATGAATAGTGTGCGCCGAATATGCGCACCTATTAGGTGTAGCCCTCGACTTTGTGCTTAATTGTGAAGACAATTAAACATAAAGTCAAAGATTTTTAACCTGCAAGTCTTTCCCAAGTAGATTACTACTGGTATATGAGACTCTTCGGTATCATGTCAACCGGAATAAACTTTATAGTCTTGCTGAGCAGGAGACTACTCGTATGTAGGACTCTTCGACTTCATGTCAGTCAGAATATGCGTTTATAGTCTTGCCGAGTAGGATGCTACTCGTATATGGGACTCTTCAGCGTCATGTCAGCTGGAAAAGGGGGTTTATAGTCTTTTCCGAGTGGCATCCCACTCAAAAGTTAGACTCCTCCGCATCATGTCAGCGGGAAAAGATATTTATAGTCTCTCCCGAGTAGCGCACTACTCGAAAGTTAGACTCTTCCGCATCATGTCAGCGGGTAAAATGTTGCTCATGGCAACTGATGGCCATGCATGTAGGCCGAGTACCACTTTATGAAAATAAATCCACGGCATGGTTAGGTGTACCCGAGAAAGATACCTGCATCTCCAATTTTAATGAAGACCAGCTTGTGATCCTTGTAAGGATATATCCTCGAGACCTGGTGAATAAAACAGATACCCAAATATATATGTTTAGCAATAAGGCTCTCATGAAGCATATCTGTTTACCTCATCGGCTCCTGTTAGTAGCACAAGCGCTATAATTTCAACTCAGCCTGTGGGCGGCCCACATGGAGCATGCCACTGTAGAAACTCATATCTTGGTGGGCCAGTGCTGACTGTGTAGGCCTAAGCCCATCTAGTCGGCATCGGCTCTATAAAAGCAGGGAGAGAGAAAAAGATTCCTTCATCTTCCCCAAATCAGCCAATCGCTTCGTATTCCACCTTTGCGCCCAACTTTTCGGCTCCCGCCCGGCTAGGGTTTGCTGCTGCTATTCCCCACCCGAACTCGGGCGATTCCAATCCTCTTCTTTTGATCCAAGCCCCCGATTTGCTTTTCCCCAAATCTCATCGCCTCTAGTCATGCCGAAAGCTTCGGATCTTGCGGGTGCGCCGGGAAGTTCTTGGCCGATTTCAGATTGCAGCTCGGTGAAGCTGAAGCGGCTGGAGAGCGAACTGAAGTTGCCTAGCCAAGAGGTCATTCGCTGGCGGTCGGCTAGGGATGAGTCGAGCCCAAATCCCCGACCTGGTGAAACGGTAGTTTTCGCCTCTTTTTTCGATCGAGGCTTGTGCCTTCCATCTTTTGATTTCTTCCGCCGCATCCTTGACTTCTATAAGCTAGAGTTGGTGCATTTGAATCCCAACTCGATTCTTCAGATCTCCATCTTTGTCACTCTGTGCGAGTGCTATTTGGGTGTGGAACCCCATTTCAACTTCTTTAGGCATTTGTTCCACATTAAACCTCAGCCCTCCAAAAATAACATCAGCGTAATTGGGGGGGCTGGTCTTCAGTTGAGGAGTGATAGGAAAAAGTCATATCTTGATCTTCCCTTGAAATCCTCCTTGAAGGGTTGGCATAGGGAGTGGTTTTATTGCACCGATCTGGCTCCCTCCTTGCGGCCATTCACCGGCTCACCGCTAGTGGTTTTGCCGAATTGGTCGGCGGACCCGACCTATCAAGAGATGGGTCAAGTGCACCAACTGCTGACGAAGCTGGATAACTTCAAGAAGGCCGGCCTGACTGGCCCCTGGGTGGCCAGGCGGTTCCTGACTCGGCGCTTCTAGCCCCTGAAGCTGAGGAGCGCGTTCGGCTGGGATTACCAGGGAAGAGATGACCCTGACTGGGTCAGCCGGGAGTCGGCCAATGAGCAGAAGGTGACAGAGACCTTGTTCGGATACTTCTCCAGGGGGGTAATTGAGACCGAGGACAAGAAGAGCCGCATTGCGTCTTATAGGCGCAGTTGGCCCCGGTCCGAGGTAACATCCGTCTTTCCTTCGTAACGCATGCCTATGGTCTCGGATGTCTAAGTCCCTGGCAATATATGATGTATCTTGTTGAATTTCTTGTAGTGGTGTGTGGAGTTCGATGAAGACTCCCGCCCATTGTTCACCGTCGCGTTGAAGAAGATGCCGAGGAGTCCCTCTGCTGCCCAACCCGACTCCAAGAGAGCGGGGAAGAAGCCGATTTTGTATCGGGGTGAGGGGGCCATGACGGCGCGCCGTGGCAGAAAGCCTGAAAATAAAGGATGCCGTCACCACAGCGCCCAGGCGATCAAGTCCTAGGTTGAGACCTGCGGGTTTGAGCCCGACGTTGTCGAGCCCGACCGCAGCGCCACCGAGGGGCCGGCTAGAGCAGACGCCACCAGGGACGGAGGCGCCCAAGCCGACCACACCGGAATCGGAGCCGACTCGGGCTGATGCGCCACCGCCGACTGTGATGCCGACCGGGCTGACTACCGGAGCTAGCGCTCCGCCGGGGACCGGCTCGCCCGGCAAGATACTAAAGTTCTCCAAGAGGTGCGCTGCTCTGGGTCTTCTGAAATTCTTGCGTGTTGAAGTAGTGTCTTGATGTCTTGTTTCGTCGTGCAGGAAGCGGGCCGATATCGATCTCAAGGAGATCAATCCGACCGCTCCCCTTGAAGAGCCTGCCCCAGCTGAGTCGGCGGCCGCGAACACACCCACTGAGCCGGTGGCCAGCCCGGTCACGGAGACCGAGGTGGTCCCGACTGCAGGGTCGCCGCCGCCACCCGACCAAGAGGTGGCTGCTAAGGTCAGGGCCCCAGCGCCTGAAGCGTCGCCCATTGCGGAGGCCGCCGCCGGAGCCCCTGGGCCGGCCCCCGAGGCCACGGGGGATGGCGGTGCGGAGGCCGGGACCCCATCGCCATCGTGGTGGTGGTGGTCGTCGTCGCCGCTGCCAGAGATCCCACACCTGCCTCGGATCGAAGCTCCTCCACGTGTGATGCCCCGGACATTTACATGGACGGCTCCTGACGGGACTGTGAAGAGCTTTAGGCTTGATGAAGTCGTCGCGAGGAGAGAGTGCGAAAGCTTGCTTCGCGCCACTATTAGCGGGTCCAAGGGAGTTAGGGTATGATTCTTGTGGTAGAGTCTTGGCAATCTTCTTGTTTTGACGTCTGACTCCGTCCTTGATTTGTCTCTTATCCTGAGCAGAAGCTTGTCGACCGCAATGAGGCGATGACAGAAATCTTTGTCGAGGTGGCTCCCCACCTCGTAGAATTGGAGCAGCTCCGAGCATTGAAGACCGAGATGGAGGAACGTCATGCGGGGAGGGAGGCCTGGCTGAAGAGTGGTGCCGATTAGCTCAGGGAGGTGACTTGGGCCCTAGCCAGAAAGATCAGAGGTAAAATCCTCGAATATATCTTCCCGACCGAACCATTGATGTATTCATCCAGCTGCGTTGTTCCCGACTACCCAGTTATGTCATGACTGCACGGTTGAGCTCTTGGCTAATCTGTGGTGCAGCCCTCGAAGCGGAGTTGAAGACCCGAACAGAGAGGGAATCATAGCTGAAGGAGGCCGAAGAAGACAGGGCCGAGCTTGAGAAGGTCAAGGCCGACCTGACAAAGGCCAACACCGAGCTCGACCGGGAGAAGGCCGAGTTGAAGGAGGCCGTCGTCAAGCTCGGTAAGGAGAAAGCTAAACTGGAGAAGACTGTGGCTGGGTGGGAGGCCGACTACGAAAGTATGTCCTCAACCTGACTGTGATCTTAGCCAATCCATTAGTCGTTCCATCTGTAGCCGAATCTGACAAGTTTACTTGCCGGCGGACCTGGGCAGACATGAGAGCCAATGTCCAGGCCCAGTATCGGTTCTACACAGAGGAGATAAGAGTGATCAGGGAGACACGGGAGGCCCTCGTCGGGTCCGTGAAAGGGCTCCTTGACCTTATAGATCCCCGCCCTGTGGGGACCAGTTGCAGCAGAATTTCCCAGATAGAGGCGCGTCTCGAGGATGCACCGAGTGCCCTGAAAAAGTACTTGGATGAGCGTGTTGTTGCCAGCGTGGCCCAGACCTTGGCGATGACCAAATCCATCTACCCAAGGGCAGATATTGAAGCCATCGGGGAGGGGTTTGCCGAAGAGACAACGCCCGAGGAGGCGCTGGAGCTGATTGCCCGGGTGAAGCCGACTGCTAAAATAATTACCCGAGACCTGGGTCTGTAAGGGCAACATGTTACGTAGTCGGTATATATAAACTTTTGTAAACAAGCATGTGTAAATATGTGTGCAGTGCTGCCAAGGTTATTACTCAATTGTCATTAGCTTTACTTGATTGTGTAGTATGCACCGAGTTAGTCTGTCAGAACTTAATAAAAACGTTCGAAGTAAGAAGCTGTACTCGGGCAAACGTGACAGTCGTAGTAAGGCTTCATAACCGAAGTAAGATAAGCTCGTATGTTATTGACAGAACACATATATACATGCAGCCCCCGACTCACTACTCGGTTGATACAAGCGGCGTAGTGAGTCAGAAGAACTGTACACATGAGAATTATAGAACTCAGGTATAGAAAGGACATAGCTGTTTTATGTTCCATGAGTTGCTAATGAGAACGCCGTAGACATTGCGATTGTGGTAGCGTCGTAGGCCTTGAAGATACCTTGCCGACTGGATTGTTGCGGTGTCTCTTGCTTCTTCCAGCTGATCTAACTCGACCAGTCGGGTATTGTTGGAATCATCTTCTGAATAAGCCCAGACTCGCGGAGAGCCGAACTGTAACTTTGTCAGTAGCATAGCCTCGGCGCTGTAGACCAGGAAGAAAGGGGATTGCCCTGTTGCCTGACTAATCGTGGTTCTGAGAGACCAGAGAATGGATGGGAGTTCTTGAACCCACCGGCCCGCATATGGTTGTAGTCGGTCGAATATCCTGGCCTTGATGCCATGTAAGACCATACCGTTGGCTCGTTCGACCTGCCCGTTGCTCCGCGGGTGTGCCACAGATGCGTAGCAGATCTTGATGCCGAAATCTTCGCAGAAGTCTTGGAAAACGCCGGCCACGAACTGAGTACCGTTGTCGGTGATGATGTGGTTAGGGACCCCGAACCGGTATAGTATACTCATGATGAAGTCCTTTGCTCATGCCGCTGTAATTGTTGCAACGGGTTTAGCCTCAATCCACTTGGTGAATTTATCCACCGCGACGAATAGATGTGTGAACCCTCTTGGCGCTTTCTTGAAAGGCCTGACCATGTCGAGCCGCCATACTGCGAATGGCCAGGAAATGGGGATAGTTTGGAGTTCCTGGGCTGGGAGATTTGTTTGTCTTGCGTAGAACTGGCAACCCTCGCACTTGCGAACGATGTTTTTGGCGTCTGTTACTGCTGTGGGCCAGAAAAATCCCTGCCGGTAAGCCTTTCCGACTAACATCCTGGATGCGGCATGGTTGCCACATATGCCCGAGTGAATCGAATGCACAATCTGCTTGCCCTCCTCGGTGGTGACGCAGCGCATGAGGACACCGGATGCGCTCCTTCGGTACAGGTCTTCTCCGACTAGTAGGAAGCTTTTGCTTCGACGCTTGATCTGCTCGGCTTGGCTGCGATCTTCTGGGAGTTCATCGTCCAGGAGAAATTTGACAACAGGAGTCCTCCAGTCTTGACATATGTGCAGCACCTCATCTATGGCCGGGGTAGGCTCGCCTCCCGACTGCTCCGGCGCCGGTTTCTTCTTGACTGATGGCTCCATAAGTTGCTCGACAAAGATTCCAGTCGGAACCGCTTCTCGCTTGGATCCCATGTTTGCCAGCTCGTCTGCCACGTCGTTGTATTGACGTAGGACGTGTGTGATTTCCAGCCCGTCAAACTTGTTTTCCAGCTTGCGGACCTCCTGACAGTATGCCGCCATGGTATCGTCGAGACAAGTCCAGTCTTTCAAGACTTGGTTTACCATGAGTTGAGAATCCCCGCGCACAACCAGTCGACGGATGCCGAGTGATATAGCGATGCAGAGCCCATGAACAAGTGCCTCGTACTCGGCGATGTTGTGGGAAGCTGGGAAGTGGACTTGTAGAACGTACTTCATTTTTTCGCCAGTGGGGGACGTCAATATGACTCCAGCCCCGGCGCCGCCGATCTGTAGAGAACCGTCGAAGTACATTGTCCAGTACTCTAGCTTTGCTGTTGGTGTTGGGAGTTGAATTTCTGTCCACTCGGCCATGAAGTCGGCTAGAGCTTGTGATTTAATTGCTGTCTGTGGCTGAAAGGTGATGTCGAACACCATCAACTCGAGTGCCCATTTAGCGATTCAGCCGATGGCCTCGCGATTATGAAGGACATCCCCGAGTGGAAACACTGTGACCACCGTGACTTGATATGCTTGAAAATAATGCACCAGCTTCCGGACTATGATGAGTAGGCCATATAGTAGCTTCTGGACCTACGGATATCTCGTTTTGGAGTCGGCAAGGACCTCGCTGACGAAGTAGACTGTGATGAGTAGGCCATATAGCGATGAAGCCGAGTAACTTTCCGGATGGCACACCGAAGGCGCATTTTTCCGGGTTCAACTTCATCTTGAATCTTCGAAGGTTTTGGAAGGTTTCTTCTAAGTCAGCGATGAGGTCTTCTTTGGACTTGGTCTTGATCACCACGTCGTCGACGTAAGCTTCCACGTTGCGCCCGATCTGGGTGTGCAGACACCGCTGAATGGCCCGTTGATAGGTTGCTCCAGCATTCTTCAGACCGAACGGCATTGCGATGTAGCAGTACGCTCCAAACGGCGTGATGAAAGATGTCTTTAAACAGTCTTCCTCTCTCAGGCTGATTTGATGGTATCTCGAGTAACAGTCGAGAAAGCTGAGTAGGTCGCACTCTGCCGTGGAATCAACCACCTGATCTATCCGGGGAAGACCAAATGGATCCTTGGGGCACGCTTTGTTGAGGTCGGTGTAGTCGACGCACATGCGCCATTTACCGTTTTTCTTCCGGACCAGAACTGGGTTTGCCAGCCAATCCGGGCGATAGACCTCTTTGATGAACCCGGCTGCGAGGAGCTTGGTAATCTCCTCCCGAATAGCATCCTTGCGGTCTTGTGCAAAGCGCCGCAGCCGTTGCTTGACTGGCTTGGCATCTGTATTCACGTTTAGGGCGTGCTCGATCACCTCCCTTGGTACGCCTGGCATGTCAGACGGTTTCCACGCGAAGATATCCTTGTTGGCTTGGAGGAAGATGACGAGCGCATCTTCCTATTTGGGGTCGAGTCCGGTCCCGACTAGAGCAGTCTTCGAGGGGTCGGAAAGGTCTAGGGGGATCTTCTTCGTGTCAGAGTCCGCTGAAATTCCCGACTTCGCTGCTTTTTTCACCGGAACTTGATCCTGCTCAACTTCGGTTGTGGCGGCTTGCCGAATGCTATTGCGCCCGACTGCCGCCTCTTGTTATTGAGCCAGTTCATAGCTCTCCTTGTCGCAGGTGAAGGCTTGCTTGATGTCGCTGCGGAGGGAGAGGACTCCTGCTGGCCCAGGCATCTTTAGCACCATGTATGTATAGTGTGGTATCGCCATGAATTTGGCGAGTGCCGATCGTCCGAGTATCGCGTGGTACGCGGTCTCGAAGTCGGCCACCTCGAAACAGACGTTTTCCGTGCGAAAGTTATCCCGCGTGCCGAAGGTTACCGGCAAGGTTATGTGCCCGAGTGGGGTTGATGACAGGCCGGGAATTATCCCGTGGAAGGGCGCAGTGCTTGGCCGTAGTTCTGAGCGAGGAATCTTCATCTCGTCCAAAGTCTTGGCGAACAGGATATTGAGCACGCTACCTCCATCGATGAGGGTTTTCTTTAGCCTGATGTTTCTGACGACCGGGTCCAGGACGAGTGGATAGTGTCTCGGGTGGGAAACCCGATCTAGGTGATCTGCGCGATTAAAGGTGATGGCCATCTCTGACCAGCGTAGGTACTGGGGGGTATCCGTTGTGGAGACCGTGTTGATGTCGCGCGCTGAGAGCTTCTGTTTGCGCTTGGATTCATACGCGAGCGGCCCCCTGAAGATGTGGTTGAGCTCGGCTTGAGGATCTTGGATGTCGTTTGCTAGACCCGAGTCTGGCTTGTCTTTGTCCTTGTCGGCGCCAGACGATGAAGCCTGCTCGGAGGCAAACTTCTTGAGCATGTAGCAGTCTTTGGCCGCGTACTTGCCCTTGGGGTGGAAGGGGCATGGCCCGCTCATGACTTTCTGGTAGTTCTTATTCCGCTGGGGCCGCGACCGAGTGCGCTCCATGTTGGCCACCTCGTTGTCCGACTTCCGTTTACAGCTGCCAGACTTGTTTTGAGATGGCTCGTTGTCGGTTTTCGCCTTTGGGTCCTTCTGTCGGGACTCCTTCTTCTCGTCAAGGGCTTCTGCGACCGCTTCAGCCGAGTCGGCATATTTATTGGCCATGTCAAACAGAGCCCGGACGGACGGTGGTGGTTTCCGAGTGAACTTCGCGATGAATGGGGCGTCCTTTACTCCCTTGCGGAAGGCGGTGATGACAGCCTCGTCGTGGATCGTTGGGATGTTGTTGCGCTTCTCGGAAAACCTCTTGATGAAATCTCGCAGAGACTCGTTCTTTTTCTGGTGTAGCTGATAAAGATCATGCTCCGAAGATGGTCTCTCATAGGTCCCCTGAAAATTCGCGATGAACCGCTCCCTGAGTTCTCCCCAGGAACCGATCAACCGCTTCGGGAGGCCTGTCAGCCATGTCCTCGCCGAGTCGGCTAGCGCGACTGGGAGGTAGTTAGCCATGGCTTTGTTGTCGCCCCCAGCGGCTCAAACTGCTAGGGTATAGACGGTGATCCAGGACTCGGGATTTGTCGTGCCATCATACTTTTTGATCCCTGTGGGCTAAAAGCCAGTCGGCCAATGGACCTCTTGTAATTCCCGAGTGAAAGCTGGGATCCCTTCATCTTCATGGGGGCTCGAGCTTCGACCACGGCGGTTAAACCACTCGTGATGGAGGCCAAAGCGCTCGTTTTCGACCACGGTAGCGCTCATCCTCTTGCTACTCGCGGCGCCGGGCGCTGATAGTATGGCGAATGTCATGCTGTATGCGCTCTCGGAGATCTTGATTAGGCCGGCGATCATACTGGTGACGGTGCCGGTTGTTGTTGTTAATGTTGCCGAGTGTCGTTTGCCTAGACTCCTCGCGTTGCCAACTTGAGCCAGCGGCCCGACGCTGGGCTGATGTGGACGAGCCCGCCGCTGGAGATCCCGACCTGTTAGTTGGTATTATGGTGTCACCCGACTGCTGTTGTTGGCAGGCAGCAGCCGTGATCATCGCCTTGATCATGGCAATGGTTGGGGTGGTCTAGTGGTCAGGCCCGAGCTGGACCGTGTCCAGCAAGGTTGCGGCGGCCACAACGTTTTGTTGCAGTGTGATGAAGACATCGTGACCGCCGACTTTGGTTTGGAGAATTTGCTGCTGGGCTGCTCGCCCAGCTCTGCGCAGCCCGTCGTTGCGAGCCTCGCGATCAGCTTCCTCCTGTTGTTGCAGTCGGCGCGCTTCCTCCTGCCGCTCGTCTTGTAGTCGGCGCACCTCGGAGGGTGGTGTTGAAGCCATGAAGATCTCGCGGGGGAGGAGAAGACTAGCTAGACTGGAGTCCGAACTGGCGTTCGAACCGTTATCTGACTTGGAGTCGGACTCCGAGTAGTTTATCGGAGTGAGAACGACCCCAACCTCTCTAGATCCAGTCTGAAACGGCACTTGGCCGTGTCCAAACTGAACCATAGGAGATCGGGTTTGCTGTGCGGAGTGTAAATCCATAGCGTCGCTGAGTCCGTGTTGGAGATTGACGATCTCCCCCCTTCTCGGCCCAACCCGGGCTGGCTCAAGGCCTAGCGCAAGTCGGACGCCGAAGGAGAGAGTTGTCCCTACGCTTGGCGATGTGAAGGACTACCGCAGTAAGTCGTGGAAGGAGATCGCGACGTCCTGAGGGCCGACTGGCACAATGTCGGCTAGTTCCTCGGCTGGCAGGATTGGATTTGCCTTAGCCAAGGTGAGATTGCCGAGTTGATCGGCGACGAAGTCTAGGCTCCCGAAGGTAATTGCGTCTTCGTGGGATAACTTGTGGCTGTTGGCTTCATTGGTTGAATCCATCAAATCTGCTGATGAAGAATTCGCCGGAGCCCCTACCTGGCGCGCCAACTGTCGATGCTTTGCACCGGCAATAAAACTATAGGGCTACTCGGCGAAGGTGAATTCGGTGGATTGCAGAGGAACACAGAAGATTTATACTGGTTCAGGCCCTCGATGTGAGGTAATACCCTACGTCCAGTTGAGGTGTTATTCCTCTGAGGTGTTTGATGATCGACGATCTTCTTGTGGTTGTCCTGAGGGGCGCCCTGCCTCCCTTTATATACTAGGGGACATGGGTACATGATAAGGATCCCAGCCGGATACGACCAAGGGATTTCCTTCTTAGAGATAGAGTCCTATCCGACTAAGACTATGCTTCCTTATTACACAAGGCACAGCCTACCGGGTGCTATCTTATCTCTAATCACATGGTTCAGCCATCCTCTATCCGAGTGGCCCATGTACTAGTAATGAGCTACCCGGGGCCCATGGCCTCCACACTACTCGGCGAAGGTAAATTCGGTGGATTGCAGAGGAACACAGAGAAGATTTATATTGGTTCAGGCCCTCGATGTGAGGTAATACCCTACGTCCAATTGAGGTGTTATTCCTCTGAGGTGGTTTGTGATCAATGATCTTCCGTGCCCTGAGGGGCGCCCTGCCTCCCCTTATATACTGGGGGACCGGGGTACATGATAAGGATCCCAGCTGGATACGGCCAAGGGATTTCCTTCTTTGAGATAGAAGCCTATCCGACTAAGACTGTTATTCCTCATTGTACAAGGTAAAGCATGCCGGGTGTTATCTTATCTCTAATTACATGGTTCGGCCCATCCTCTATCTAAGTGGCCCATATGCTGGTGGCGAGGTACCCGGGGCCCTTGGCCTCCACAAGCGGGGAAGAAGCCTGTCGTAGACAAGGGCAAGAAGAAGGTCATCAGGCCGAGTGCCACAGCTGGGAGCCTCAAGATCAGAGACACCACCAGCGCAGCCGCTAGGCCTTCAAGCCCCGAATCAGGACCAGCGCAGTCGGGCTCAGCAACATCTAGCCCAAAAAGCGCACCACTGAGTAAGAAATCAAGCTCGGCGCTGCCAGGCCCAGCGACATCGAGGCCAAGGATGGCGCCTCCGAGTTCACAGTCACCCTAGCCGGCCACTCCACAAGCGAGGCCGACTAGGATGGAAGTGCCACCACCAACTACCGCGCCGTCAGGCCTGACAGCCAGCGGCTCTCTAGTGTCGACTTGTAGATCTCCCAGACAGAAACTCAAGTTCTCCAAGAGGTAGGTTGCTTTGGATCTTCTGAAAATATTGTTTGTCATGGCAGTGTCTTGAAGTTTGACTCGTTACACAGGAAGCGGGCCGACATTGATCTTAAGGAGACCACGCCGACCACCCCTACTATCGAGCCTGCCCCAGCCGATCCAGCGCTAGCGAGCACACCTGCTGAGCCGACGGTGGCCCTAGTTTCAGAAACTGAGACCGCCTCGACTACAGGGCCGCTGACCCTGGCCGACCAAGGGGCGGTTGCTGAAGCCGCTGTTCTAGCTCCTGAGCTGGTGCCCGTTGTTGAAGCCATCGCTGCGGCTCCTGAGCCAGCCCCCAAAGCTCCGGAGGCCACCGAGTTGGGAGACAGGACCCCATCACCATCCTGGTCACCGTCGTCGTCGTCGTCGTCATCGCTGTCCCCTCCTTCGGACAGACCAGACCTCCTCAGGATCGAGGCCCCTCTGCATAAGTTCCCGAGGATGTTCCGCTGGACGGCGCCCAACGGAACTACGCGGAGCTACAAGCATGATGAGGTGGCGGTGGAAAAGGAGCGTGAAGACTTGCTTCGTGCCACAATCGCCGTGTCCTAGGGGATTCAGGTATGATTTCCGTTGTATTGGAATCTTGGTAGTATTTATTGATGCTTGACTCTGCTTTGACTTGTTTCTCCCCAAGCAGAAGCTTGTTGATTGCTCGGAGAAGATGCACGAGGTGTTGACCCGGGTTGCCCCCCAGCTCCAAGAATTGGAACAGCTTCGGTCCCTAAAGACCGTATTGGAGGAGCGCCATGAAGGGAGGGAAACTTGGCTAAAGGACGCCGTCACCCAGCTCAGGAACGAGAATTGGGACCAAGCCAAGAAGATGAGAGGTAAGGCTCCAGAATACGTCTTCCTGACTGAGCCCTTAATATATTTCTCTAGCTGTGTTGTTTCCCGACTGCCCAGTTGTGTCTCGGCTGCAACGTTGAGTTCTTGACTATTCTGTTGTGCAGCCCTCAAAGCCGAGTTGAAGACTCGAATAGAGGGAGAAAACCAACTGAAGGAGGCCGAGAGGGCCAGAGCCGAGCTTGAAAAGGACAAGGCCAACCTGACGAGGGCCAATACCGAGCTTGAGCAAGAGAAGGACGAGTTGAAAAAGGCCAACACCAAGCTCGAGAAAGAAAAAGTTGAACTGGAGAAGGCCATAGCCAAGTGGGAGGCCGACTACAAAAGTAAGTCTCCGCTTTGACAATAACCTTAGCCAATCCATTAATTACTCCATCTGCAACTTTGCTTAACAAGTTTACTTGTCGGTGAACCCAGGTAGCTGCTAGAGCCATTTCCCAGATCCAGTTTCAGGCTTTCGTAGAGGAGATCAAGGTAGTCAAGGAGTCACAGGAAACCCTTGCTGAGTCCGTGAAAGGGCTCCTCGACCTGATGGACCCTCGTCCTGTGGGGACCAGCTTCAACACAATCTTCCAAGTGGAGGAGCGCCTTAAAGATGCACCGAGTGCCCTAAAGAGGTACTCGGATGAGCACGTTGTTGCTGGTGTGGCCCAGACCCTAGCAATGACCAAGTCCATCTACCCAAGGGCAGATGTTGAAGCCATCGGGGAGGGGTTTGCAGAGGAGACGACTCCTGAGGAGTCGTTGGAGTTGATAGCCAAGGCGAAGCCGACTGCAGAGATTATCGCCTGAGACCTGGGTCTGTAAAAATAGTACATCATGCAGTCAGTGTATTGTGGATTTTTGTAAAGACATGTGTAAATATATGTGCAATGCCACCAAGCTTTAGACTATTACTCAGCTTTACTCGACCCCGAGTTAATCTATAGGAACTTAATAAAAAAGTTCACCGCGGAAAGCTGTACTCAGGCAGACATGGGAAAGTCATAGTAAAACTTCATAACTTAGGTAACAGAAGCTCGTATATTATTGATAGAGCACATATAATACGTGCAGCCCCCGACTCACTACTTGGTTGAAACAAGCGGCGTAGTGAGTCAGAGAAAAACTGTACACATGGGAAAGTATAAAACTCAGGTATAGAAAGGACGTAGCTGTTCTATATTCAATGAGTTGCCAATGAGGGCACCGTCTTCGTTCTTTAGTCGGTAGGCGCCTGGCCGAGTAAACTCCGCTATAATGAATGGCCCTTCCCAGATTGGGGATAGTTTATGCCTGTCTTTGGTGGTTTGTATTTTTCTTAAGACGAGATCTCCAACCAAAAAGGCGCGGCCACGGACATTGCGATTGTGATAACAATGCAGGCCTTGAAGATACCTTGCCGACTGGATTGTTGTGATATCCCTCGCTTCTTCCAACTGATCTAGTTTGACCAATCGGGTATTGTTTGAGATGTCTTCTGAGTAAGCCTGAACTTGTGGAGAGCCGAACTCTAACTCGGTTGGTAGCATAGCCTTGGCACCATAGACCAGAAAGAAAGGGGATTGCCCTGTTGCCCGACTACCCGTGGTTCTGAGAGACAAGAGAACAGATGGGAGTTATTGTACCCATCGGCCCGCGTATGGTTGTAGTTAGTCGAATATCCTAGCCTTGATACCTTGTAAGACCATACCATTGGCGCGTTCAACCTGCCCGTTGCTCCGCGGGTGTGCCACAGATGCGTAGCAGATCTTGATGCCGAAGTCGTCACAGAAATCTTGAAACATGCCACCCGTGAACTGAGTATCGTTGTCGGTGATGATGCGGTGAGGGACCCCGAATTGTTATAATATACTCATGATGAAGTCCTTCGCTCGTGCCGTTGTTATGGTTACAACGGGTTTGGCCTCAATCCACTTGGTGAATTTATCCACTGCAACGAACAAGTGTGTGAACCCTCCTGGCGCTTTCTTGAAGGGCCCGACCATGTCAAGCCCCCATACTGCAAAGGGCCAAGAGATTGGGATTGTTTGGAGTTCTTGGGCTAGAAGATTGGTTTGTCTTGCATAGAACTGGCAACCCTCGCATGTGTGATCAATATCTTTTGCATCTGTTACTGCTGTTGGCCAAAAAAATCCCTGCCGGTAAGCCTTTCCGACTAACGTCCTAGATGCGGCGTGGTTGCCACATATGCCCGAGTGGATCGAGTGCAGAATCTGCTTGCCTTCCTTGGTGGTGATGCAACGCATGAGGACCCCAAATGCACTTCTTCGGTACAGGTCTTCTCCGACGACTAAGAAACTCTTGCTTCGACGTTTGATTTGTTCGGCTTCACTGCGATCTTCTAGGAGTTCATCGTCCAGGAGGAATTTGAGAACAGGTGTCTGCCAGCCTTGACATATGTTCAGTACCTCGTCTATTGTCGGGGTAGGTTTGCCTCCCGACTGCTCTGGCACTGGCTTCTTCTTGATTGATGGCTCCATAAGTTGCTCTACAAAGATCCCTGTCGGGACTGCTTCTCGCTTGGATCCCATATTTGCCAATTCATCTGCAGCATCATTGTATTACCGTAGGACATGTGTTATCTCTAGCCCGTCGAACTTGTTTTCCAGCTTGCGGACCTCCTGACAATATGCCGCCATGGTATCATCGAGACATGTCCAGTCCTTCATGACTTGGTTCACCATGAGTTGAGAATCCTCGCGCACAACCAGTCGACGTATGCTGAGTGATATAGCAATGCGGAGCCCATGGATAAGTGCCTCGTACTCGGTGACGTTGTGGGAAGCCAGGAAGTGGATTTGTAGAATGTACTTGAGTTTTTCACTGGTGGGGGACGTCAGTACGACGCCAGCCCCAGTGCCGCCGATTCGTAGAGAACCGTCGAAGTACATTGTCCAGTACTCTAGCTTCGCTGTTGATGTAGGCATTTGAACTTCTGTCCACTCGGCCACGAAGTCGGCTAGAGCTTGTGATTTGATTGCTGTCCGTGGCTGAAAGGTGATGTTGAACACCATCATCTCGAGCACCCATTTAGCGATTCGGCCGGTGGCCTCACGGTTATGCAGGATGTCCCTGAGTGGAAACGATGTGACCACTGTGACCTAGTGTGCTTGGAAGTAGTGCACTAGCTTCCGGACAGTAATGAGTATGCCATAGAGTAGCTTCTGGACCTGCGGATATCTCGTCTTCGAGTCGGCAAGGACCTCGCTGATAAAGTAGACTGGCCTTTGAACTCTTTGGATGTGACCCTGTTCGGATTGCTCAACCACCATCACCGTGCTTACTACCTGAGTAGTTGCCGCCAGATATAGCAGAAGCGGTTCTTGGGGCATGGGGGATGCCAACACGGGGGGTGATGTGAGAAATTGCTTGAAGTCCTCGAAGGCTTGCTAGGCTTCGGGAGTCCACTAGAAATTGTCTGCATTCTTCAATAGCTTAAAAAAGGGCATGCCCCGTTCGCCCAGTTAGGAAATAAACTGGCTGAGTGCCGCCATGCAACCTGTCAGCTTCTAGACGTCCTTCTGGTTAGTCGGGGGAGCCATGTTCATAATTGCATTGACTTTCTCTGGGTTGGCCTCGATGTCGCGATGTGAGACGATGAAGCCGAGTAGCTTGCCGGATGGCACACCGAAGGCGCACTTTTCCGGGTTCAACTTCATCTTGAATCTTTGAAGATTTTGGAAGGTTTCTTCCAGGTTAGTGATGAGGTCTTCTCTGGACTTGGTCTTGATCACCACGTCATCAATGTAGGCCTCCACGTTGCACCCGATCTTAGTGTGTAGACACTGCTGAATTGCCCGTTGATACGTTGCTCTAGCATTTTTCAAATCGAACGGCATAGTGATGTAGTAGTACGCTCCAAACGGCGTGATGAAAGACGTTTTTAAACAGTCCTCCTCCTTCAGGCTGATTTGATGATATCCCGAGTAGCAGTCGAGAAAGATAAGAAGTTCGCACCCCATAGTTGAATCCACCACCAGGTCTATTCTTGGTAAACCAAATGGATCCTTAGGGCACGCCTTGTTGAGATCGGTGTAGTCGACGCACATGTACCATTTACCATTTTTCTTCCGGACCAGAACTGGGTTTGCCAGCCAATCCGGGTGATAGACCTCTTTGATGAACCCGGCTGCAAGAAGCTTGGTTATCTCCTCCCGAATAGCATCTTTAGGTCTTGAGCGAAGCACCGCAGCCATTGCTTGACTGGCTTGGCTTCTGTCTTCACGTTGAGGGCGTGCTCGATCACCTCCCTTGGTACGCCCGGCATGTCGAACGGTTTCCACGCAAAGATATCCTTGTTGGCTTGGAGGAAGGTGACGAGCGCGTCTTCCTATTTGGGGTCGAGTCCGGTCCCGACTAGAGCAGTCTTGGAGGGGTCAGAAGGGTCCAGGGGGATTTTCTTCGTGTCGGAGTCCGCTGAAATTCCCGACTTCGCTGCTTTTTTGGCCAGAACTGGATCTTCCTCGACTTCGGTTGTGACGGTTTGCCAAATGCTATTGCGCCCAACTACCGCCTCTTGTGATTGAGCTAATTCACAACTTTCCTTGTCGCAGGTGAAGGCTTGCTTGACATCGCTGCGGAGGGAGAGGACTCCTGCTGGCCCGGGCATCTTGAGCACCATGTATGTATAGTGCGGTACCGCCATGAATTTGGCGAGCGCTGGTTGTCCGAGTATCGCGTGGTACGCGGTCTTGAAGTCAGCGACCTCGAAGCAGATGTTTTCCGTGCGGAAGTTATCCTGCGTGCCGAAGGTGATCGGCAAGTTTATCTACCCGAGTGGAGTTGAAGATAGGCCGGGAATTATCCCGTGGAAGGGCGCTGTACTCAGCCGCAGATCTGAACAAGGAATCTTCATCTCATCTAGGGTCTTGGCGAAGAGGATATTGAGCACACTGCCTCCGTCTATGAGAACCTTCTTCAACTTGATGTTCTTGATGACCAGGTCTAGGACGAGTGGATAGCGTCTCGGGTGCGAAACCCGATCTGGATGATTAGCGCGGGTGAATGTGATGGATGTCTTTGACCAGCACAAATATTGGGGGGTGTCTGCTATAGAGATTGCATTGACGTCGCGTGCTGTTAGCTTCTGCTTCCGCTTGGACTCGTACGCAGACAGCCCTCCAAAGATGTGGTTGAGCTCAGCCTGGGGATCTTGAAAATCGTCAGCCGGGCCTTGATCTGGCTTGTCTTTGTCCTTATCGGTGCCAGATGATGAAGCCTGCTCGGAAGCAAACTTCTTGAGCATGAAGCAGTCTTTGGCCGCGTTCTTGCCTTTGGGGTGGAAGGGGCAAGGCCCATTCATGACTTTCTGGTAGTCGTTATTGCGTTGGGGCCGCGGCTGAGTTCGCTCCATGTTGGCCACCTCGTTGTCCGACTTCCGCTTGCGGTTGCCGGTCTTATTTTGTGATGGCTCGTTGTTGGCTTTTGTCTTCTGGTCCTTCTGCCAGGACTCCTTCTCGTTGAGGGCCTCAGTGACCGCTACAGCTGAGTTGGCGTATTTGTTTGCCATGTCAAAGAGAGCCTGGACGGTGGCTGGAGGCTTCCGAGTGAACTTCGTGATGAATGGGGCATCTTTTAGTCCCTTGCGGAAGGCGGCAATGACGGCCTCATCCTTGATCATTGGGATTTTGTTGCGCTTCTCGGAGAACCTCTTAATAAATTCGCACAGAGACTCGTTCTTCTTCTGGTGTAGTTGGTATAGATCGTGCTCAGAAGACGGCCTCTCGTAGGTTCCCTGAAAGTTAGCGATGAACCGTTCCCTGAGTTCTCCCCAGGAACCGATCGACCGCCTCGGGAGCCCTGTTAGCCACATCCTCGCCGAGTCGGCTAGTACAATTGGGAGGTAGTTAGCCATGGCTTTATGTTCACCTCCGGCAGCTCGAATTGCCAGGGTGTATACGGTGAGCTAGGACTCAGGGTTGGTTTTGCCATCGTATTTCTCGATCCCCGTAGGCTTGAAGCCCGATAGCCAGTCGACTTCCTGTAGCTCATGGGTGAAAGTTGAAACGCCTTCGTCTTCTTGAGGGCTCCGGCTCTAACCGCGGTGGTTAAACCACTCGTGGTGAAGACCGAAATGCTCGGTCTCGTCCTCTAGTTGGCGGCGCTCGTCCTCTTCACGTTGGCGGCGCCGGGCATTGATGTCGTATCGGAGGTCACGTTGTAGATGAACTCGGAGGTCTTGGTTGAACCGGCGATTGTACTGGTGACGCCGCCGATTGTTGTTGTTAGTGTCGCCAAGTGACGTTTGGCGCGACTCTTCATGTGGCCGACTTGAGCCAGCCGCCTGGCGTCGAGCTGATGTAGATGAGCCTGCTGCCGGAGAACCCGACCGGTTGGTCAGTACAAGTGTGTCGCCCGACTGCTGTTGCTGCTGATAGGCGGCCGCTGTGATCATTGCCTTGATCTTGGCGATAGTCGGGGTGGCCTGGTGATTAGGCCCAAGCTGGAGCATGTCCAATAGGGTTGTAGCGGCCACGATGTTCTGTTGTGGTGTGACGAAGACATCGTGGTCGCCGACTTTGGTCTAGAGAATCTGTTGCTGAGTGGTTCACCCAGCCCTGCATAGCCCGTCGTTGCGGGCCTCGCGATCGGCCTCTTCTTGTTGCCGTAGTCGGCGTGCCTCCTCCTACTGCTCCTCTTGTAGGCGGCGCACCTCCAGTGGTGGTGTTGTAGCCATGAAGATCACGTGGGGCAGGAGAAAACTCGCCAGACTGGAGTCTGAACTAGTGTTCGAACCGTTGTCCGACTTGGAGTCGGAATCCGAGTAATTTATCAGGGTGAGAATGACTCTGACCTCCCTAGATCCAATCTGGAGCAGCTCTGAGCCATGTCCAAACTAAACCACGGGGGATCGGGTCTGCAGCATGAAGTGTAGATCTGCGACGTGGTTAAGCCCGTGTGGGAGATTGACGATCTCTCCCCTTCCTAGCCCAACCCGGGCTAGCTCAAGGCCTAGCGCGAGTCGGACGCCGAAGGAGAGAGTTGTCCCAATGCTCATCGAAGTTGAAGATTGCTGCATTAGATTGATGATAGCTGGCGCAGCGTCTTGTGAGCCGACTGGCACGGAGTCAGCTTATTCCTCAGCCGATTGAATTGGATCTGTGTCGGCCAAGGTGAGATTGCCAATCTGATCGGCGATGAAGTCGAGGCTTCCGAAGGTTATTGTGTCTCTAGGGGAGAATTTGTCACCGTCGACTCCTGATGTAGGATCCATCGAGATTGTTGGTGTAGATCTCGCCGAAGCCCCTACCTGGCACGCCAACTGTCGATGTTTTACACCGGCAATATGAATATGGGGTTACTCGGCGGATGGAAAATTCGGTGGATTGCAAAGGAACACAGGGAGATTTTATACTGGTTCAGGCCCTCGATGTGAGGTAATACCCTACGTCCAGTTGTGATGTTATTCCTTTGAGGATTTGTGGTGATCAATGATCTTCTGCCCTCAGGGGGTGCCTTGCTTCCCCTTATATACCGGGGGACAGGAGTACATGGTAGGAGTCCTAGCCGGATACGGCCAAGGGATTTCCTTCTTAGAGATACATCTTACCCAACTAGGACTATATATTCCTTTTTGTATAAGGCAAAGTCTACCGGGTGCTACTCTATCTCTAATTACAAGTCTCGGCCCATCCTCTATCCGAGTGGCCCATATGCTTGTGATGAGGTACCCAGGGCCCATGGCCGCCACACTCACCTTGACCGACTCGGATTCGACCCGATCAGCCAGGAACATGGCCGACTTTGCGCCAGTCTACTTAATGCTGCAGTTGTCTTCAGTGACTGTGGAGGCCATGGGCCCTGGGTACCTCATGAGAAGCATTAGGGCCACTCGGACAGAGGATGGGCCTAACATTATAAATAGGAATACAATAGGACTCGGCGTACATTATCTTGTATGACAAGGATAGGATGTAGTCCTAGTCGGGCACGTTGTATTCCTAGAAGGAAATCCCTTGGTCAGAGTCTGACTGGAATTCCTACCCTATAACCCTATCCCCTAGTATATAAGGGGAGGCAGGGCGCCCCCTGAGGGCAACTAAGACAATCTCACCAGAGAAACCTCAAAGGCAATACACAACAGCTAGAAGTAGGGTATTACCACACCTTGAGGGCCTAAACTAGGATAAATCATCTTGTGTTCCTATGCAATCCATCTAGTTTAGGTCTCCCGAGTAGCCCCATATTCTTATTGCCGGTGTAAAACATCGATAGTTGGCGCGCCAGGTAGGGGCTTCGGCGAGATCATCTTCAACATGCCTGATGGATCCAATCACTGGAGTCGACGGCATCAACTTCTTCCTCGGGCAAACAATCAGCTTCGGGAGCCTCGACTTTGTTGCCGACGAACTTGGCAACCTTACCCCGTCCAACTCGGATCCGATCCAATCGGCTAGGGACTAGGCCGACTCCGCGCCGGTCGGCCTACGCAACGCCGCAGCAATTTTTGGTGATATGCAGCGGTGACCTCCAACATGCCCAAATCTAGGGACAATTCTTTCTTTTGGTGTTTGACTCGGACTCGACCTCGAGCTAGCCGAGATCGGGCTAAGAAAGGAGGAGATCGTCAATCTCCCGTTTGGACTAGGCAACACTGCGGATTTCTTCAATCAACATCTGATGCAGCAGACCCGATCCCCTGGAGTTCAACTCGGATACGGCTCAGAGCCGCTCGAGATTGGATCTAGGGAGGTCGGAGTCATTATAACCCCCCTCAACTATTCTGACTCTGACTCTCAATCGGACAGCACTTTGATGAGCTTTCCTCCACCACGTGAAGTATTTATGGCATCTAAAGTCTCAACTCCTACTCAGGAGGCACACCGACTATGTGATTTGCAAGACGAGGAAGCCCGTTGACTAAGTGAACTATAGGAGGACGACGCAAGACGCCTGCAGGCCAAGCGCAATGCTCGCAACAACAATCTGCGCAAGGCTGGGCGGACTGCTCAACAGGAAATCCTCCAAACCCGAGTCAGCGACCACGACGTCTTCGTAACTCCTCAATAGAACATTGTGGCCGCTGCAATCCTACTGGATACACTGTAGTTTGGGCTTGATTACCAGGCCACCCCGACGATAGCAAGGATTAAAGCCATGATCACCGCTACTGCATGCCAGCTGCATCAATAGTCGGGTGACACTCTCATACCGTCTAACAGGGCGGCTTCTCCAACGGCGATCTCATCTACCTCAACGCGACTGTGGAGGCCATGGGCCCCCGGGTACCTCATGAGAAGCTATTGGGCCACTCGGAGAGAGGATGGGCCTAACCTTGTAATCAAGGATACAATAGGACTTGGCATACATAACCCTGTACGACAAGGGAAGGATATAGTCCTAGTCAGGAACGTTGTATTCCTAGAAGGAAATTCCTTGGTCAGAGTCCGATTGGGATTCCTACTCTAAAACCCTATCCCCCGGTATATAAGGGGAGGCAGGGCGCGCCCTTAGGGCATAGCGCAAATCTCACTAGAAAAAACCTCAAAGGCAATACACCTCAACTAGACGTAGGGTATTACCTCATCTCGAGGGCTTGAACCAGTATAAATTGTTTCGTGTTCCTTTGCAGTCCATCAAGTTTAGGTCTCATGAGTAGCCCCACATTATTATTACCGATACAAAACATCGACAGTGACGCCGAGCAGCCAGCTCTAGTCAGCCACACACAGAGTCATGCCACACGTCACTTGGCAACCACAATAATGACCTACAGCACCGAAATCAAGATGACCGTCGGGACAACCAGGATGTCCAAGGCCGACTACGACGAGATCTCTGGCAAGACATTAACGCACGATGCCGCGAACGCGAGGAAGACGAGCGTCACCAACTAGATGATGAGTATGAGCGCTTCGGCCTCCACCATGAGCGGTTTCACCGCCGTAGTCAGAGTCAGAGTCCTCATATGGATGAAGGAGTACCGGCCTTCACCCATGAGCTGCAACAAGTTAACTGGTCATCAGGTTTCAAGCCGATTGGAATTGAAAAATATGACGGAAAGACCAACCCCGAGTCTTGGCTCATAGTTTACACTCTGGTGATCCGAGCAGCTGGAGGAGATCACAAGGCCATGGCTAACTACCTCCTAGTTGCTCTAGCTGACTCAGCGAGGACATGGCTAACTGGACTTCCTAAGAGGTCAATCAGCTCCTAGGGAGAACTCCGGGAACGCTTCATCGCCAATTTCCAAGGAACGTACGAGAGGCCATCTTCTGAGTACGAGCTGTATCAGTGCCATCAAAGGAAGAATGAGTGTCTTCATGATTTCATCAAGAGGTTTTCTGAGAAGAGGAATTCAATCCCGAAGATCAAGGATGAGGTCATCATCGTTGCCTTCCGTAAGGGAGTCAGAGACACCCCCTTCATTGCCAAGTTTACTCGGAAACCTCCCTCTTCTGCCAAGGCTCTTTTTGACATGGTGAACAAATACGCCGACTCGGCCGATGCAGTTGCTGAGGCCTTGGATGACAAGAAGGAGCCCTGGTAGAAGGACAAAAAAGACAACGACGAGCCAGCACAGAACAAGTCCGGCAACCGTAAGTGCAAGTTGGGCAACGTGGTGGCTGTTGTGGAGCGTACTCGGCCATGACCCCCGATGACAGATGAGTACCAAAAATTGATGAACGGGCCATGCCCTTTTCATCCAAAGGGCAAGCACGCGGCTAAGGACTACTTCATGGTCAAAAAGTTTGCTTCCGTGCAGACTTCAACATCTGGCAGCAATAAAGACAAAGACAAACCAGATCCAGGCACAGCCAATGACTACCAAGATCCCCTGGCTGAGTTCAACCACATCTTTGGAGGGCTGACTGCATAAGAGTCCAAGAGGAAGTAGAAGCTCACAGCGCGCAAAGTCAACTTAGTCTCTACAGACGCCCCTAGTACTTGTATTGGTCAGAAACTCCAATCACGTTTGACCGCGCGGATCACCCCGATCGGGTTACTCATCCAGGACGTTACCCACTCGTTCTGGACGCGGTCAACAGAAGCATCAAATTGAAAAAGGTTCTCATCGATGGAGGAAGTGCTCTCAATATTTTGTTCGCCAAGACGCCCGACGAGATAAAGATCCCTTGTTCCGAGCTACGGCCAAGTACAGCGCCCTTCCACGGGGTAATCCCTGGCCTGTCCTCCACTCCACTCGGACAGATAACTCTGCTAGTTACTTTTGGCACGTGGGATAATTTCCACAACGAGAATATCTGCTTTGAGGTTGCCGACTTCGAGACTTATACATACATGGCAGTGCCGCAATACTCGGACAGCCAGCAATAGCCAAATTCATGGCAGTGCCGCATTATACATACATGATGCTCAAGATTCTAGGACCAGCGGGAGTGCTTTCTGTTCTTAGCGATGTCAAGCAAGCCTTCACCTGCGACAAGGAGAGTTGTGAGCTGGCCTAATCTCAAAAAGCAATAGTTGGGCACGACAACATCCGACTAGGCACTATTACAGCAAATGAGGATGATCAAGTTCCGGCGAAAAAAGCAGCCAAGTCGGGAATTTCAGCGGACTTTGAAACAAAAAAGATCCCCCTGGACCCTTCCGACCCCTCCAAAACTGCTCTTGTCGGGACCGGACTCAACCCTAAATAGAAAGACAAGCTCATCACCTTCCTCCAGGCGAACAGGGATATATTTGCTTGGAAACCTTCCGACAAGCCTGGTGTACCAAGGGAGGTGATCGAGCATTCCCTCAACGTCAAACCGGACGCCAAGCCAGTCAAACAACCACTACGACACTTTGCACAGGACCGCAAAGATACCTTTCGGGAGGAGATAACCAAGCTCTTTGCAGCCGGGTTCATCAAAGAGGTCTACCACCTGGATTGACTGGCAAACCTAGTCTTGGTCCGGAAGAAGAACGGTAAATGGCGCATGTGCGTCGACTACACCGACTTAAACAAGGCATGTCCCAAAGACCCATTTGGTCTACCGAGAATAGATCTGGTGGTGGATTCAACTGCGGGGTGCAAACTTCTCAGCTTTCTCGACTATCACTCAGGATATCACCAAATCAACTTGAAGGAGGAGAACTGCCTGAAGACTTCTTTCATTACGCCGTTTGGAGCATACTGCTATGTCACTATGCCGTCCGGGTTGAAAAACACTAGAGCAACGTATCAACGAGCAATTTAGTAGTGTTTACACACTCAACTCAGGTGCAACGTGGAGACATATGTCGATGACGTGGTGATCAAGACAAAATCCAAGGAAGACCTCATCGCTGACTTGGAAGAAACTTTCCAAAGCCTTCGGAGATTCAAGATGAAGTTGAATCTGGATAAGTGCGCCTTCGGTATACCGTCCAGAAAGCTACTCGACTTCATCATATCACATCGAGCCATCGAGGCCAATCCAGAGAAAATCAATGCTATCATGAACATGGCACCCCCAACTAGTCAAAAGGACGTCCAGAAGCTGACAGGCTGCATGGCGGCACTCAGCCGATTCATCTCCCAACTTGGTGAACGGGGCCTGTCCTTTTCGAAACTATTGAACAAAGCAAACAATTTTCAATGGAGACCTGAAGCCTAGCAAGCCTTCGAAGACTTCAAAAAATTTCTCACATCACCTCCTGTGTTGGCTTCACCCATGCCCCAGGAACCACTAATGTTATACCTGGTGGCAACCACTTAGGTAGTCAGCACGGTGCTGGTAGTCGAGCGAGCAGAGCTAGGCCATATACAGAAAATACAAAGGCTAGTCTACTTCATCAGCAAGGTCCTAGCCGACTCTAAGATGAGATATCCTCAAGTCCAGAAGCTATTATATGGCCTACTCATCACTGTCCAGAAGTTGGTGCACTATTTTTGGTCGCATCAAGTAACTATTGTCACATCGTATCCACTCGAGGACATCCTACACAACCGCGAGGCCACTGGCAAAATCGCTAAATGGGTGCTCGAGTTGATGGTGTTTGACATCATTTTTCAGCCACGGAAAGCAATCAAGTCTCAAGCTCCAGCCGACTTCGTGCCCGAGTGGACAGAAGTCCAGATGACTACAAACATGGACAAGCTAGTGTATTGGATGATATACTTCGATGGTTCTCTATAGATCGGCGGTGCAGCGGCTGGTGTCTTGCTGACGTCACCCACTGGCGAAAAACTGAAGTACATTCTCCAAATTCACTTTTTGGCTTCCCACAATGTTGCCGAGTACGAGGCACTCATCCACGGGCTCCTCATTGCTATATCACTTGGCATTCGCCAACTGGTCGTATGTAGGGATTCTCAACTCGTGGTCAACCAAGTCATGAAAGACTGGACATGCCTCTACGATAATATGGCAGCGTATTGTCAGGAGGTACAAAAGCTGGAAAACAAGTTCGATCGGCTGGAGATAACTCATGTATTATGACAATACAATGAAGCTACAGACGAATTGGCCAACATGGGATCCAAATGAGAAGCTATCCTGACTGGGATTTTTGTCGAGCAACTATCGGAGCCATCCATCAAGAAGAAAGCAGTGCTTGAACAGTCGGAGACTGAACCTACCCCAACAACAAATGAAGTGCTAATCATCTCTCAAGACTAGCAAACTCCAATTTTCAAATTCCTCTTGGACAATGAACTCCTAGAAGATCACAACGAATCCGAGAGGATTAAACGTCGAAGCAAATGTTTTCTTGTAGTCGGAGAAGACTTTTACCATCGAAGTGCATCCGGAGTCCTCATGCGCTACGTCACACCTGAGGAGGACAAGCAGATTCTGCAGTTGATCCACTCAGGTATTTGTGGCAACCATGTTGCATCCAGGACGTTAGTCGGAAAGGCTTACAGGCAGGATTTCTTTTGGCCGACTGCGGTAACAGACGCTAAAGACATAGTTCATACATAAGAGGGATAACAATTCTTTGCAAGGCAAACACATCTTCCAACTGAAGAACTTTAAACAATTCCAATCTCTTGGTCCTTTGCAGTTTAGGGGCTTGACATGGTCGGGCCGTTCAAAAAAGCGCCAAGAGGGTTCACACACTTGTTCGTCACAGCGGACAAATTCACAAAGTGGATGGAGGCAAAACCTGTTGCTACCATAACAGCAGCATGTGCAAAGGACTTCATCATGAGTATTTTATACCGATTTGGAGTTCCTAACCGCATCATAACGGATAACGGTACTTAGTTCACTGGCGGCATGTTTCAAAATTTCTGTGATGACTTCGGCATCAAGATCTGTTATAGTTTTGTGGCACACCCATGGAGTAATGGGCAAGTCGATCGTGCCAATGGCATGGTCTTACAAGGTATCAAAGCTAGGGTATTAGACCGACTACAACCATATGTAGGGCGGTGGGTACAGGAACTCCCATCTGTTCTCTGGTCTCTAAGAACCATGGTTAGTTGGGCAACAGGGCAATCCCCTTTCTTCCAAGTCTATGGTGCTGAGGCTATGTTACCAACCGAGTTGGAGTTTGGCTCTTGTGGAGGCCATGGGCCCCGGGTACCTCATCACAAGCATATGGGCCACTCGGATAGAGGATGGGCCTAGCCTCGTAATTAGAGATATAGTGGCACCCGACAGACTTTGCCTTGTACGATAAGAAATATACAGTCCTAGTTGGGTAAATTGTATCTATAAGAGGAGATCCCTTGGCCATATCTGGCTAGGATTCCTACCTTGTACCCCTATCCCCCAGTATATAAGGGGAGGCAGGGTGCCCCCTGAGGGCGAAAGATCATAGATCGGCACAAATCCTCAAAGGAATAACACCACAACTGGACATAGGGTATTACCTCACATTGAGGGCCTGAACCAGTATAAAATCTCCTTGTGTTCCTTTGCAATCCACTGAGTTTCCATCCGCCGAGTAGCCCCATATTCATATTGCCGGTGTAAAACATCGATAGTTGGTGCGCCTGGTAGGGGATTTGCCGAGATCATCTTCATCAAGCCCGATGGATCCGATCAAGGGAGTCGACGGCATCAGTTTCTCCCCCGGGGAAACGATCACCTTCGGGAGCCTCGACTTCGCCGCCGACAAGTTCGGCAACCTCACCTTGACCAACTCGGACTCGATCCGATCGACCGGTCAGCCCACAAGACACTGCAGCCACCCTCGTCGACTTGCTGCGGTGATCTTCCACTTGTCCGGGTCTCGGGACAACTCTCTCCTTCGGCATCCGACTCGCGCTAGGCCTTGAGCTAGCCCGGGTTGGGCTAGGAAGGGGAGAGATTGTCAATCTCCCATACAGACTCGGCAATGCCGCAGATTTATATTCCACGCGGCAGACCCGATCCCCCACGGTTCAGTTTAGACACGGCCCTGTGCTGTTTCAGATTGGATCTAGGGAGGTCGGAGTCGTCCTTACTCCGATCAACTACCCGGATTCCGACTCCAAGTTGGACAACTATTCGAACACCAGTTCAGACACCAGTCTGGCGAGTTTCCTTCTGCCCCGAGAAATCTTCATGGCATCAACCCCTCCACCGGAGGTACGCCGACTACGCGAACAGCAAGAGGAGGGGGCCCGTCGACTGCAAGAACAACAGGAGGAAGAAGCAAGATGCTTGCGCGCCCGCAACAATGATCTGCGCAGGGCCAGGCGGACTGCACAACGACAAATCCTCCAAACCCGAATTGGCGACCACGACGTCTTTGTTACACCTCAACAGAACTTCATAGCCACAACAACTCTACTGGATACACTCCAGTTCGGGCCTGATCACTAGGCCACCCCAACGATAGCAAGGATAAAAGCCATGATCACTGCTGCTGCATGCTAGCAGCGCCAACAGTCGGGCGATACCCTCATACCGACCAGTCGGTCGGCTTCCTCAGCGGTAGTCTCATCCACCTCAAAGCAACGCCGAGCGGCCGGCTCTAGTTGGCTGCACACGGAGTCACGCCAAACATCACTCGGCAACCCCAACAACAACCGGCGGCGTCAAAGTGACCGTCGGGACAATCCGGATCTCCGAGGCCAACTACGGCGTGACCTTCGGCAGGACATCAACGCTCGACACTGCGAACAAGAGAAAGACGAGCAACGTCGACTGGAAGATGAAAACGAGCGCTTCGGCCTCCACTATGAGCATTTTTGCCGCCGTATTCGGAGTTAGAGCTCTCATGCAGATGAAGGTGTACTGGCCTTCACCGAGGAGCTACAACAGGTCGACTAGCCATCGGGTTTCAAGCCTACAGGCATCGAAAAATATGACGGCAACACCAATCCTGAGTCCTGGCTCACGGTCTACACTCTGGTAATCCGAGCAACCGAAGGAGATCACAAAGCCATGGCTAACTACCTCCCAGTCGCTCTAGCCAACTCAGCGAGGACATGGCTAAAGGGACTTCCCAAGCAATCAATCGGCTCCTGGGGAGAACTCTAGGAACGCTTCATCGCCAACTTCTAGGGAACATACGAGAGGCCATCTTCCGAATACGACCTATATCAGTTGCTATAAAATCATGTGCTGAAAAATTGGCTTATCTTGTGATTTATGAACTTGGCATTGGAAAGTGTGATAAGCGTGTGTACGACTGGCGTGGGTCAGGTTGTGAATATCTATGCCCGAAAACGGTGTGTTTGGTCTATTTGTGTGTAGGTACTTGGAGTCAACCTTGGTCAACGGTGGGATCGGGACTAAACTCAGGGAGGAGTTTAGGTCCAGAACGATCAAGGATGTCGGGTGACAAGGTGATACACGGTGGATGAAAACTGTGTGGGAAGATATTCAGAATGAGCTTCGCAAGGCAGTGTATAAACACTGGAAAAATTGAAAAGGAAAAAGGAGTCCGTGACATGGTGCTACAGTACCACAGGGGTACTGTAGCACGTGGGGAGGTGCGTGGGCCTAGCGCGGTCCAGGCAAGACAACAATCCAGATGGCCCACAAAGGGGTTTTGGTTCTATAAATAGTGACTCCGTGTTATTTTTTGGTGAGATTTTTTTAGAGTTTCTAGAGAGCGAATTTGTCGTGGAGAAATTTTTTGGATGTTTTGGAGAAACATCTTGTAAGCACAATCTTGGTAATAAAGGTAAAGTTTATGGAAGATTAGTGCGGTAATTAATTTCTCTTTCTCGTTCATCTTTATGCATGCCTAGCAATGGATTTTAGATTGATTTGTTTTTCTTCAAGATTTGGGTTGGTTTCTTTGATCTAAAATCTAGCTAGGGTGTTTTTCTAGTGTTCTAGAAAGTTTGGTTGGTTAATTATTTTTGGATCTCGTTTAATCAATTAATTAGGGTTTACTTAATTTCCGTCAACCTTCTGTTCAGTAATATTGTTTCGTTAATATCTCAAGATCCAGAAGTTCGATTGATGTGATTCCAGTCGGGTTTGTTTGAAAATTTTTTCTAGTTTATTCTGACAAATTTTCAGGTCAATCGGAGTTACGGATCTACGGCTACAATCTGTTTAGTGACGAAACAGTGTTCTGTCCAGATTCTAAAAATGCGGTTTTTCAGGTTTTGTGATTAGGGGAAAGTGTTAAATTTTATTTTTGACTTATGCAATCATTCACCCCCCTCTGATTCCCTATCTTAGTGTGAGTCGATCCTACAGTTGCATCAAAGGAAGAACGAGTCTCTTCGTGACTTCATCAAGAGGTTTTCTGAGAAGAACTCAGTCCCCAAGATCAAGGACGAGGTCGTCATCACCGCCTTTCGAAAAGGAGTGAAAGACACCTCGTTCATTGCTAAATTCACTCGGAAGCCTCCCAACTCTGTCAAAGCTCTATTCGACATGGTGAACAAGTACGCCGACTCAGCCGACGCTGTTGCTGAGGCCCTTGATGACAAGAAGGCACACTGACAGAAGGAGCGGAAGGACACCGATGACGCGGCCCCGACTAAGATTGGGATTCGCAAACGCAAGTCGGATGGCTTCATTGTGGCAATCAGTCACAGCAGTCTTCGACTTTCAACAACTGAAGATTATCAGAATAACAAGTGACAAGCTCGGGGGCTCAAAAGCCCAAACACAAGGATGGCATCCCCACTCCCAAATACCGAACAGCTAAGTCGCTCTCTGATAAATAGTTCCTCATTTGGCCTTGCCATTGCTGCAGCCGGTTACACCTAATAGGTGCACAACTACACTTTTTCTGTTTTTCTCTTAAAAGATTGCAAAAGTAATCGAGTAGCATAAATTCCGATCCGTGAAACTTTGTTCCATGAAAGACAAACTCAAGTCACCCAAAACGCGTGTCTGGGAAAGAGCCATGAGCCAACTCCCGACGCTAGGGGGCTATGACTAGTCAGGCAGAGTGTTTAAAAGTAAGGGGTCAACTACTCGGGGAAATTAATATCAAAATGTTGACGCCGAAAATCTGCCGGGGGCCGTCCGGCGTCTGGGAGACACGCGAAGGCCTGGGAGATTTGCTTCACTCCAGTGCAGGTCCTAAAATCTTGAGGTTCGTAGGCGTGCCAGTCAATTTGACCCTGCAATTGACAAGGAGAAAAGATGTCAAATTCGTGAGCCAATTGGCTGGAAGCCGGCTTGGACTCATCTCTTCGGCCGATGGCCGATACGCACTGTAGCACTTATACATCAACTAGAAGCCGATGATGGCATGACCAATAACATAACAATAAATAAGTATTAAACTAGCCGATCATCGAAGGGATGCTCAAAAACCGTCTGTAAACTTGGTAAAGTAAACAAGCAGGATGCGTAAGCAAATAGATTAAATGAACTTCAGCCGATCATGATTAAGGGTACTGGTATCGCCACGGAGATATTGCCCGTGCCCGTGCCCGGGCCCTTGTGTGCACCTGCGCCCGGGATCTTCATCTACTGTCCGTATC
Source organism: Oryza meyeriana var. granulata (assembly GCA_003991445.1). NCBI lineage: Eukaryota > Viridiplantae > Streptophyta > Magnoliopsida > Poales > Poaceae > Oryza > Oryza meyeriana. The sequence goes on along the minus strand of RYFJ01003123.1, from coordinate 103,124 downwards.
CGTGCCCGAGTTCTTACCTATGCTTGTGCCCAAGTCCTTGGCTGCGGTCGTGCCCGGGAACTTGGCTGAGGTCGTGCCCGGGAACCTGCTTGTGCTCGCATTCGGATCAGCAGAGTAAACCAATCGGCTGGCCCTTACCCGATCATAACAATAATGCAGGCAAGAATGCATAACAAGGCAAGCAGCATAATCGGCTATATTTAATAAGAGATAACTTATCGGCTAAGCACTCCAATAACAACATCGCATAAAACCCATTGGCTTATTAAGAGTAACGTTATTATTGTCAGTCTAGTAGATCGGACCCAACCGTTGCAGCACAGACTGATAATGATAACGAGATCTCAATAAGCTGATAGATCTGATGCGATCGTGATGCTAAAACATGATAACTTACCAGCTATACACCCCGATAAGATGCTTGCGCATAAAGTATCAACCTAGCAGGAACGATTTATCGCTAGCAGTTTAGTAGGTCGGACCTAACCGATGCAGCATAAACTGATGATAAACCGCTCCCAGTAAGCCGATACGATCTACGCACGCGTGATGTGATATACCTAATCAATCTATGAGATCAAACTGAACTGATGCAGCCATAGATAAAGTAAATATATCGTGGTAAGCCGACTACCATAAACCGACTAGAATATCGGACCTAACCGAGGAAGTCCTAGCCGATAGGTAGCCGGGGTGACGAGACTTACCCTCTCGCAGGAGGTCGGACCTAACCGATGCAGCCCGGCTCGAGAAGCAAGATCCCGTTGGAAGGGTGGCGATGCGCCGAGTTTGTATTGATCGTTGTGATAATTTACAAGGTCCCCAGGCGTACGTATTTATACCCCGAGTTATACGAGTCCTTATTGGACACGGTACATGATTTCCTAATTATAACAAAAAACGCTAATAAGCCCCGACCGGACACGAGGTCAGGTTTCCTAAAGATAAACACTTGCCTAATTAATAGATACAGTAAATAACTGCCATGCTGCGGTCTTCACGGCTCCTTCCCGGAATCGGTCTCTTCTGGATCAATTTCCGTTAGTTGACTGCAATTTTCCCTTTGACCGAATCTGATACAGGGCCTTACCAAATTTTGGCGTCAACACATGCCCCCCAATTTCGGAGTTCTTCTATAGGACTTCAAAATTCTTTCACTTTGGGCCTCCAGATTTCTTCCATACCGAGGCGGCCCAAGGTAGCCGACTTGCCATAATTGTTTGAAACAGTACCAACGGCCTCGATTCCCGCCCGGTCATCATATCTCTATAAAATGCTTCATCTCCCTAGCCCTTTTTTACGCTTTCACATCACTAGAGCACCACCGCTTCATCTCCCAAAAGATTGATAAGCTCTAGCAAATCCAGACGAACCGTCGCAACTGATGAGGACATCACTAGCTCGGATATGACCCTAACAATTTTATGTATTCATCAACCAAAGGTGCATGCTTTCTACATAAGATTTATACATTATATATTTGAACAGCCGTTACTGCACCATGAGTTTTGTGTGTTCTCGTTTGCAGAGATACTTGCTTGGGTGAACGGAAAGAGGCCAAGCGCAAGGAATGCATGGATGATCAAAGAAGTTGATTGGGGACCAAACCAAGACCTTACGCAAGTCTACTCCTACATCACCACGTCACTTTTGGTCCATAGAAGGCAAGACATAAAGTTCTGCACGTTTTGAATTCGGATTCGGGCCTCCTGACAGCATCAACTTCAAATGGCCCATGAGTACTTGTTGGAAAGCTTATGGAGTCTACTTTCATATGGTTTTGGTCCCATGTCAAAATTCCTCCTGAGCTGTCCGGAATCATCAAAACAAGACACGTATCTCTTCCAGTCTGAGTCTGTTTTGGGCCTTAGCCTTGTAATTGTGTCGTGGGCTAAACCCAAGGGGTGTGCGCCCTAGGGATAGCCCTAGGACGTCCCAACTCCTATATATACAGTAGCCATCGTTGTTTAAAGGTGGGTTTTGCTTAGATTATTCTGTCCTTGAACAGTTTCGCCGTCTAGATCGGTTTGTAGAACCTCAACTTCGTGTGCTAAACATTCATCTGCAATTCAGATTGCGTTCTTCCTTGTTCTTGTGAGTTTCTTCGATTGCTTGCAGGGATAAAATCTTCGTGGTGAGGTCGACTATGTGAGAGCGTGGTTGATAACAACTAGACGTGTGGGTGTAGCGGTTGCGAGGTGACGGTCGCTGATCGGAAGCCTCAAAACGTGAACGTCTTCACGTCGCCAAATTGAACCTATCGGAAGATCGGGCACCCAGGCGCATCAAGTGGTATCAGAGCACAGGTTGCCCGATAGGTATTATCTGTTCCCATTTATCCATCTTTGTTTTTTTACCTAGAGTCCAAAAAAACCAAAAATTTATTACCACCGTATTCTTCGTAGTTTTAGGTTTATTCCCTGTCCAAACCCCTTTGTGCCTTTGCAAAATTTATTTCAGTTTTGCTTTGTTGAGTCTGTGTCCTAGGTCAAGTTAGTGGTCGCTGGTTTAGAGTCGTGTTCGTGGTTCTAGTTCTAACTTTTGCATTGCGCGAGAGCCTGCCTTGAGAGATCGAGTTCTACTCGGTTTCAAACTGCAAGCCGCCTTGAGCTTGTAACCCGCTTTCGCAAGCCTTTTCAGATAGGTCACAAGCCGCCTTGTATCAATCGCCCTGCATCGCTAGCCTCCTTGTCAGCCCCGCTTGACCTATTGGCACTTATACTCTAGCCGGAGCAACAGGGTTGAGCCGCTAAACCCTAGTTCGCGCTACCTGTCTTAAAACAGCCATAATTTTTGCATACGGACTCGGAATTGGGCAAACTTTATATCTGTGGGCATCTACAGAAAATTTTACATCCGGTTGTCCCCGACTTTGTCGGATGCGGTCGATCTAAAATCATGAAATTTGGCCTGCAAGACTGAGTTTTCAAGCTCCGAAGTTCCTGCACGCTTTTAAGAGCGCTTCTACGTGTTTTTCTAGGGTCTGTCCGTGCATTATATCGAGTGGCCAATTTTTGTGGTTGCTTCCTGTGTACTAGGTGTATTCCTAGAAGAGAAAAAAAAACAAAAAAAAAGAAAAAAGGAGAAGAGAAAAAAAAAGAAAGAAAAAGAAAAGGATAGAGAGCTGTTTTTAGTGAGCAGTCTTGCTGAGCTGATCTTTCAAGATATTCAAGAGACTTGGTGAGAGAGAGTTGTCCTAAGTCCTTTGTTTCTTACTCTCGCTTGTTAGGCTGGTTCTAGGAACATGTCTCGGCCAGCGACTGCTACAAGTATTTGGAACACTTATTCAGCTTTGCTATTCTGTTATTAATTTTTGCTAATCCTTGCTACCATACTTTTGAGCCTCCCGAGATCCACAAACTTCTTATCAGTATAGATTTGATCCAAGTAATCGCAACACTCACCGCTGTCAATGTCCCACCTCTCCGGTCGTACCACCTGCTTCAATCGGTAAGAATATCATAAGAGTTCGGTAAGACGCTTTTGGTTGCCTGAGAGTGTGTGATTCCACCGTCCACTACCTAGTAGTTGATAGGGATAAAACTTTTTTGTTGTTTTCTATTTTCTACTAACAGTGGCAGGATTGTGATGACATAGCATGGACTCTATACAACAAGACCTTCAAGCGATAGCTGAGAGCATGAAAGGTCTCCTTAGTAAATATGCACAATTGAGACGACATCAGCAGCCAGCTACTATTTCTTCTTGTCTTCCACTAACTATGACAGTTCACACCAAGGACAAAAAGGAGACGAAGAATTTGGATGAGAGCCCTACCATAGCTGCCACATCATCTTCGACAAGTGAAGGTAAAACTGTGTCATCTCCCCCTTCGTATAATGGATTTGGTGCTGAAGCATACATGAGTTGGGAAGTTGCGATTGATAAAATTTTTTCTCATCGTCATCTGTGTGATAAACGAAAAATTAAGAATGCTGCTAGTGTCTTGACTTCTCATGCTTTAATATGGTGGCAAGATTTAATAACGTCTTCACATGATAGATTGCCTCAAACTTGGAACGATATGAAAATGCTTATGCGAGAGAAATTTGTTTCTCCATCTCAGAATTTTGCTTACAAAAATAAAGTGTGTCATTTAGAGAAGCGACCCCTTGTTGTCCCTTCTTCTGTGACTAACCTTTTGCAGGATAATGAGAGTACTTTGGTACAACGAGTGCTAAGTTCTCAAATGGAGAAAGCGGAGCAAAATCAATGACACAATTTATTCCAATCAAGGTTTTTGGTTATGAATCGAGCATGCCGTGTTATTATTGATAGCGAGAGCTGTAGCAGCTTGGCAAGTTTAGATATGGTGGAGAAGCTTGGATTGCTGACTCAACCACATCCTCAGCCTTATTACATCCAGTGGTTCAATTCTTGCGGTAAGTTGAAGGTAAGTAAAATTGTGAAAGTGGAGTTTTCAGTAGGCAATTATCATGATAGTGCCATATTCGATGTTGTTCGAATGCAAGCATGTTCTCTACTTTTGGGTAGACCTTGGAAATATGATAGAGATGTTGTGCACCGTGGTAGAACCAACACATACACTTTTACATATAATGGCAAGAAATTTAAGTTGCTACCTATGTCCCCTGCTAAAATTTTAAAAGATGATCTTGAGAGGGAAAAGATTAAAAACCATGAGGTTTTGAGAAATAAATGTAATAATACTAATGTTTTGATGCCTTCACCTAAACCTAACTTATTGCAAAACGAACATATTGCTTTGGGCACTGACATTTTGCATGTATCTGAAAAGAGCCAAGGTAATGAGGAAAAGAAGAAAGACATAGAGAAAGAAGATCCACCTATTGTTCCATGCATTTTTCAAGATGGTTTAATTAAGAGTGCACCTACAGTTTTTGAAAATGAGAACAAAGGTAACAGAAATGGTGCTACATTCACTCCAGGTATGGATAATTTTGATGTGCTATATATGTCCACTAATCATGTTAGTTTAGAGCAATCTCCAGTGGAATCGTATGTTAACTTACCTTTGTCACACGATGATTTGGTTCCTATTTCTTATGATAAAGAAGAGTTGTGTAATGCTTCACTTATATCCGTGCCACAACTAGTGAATGAACATGTTAGTAATGTTGTTGAACCACCATGTCCTGATTTTAGAAATGTTGTTCATATTGCTAGCGAGAATGAAGAGTTTAGATTGCTATCTTCTTTAAATACTTGGGGCTATATTCAATTTGATAATTCTCTATCTAGTTCCTCTAGTTGTTTAAATGAGTTGCAGGTTGGTTTGCAAGAAGGGGAGTGTTGTGAGCAGCACAACAATACAAAGTGTTCTGCGTGTTTAAAAATTTCAGAATCCAACCATATGCACAATGCTACTTCACCCTATGTGGTCAAAGATAAAGATATGTTCATCAGGCTTAATGACAAGGTGAAACCGCGGACGGTTTCCAATCAAGAAGGGGAGGATGATGAGGACATCACTAGCTCGGATATGACCCTAGCAATTTTATGTATTCATCAACCAAAGGTGCATGCTTTCTACATAAGATTTATACGTTATATATTTGAACAGCCGTTACTGCACCGTGAGTTTTGTGTGTTATCGTTTGCAGAGATACTTGCTTGGGTGAAGGGAAAGAGGCCGAGCGCAAGGAATGCATGGATGATCAAAGAAGTTGATTGGGGACCAAACCAAGACCTTACCCAAGTCTACTCCTACATCACCACGTCACTTTTGGTCCATAGAAGGCAAGAGATGAAGTTCTGCACGTTTTGAATTCGGATTCGGGCCTCCTGACAGCATCAACTTCAAATGGATCTAGCCGCTGATCTAGAAGGACTTTCGGGGCCCATGAGTACTTGTTGGAAAGCTTATGGAGTCTACTTTTAGATGGTTTTAGTCCCACTTCAAAATTCCTCCTGAGCTGTCCGGAATCATCAAAACAAGACACATATCTCTTCCAGTCCGAGTCTGTTTTGGACTTTGGGCCTTGTAATTATGCCGTGGGCTAAACCCAAGGGGTGTGCGCCCTAGGGATAACCCTAGGACGTCCCAACTACTATATATACAGTAGCCGTCGTTGTTTAAAGGTGGGTTTTCTTAGATTATTCTGTCCTTGAACAGTTTCGCCGTCTAGATCGGTTTGTAGAACCCCAACTTCGTGTGCTAAACATTCATCTGCAATTCAGATTGCATTCTTCCTTGTTCTTGTGAGTTTCTTCGATTGCTTGCAGGGATAAAACCTTCATGGTGAGGTCGACTATGTGAGAGCATGGTTGATAACAACTAGACGTGTGGGTGTAGCGGTTGTGAGGTGACGGTCGCTGATCGGAAGCCTCAAAACGTGAACGTCTTCACGTCGCCAAATCGAACCTATCGGAAGATCAGGCACCCAGGCGCATCAGCAACCCTTTTCTTCGGCTATTGATTCCCGCATCTTCTTCCTCGCTCGTGATGGCATCAGCATCCGCAGTCCCTGAGGTAATCTTCCTGCCCGATTATTTCTCCCGATTTTGTAGTCTAGATGCACCCAATCCGCCATGTTCTTCATCTGTTCTTCGTTGTGTTCTTGTTTACTGTAGCATCTTAGAGACCAAATCTTGATCCCGGCCGCCGATTACCCAAACTTTTTCTACCATGGCCCCATGGGTAGTGAAGATCCCACAGATTTTATAAGCGCCGAGACCCAGCATATTCCTTTCAAGAACTCGGCCATGCTAGTTAGTGACTGGACCAATAGCTTCAGGTCATGGCCGAGTAAGCTGCCTGGGTGGAGGGATTGGTACATCAGAGTATCGGCTGCGAAGAGAACCCTCTGGGAAGAATCACATATCGGCCACTGCATCAATCTCTCTCTGGCCGATATAGAAAGGAATGAACCTCTGCTCGCATCGGCCTCATACTTCTGGTCCAATGCCCTCAATGCCTTCATGTTCGGGCACGGGCCGATGACCCCCACCTTGCTAGATGTGACCATGCTCACCTGTCTTGACACGACGAGCTACATCGACCCCTTCAAGCTCCGCTTCAAACCTGCTCATCGGCTCCAAGCAAAGAACATCGGCGGCTGGTCCAGGTACATATCTATCCATAATAAGGGAACTGGATCAGTCGATGACCGGGAACATGTTGCTTTTCTAAACTTATGGCTGGAACGGTTTGTCTTTGGTGGTGCAACCCTCGGTCCGATGATCAACATGCAATGTTTGGCAGAATGCCTGGTTGATCGGAAACAGATCCCCTTGGGGCAATTCCTCCTTGGCGCCACCTATCAACTGCTTCACCAAGTGGCGACCAAGCTATCGGCCGGCCAGCCCGTCGGCCATATCGGGGGTCCTTGTTGGTTTGTACAGCTTTGGCTCAATGTCTACACCTCCAAGGCCTTCTCTGGGACTTCTCTTCTCAAGCAATCCTTTCCAGCCGATTACATAGAAGACCAAGATCCCATTTACCGCCAATGCGTTTCCATGGGCGAAGCTGCATCGGCCCTCTCTGGCAGCAAGATAACCCCCGCTAGACTTAGTCAGTGGTTCAAGGGGTTTTATTATGGTTTCACCAGGGAGGCCACTCTCTGGTTTGCATATAATGACGCATCATCATTTGAGATGCCTTCCAACTTTGACCCACTTAATGCTTTGGATAATGATGAGTCCAAAGCCATATTCTTATCGGCCATCACCCCTCGTCTGCTGCCAACTGGCTTTTCCCTGGGCCGATCACAACCATCATATGAGTTTTACCACCCATCGGTCGGCTCCCGCCAGCTTGGCCTTGGTCAACTTCCGATCGGCCTATTCTTCATCGACAAACTTCAGGCCCGGGGCAACGTCAGCAACGCCCTAGAATATGATCGGATGCGGACTTTGACAGACCCCCTTCTTCTAGGCGCCGCCACCGAGGTGTATATCTGCACTGCCAACACCAAGCTTTTTGTCCGATGGTGGTCAGAATGGAAGAAACATATATTCAGCTTAGCGGCCACCTGCTACTGTTCCCGTCTTGACACCGAGTACATCGAATCCGATGAAGAGGTAACACCCGCAAGCCTTAATCATCATCTCCAATTATCTCTCACTCTTATTTTGCAGGCTGCCAGCGTCGAGCCCCCAACAACAAGCAATAGCGGTCGGCCGATTCTGTATCAACCTCCATCGGCCACTCCAAACTTAGGGCGTGATGCTCCATCTCCATCGGCTCTCCTCAAGGCGCCTCGGCCGATAGGACAAAAAAGGAAGAAGTTAGCGCATCGCCCCTCCCTGAAGAAGCAGAAAACCGGTGCCGTTGTCGTTACCACGACGCCATCTTCTCCCCAGACAACATCGGCTCCCTCATCCCCTCAGGTATGCGCCAAGTCTTGACATTATTACCCACTCTCTCATTCATCTTACTAGTTTCCTTTTCAGCTCGAGTCATCGGCTCCAGAACCTCAACATTCCTCTGACATCCCTCCAAGCACTGAGCCGATGGCTTCTCCAGCTGCCCCACTCTCAGTACCAAGTCCTCCAGCCATCGATGAGACTGTTCCTATTCCATCGGCTGACATCGGCCCCTCCGAAGAACAACCTATTCATCTCTCTGAAGCTGATGCCACCCGAGCTGCCGATGTCCTTCCTCAGGTAATCTCTTCATGCCCATACTTCACTTCTAACTTTCTATTGATCCTTTTACCGATGCCAATTTTGCAGTCCTTAGCCGATTTGTTTTCCTTTGACATCGGCAAATACTTGGAGGCAGAAGACGAAACAGCCACCAGCGCAGCAACCAAACCATCGTTCCCAGCCGATGTGCGCGATTATTTAACGAGCATCAACAGTCGGCTGGAAAACCCAATTGATGCGCTAGTGGAAGACTGTGGGCCGATTCGGGCAACACTCGCAGAAATTGAACACCATCTGCCCGAAGAACTCGTTGATGCATTAACCCCTACAGCATACCTGGAGTCTCAAAGGTTTAAACTCATCAAGCTTAGACAGCGCATAGCCAATTGTGCTGACCAACAGAAGATTACCCAAGATATCCAAGCCAATCGGCTATCAGCCCAGATAGAGAAGAAAAAACTTGATGACATGGCAGCTGTCCCCCAAGAGCTCCAATCCAAGCTAGATCAACTGAAGAAGAAGGAGGCCGATTTGCTGGTAGAACTTGAAAAAGTTCGCAAGGATCTTGAAGCAACAGAATCCCAGCTTATTGGCCTGCCGCAAGCCATCCAAGACCAAGAGGCTAAGGTTGCAGCGACGGTGCGTCAAGTCATTCATCAGCGCAAGAACTTGAAGACCATCCCGGGCTCCGATGAAGACGACATCCGGGCCATCAATGAAATTGACCAAATCCACCTGCACGCAATCGAAACGATCCAAAAATTCATGTAAATTAATGACCGATGGCCTCTTGAAACATGTTGTTTGTGCTGTAATATATCCTGATCGGCTTTGTTGCCTGCCTCCTTCACCCTTGATAATATTTCTGTTTGATCTAAAGGCGATATCGATTGATATCGGCTATCTTTAGGTGATGCAAAAACATCGGCTTTCCGAACTATTTTAGAAATCGGCTGCACTTAACCGATTTAAGAATTGATCCAAATGCTAGGATAGTATTTCTTGAGATATTTTCCGTTAAGCGCTTTAGCAAACTCCGTCCCGTCAAGATCCTCTAATAAATAGGCATTACCAGGCACATAGCGACTAATCCGATAGGGCCCTTCCCAATTAGGCGACCATTTTCCAAACTTATTATCCCTGGACCCAATCGGCAAAATCAACTTCCACACAAGATCTCCCTCGGCAAACGATTTATTCACCACCTTTTTGTTGTAATGCCGAGCTGCCTTAGCCTTGTTCTCCTTAATCCTTTCCAATGCCCTCAACCGATTCTGAGCCAAATCTTCAAGTTCGTCCGTCATTAAGTTATAATAATCATCGGCTGTTAACTGATTCTGCAAAGAAATTCTCCTAGAGCTGATGTTAGTCTCCCAAGGTAGAACTGCCTCATGTCCATATACCAATTGATACGGCGGCACCCGAGTAGATCCGTGACATGCCATCCGATAGGCCCACAATGAATCGGCTAATGTAGTATGCCATCGCCGCGGCTGCTCATCAATTTTCCGCGTAATCAACTTGATCAAATTCTTGTTAGAAGCTTCCGCATGTCCATTGGCCTGAGCATAATAAGGCGATGAATTTAACAACTTGATTCCCATACTGGCAGCAAACTGTTGAAACTCATCAAACACGAAGATAGACCCCTGATCAGTAGTTATCGTCTGAGGAATCCCAAACCGATAAATTATATGCTCCTTTACAAACTCGATCGCTTCCTTGGACGTAACTTTCTTCAAAGGAATCGCCTCTACCCACTTGGTAAAATAATCTAGCGCCGCCAATATGAACTTATGTCCTTTACTTGATGGAGGAAAAACCTGGCCGATCATATCAATTCCCCAACCTTTGAACGACCACGGTTTCATGATAGGATTCATAGCCGATGCTGGTGCTCACTGTACATTTCCAAATTTCTGACAATCTTGACACCCTTTATAGTACCTGAAGCAATCTTCCAGCATTGTCGGCCAAAAATATCCTACTCTTCTCAGTAACCACTTCATCTTATGAGCCGATTGATGAGTCCCACAGACGCCTTCATGCACCTCGCACATAACCACTTTGGCTTCTTCCAAATTCAGGCACCTAAGCAGAACTCCCTCAAAAGTCCAATAATACAGTTCCCCATCAAGCAGCACATACTTAGTAGCCTTATACCGAACCTTCCTGGAAACCAATTGTGACGGGTTTTGCAAATAATCAATTATCTCCTGTCTCCAGTCATCGGCCTTTTTCTGAATGTCAATATCGGCTATTTCAACCTCAACCTGCCTATTCAGCCGATACCCTGAAGCAATCTGCGCAAGATCATTGGCTTCTAAATTCTGCTCCCTGGGAATATGTTCTATTGATACTATCTTGAAATCCTTTAACAAATCCGTACACTCCTCATAATATGACCTCAAAACATCATCCCTGCACTCATATTCTCCAGACAACTGCTTGACCACCAATAAAGAATCGCCAATTATCTCTATGACATCGGCTTCGATCTCCTTTAAAAGCTGTAGACCTTTTAATACCGCCTCGTACTCCGCTTGATTATTAGTCCGATAAGGTTTAATTGTAAAAGCAAACTCAAAACTTGCCCCCCGAGGCGATATAATAACCAAGCCGATACCAGACCCATGTTTGCAAACCGATCCATCAAAAAATAAAGTCCATGGGATCGGCTCTACATAATCCTCATGAGCCCCTCTGTGTAGTACAATGAAATCGGCCACTGCTTGTCCCTTGATTGCTCTAGCCGATTCATATCTCAAGTCAAACTCTGTCAAAGTAAAAATCCATTTACCAACTCGCCCTTTCAAGACTGGAGCTGACAACATATATTTGACCACATCGGCCTGGCAAACTACTGTACACTCAGCCGATAGGATATAATGTCTTAACTTTGTACATGAGAAATATAAACACAGGCATAACTTCTCCACCACAGGGTACCTTGTTTCAGCATCCAAAAGCCTTCTGCTGAGATAAAATACAACTCGCTCTTTTCCCTCAAACTCCTGTATCAAAACAGACCCGATGGACTTCTGATCGGCTGATAAGTACAACCTGAACGGCACCCCTTTCTGCGGCGGAATTAAAATAGGTGGGGAACTCAGATAGTTCTTGATCTTGTCAAATGCCTTCTGCTGTGCTGCCCCCCACACAGACTCTTGATCGGCCTTCAACTTCAACAACGGAGTAAAAGATTCAATCCTCCCTGATAAATTTGATATAAATCTTCTAAAAAAATTAATCTTGCCAATCAATGATTGCAGCTCTGTCTTATTGCTTGGTGGCTCTGTAGTCTTAATGGCTCTGATGCTTCGCTGACTAACTTCAATCTCTCGTTCATGAACCATAAAACCCAAAAACTGCCCAGCCGATATACCAAAAACGCATTTATTGGGATTCATCCTTAGTCCGTATTTCTTGGCCCTCTCCAGCACTTTTCGCAGATCAGCTATATGGCTTTCCTCACTTTTAGACTTAACCACCACATCATCAATGTAAATTTCTACCAACAAGCCGATGAGATCATGAAATATATAATTCATCGCTCTTTGATAAGTCGCACCGGCACTTTTTAATCCAAAAGTCATTACTACCCACTCATACAAGCCGATAGCTCCTGGACATCGAAACGCAGTCATATGTATATCTTCTTCAGCCATAAAAATCTGATTGTATCCTGCATTGCCGTCCATGAAGCTGATAATCTTGTGGCCTGAAGCTGCATCCACCAATAAATCTGCTATCGGCATTGGGTATTCATCCTTGGGGGTAGCTTTATTCAGATCCCGGAAATCAATACATATCCTCAATTTTCCATTTTTCTTCTCCACCGGGACGATATTAGAAACCCACTTAGCATATCGGCATGGCCTTATGAACTTGGCATCATACAACCTTGTGATTTCCGCTTTGATCGGCTCATATAACTCTGCCTTGAATCTCCTTGGAGCCTGTTTGAATGGCCGATATCCTGGTTTAACGGGCAACCGATGTTCAACAATTGATCGGCTTAATCCTAGCATCTCATGGTACTCCCAAGTGTCGATGTTTTACACCGGCAATAAATATATGGGGCTAGTCGGCGGATGTGAACTCGGTGGATTGCAAAGGAACACAGAGGGATTTTATACTGGTTTAGGCCCTCAATGTGAGGTAATACCCTACGTCCAGTTTGTATGTATTCCTTTGAGGATTTGCGGTGGTGATTCTGGTGAACCAACTCAACCTGCCCTCATGGGGCGCCCTGCCTCCCCTTATATACTGGGGGACAGGGTTACAAGGTAGGAGTCCCCATCGGATTATAACTAGTAGATCTCCCCTTAGAGATATAACGCACCTGACTAGGACTGTATATTCCTTTCTATACAAGGCGAAGTCTGCCGAATCTAGCTATATCTCTAATTATAAGGCTAGGCCCATCCTCTATCCGAGTGGCCCATATGCTTGTCATGAGGTACCCGGGGCCCATGGCACCCACAGTAGCCCCCGAGACCTTCATAGTTGAGTCACAGCTGATGCCGAGTGCTCATCCTCCACGGTGAAGTCTTCCCGAGTGCATTGCTCCCGAGTCCTGCTTCATGTCAGCTAGCAGCGAGGCTATGAAGGGCTTCATGTAGATGTAGGAATAGTGTGCGCCGAATAGGCGCACCTATTAGGTGTAGCCCCCGACTTTGTGCTTAATTGTGAAGACAATTAAACATAAAGTCAAAGATCTTTAACCTTGTAGTCTTTCCCGAGTAGTATACTACTGGTATATAAGACTCTTCGGTATCATGTCAACCGGAATATGATTTATAGTCTTGCCGAGCAGGGAACTACTCGTATGTAGGACTCTTCGACTTCATGTCAGTCGGAATGTGTGTTTATAGTCTTGCCGAGTAGGATGCTACTCGTATATGGGACTCTTCAGCGTCATGTCAGCTGGAAAGGGGGTGTTTATAGTCTTTTCCGAGTATTATACTACTCGAAAATTAGACTCGTCGGCATCATGTCAGCCGGGATGATTATTTATAGTCTTTCCCAAGTAATATATTACTCAAAAATTAGACTCGTTAGCTCCATGTCAGCTGGAAAAGGGTTTATAGTCTTTCCCGAGTGGCGTCCCATTCGGAAGTTAGACTCTTCAGCTCGTCAGCTGGAAGAATGTTTATAGTCTTTCCCACGTAGTATACTACTCGAAAGTTAGACTCCTCCGCATCATGTCAGCGGGAATGAGAAATTTATAGTCTCTCCCGAGTAGTGCACTACTCGAAAGTTAGACTCTTCCACATCATGTCAGTGGGAATAATGTTGCTCATGGCAACTGATGGCCATGCATGTAGGCCGAGTACCACTTTATGAAAATAAATCCACGGCGTGGTCAGGTGTACCCGAGAAAGATACCTGCATCCCCAATTTTAATGAAGACCAGCTTGTGATCCTTGTAAGGATATATCCTCGAGACCTGGTGGATAAAACAGATACCCAAACATATATGTTTAGCAATAAGGCTCTCATGAAGCATATCTGTTTACCTCATCGGCTCCTTTGTTAGCACCAGCGCTATCATTTCAACTCAGCCTGCGGGCGGACCCATATGGAGCATGCTACTGTAGAACTCATATCTTGGTGGCTGCTACCAAATAAGCCGGCCTGAGCCGACCTATCCGGCATAGCTCTATAGAAGTATCATCCATCGCCTATCAGGATGAGTTTTTTGGTGTCGATAACCGCAATCAGCCAGAGAAATCCTTATTCGCAAGCCTTTCCGACTTATGTTCTGGATGCAGCCTGGTTGCCACAGGTGCCCGAGCAGGTATGTTGCAGGATCTGCTTGCCCTCCTCAGGTGTGACGCAGTGCATGAGAACTCCGGATGCGCTTTGACGATGTAAGTCTTCTCTGACTTCAGAAGAGCCGAGCAGGGTACCCGAACCTTGCATTAGCATAGGATTCGACTAGCGACCCTCATGGGGCATACCCTACCCAACAGAGTTGTAGCCAAGCGAGGTACCCGAACCTTGCATTAGCATAGGATTCGGCTAGCGACCCTCATGGGGCGTACCTCACCCAGCCGAGTGATATACGACCCCCGACTAGTGCCGGAAGTCGGTTGTCAGCTCCCATGGAGCGTAGCCGGGGAAGATGACGTCCCGACTGGCGCAAGTACTCGGTAAGTAGCCCTCATGGAGCATCCCGAGTGTATTTTGGCAGACTTGTCCAGCCCCCGAGCGTAGGAGATGGGCTCGCAGCCCTGAGTTCCTGTCACGCATATCCGGAGCTGGGCCTGCAATATAAAGATATCGGATGAGTAGCATCTGACGATGAAAATAATCACCCGAGTAAAATGTATTTTACAATATATGTAAATACGAGTTCTTCCTCTTTTTGATATTAATTTCCCCAAGTAGTTGACCCCTTACGTTTAAACACTCTGCCCGACTAGTCATAGCCCCCTAGCGTCGGGAGTTGGCTCATGGCTCTTTCCCAGACACGCGTTTTGGGTGACTTGAGTTCGTCTTTGATGGAGCAAAGTTTCACGGATCAGGATTTATGCTACTCGAGTACTTTTGTAATCATTTAAGAGCAAAAACAGAGAAGAGTGCAGTTTGTGCACCTATTAGGTGTAAGCGGCTGCGGCATTGGTAAAGCCGAGTGAAGAAATATTTATCAGGAAGCGACTTAGCTGTTCGGTATTTCGGAGTGGGGATGCCATCCTTGCGTTTGAGCTTGTGAGCCCCCGAGCATGTCACTTGTTGTTCTGATAATCTTCATTTGTTGAAAGTCGAAGACGATTGTGACCGATTGCCACAATGAAGCCGTCTGACTTGCGTTTGCGATTCCCGGCTTTAGTCGGGACCGCGTCGTTGGTGCCCTCCCGCTTCTTCTGTTTGGATGCCTTTTTATCTTCAAGGGCCTCAGCAACAGCATGGGCTGAGTCGGCGTATTTGTTCGCCATGTTGAATAGACCCTTGACAGAGTTGGGAGGCTTCCGAGTGAATTTGTCGATGAATGATGTGTCTTTTACTCCTTTTCGAAAGGCGGCGATGACGACCTCATCCTTGACGTTCGGGATTGAATTTTTCTTCTCAGAGAACCTCTTGATGAAGTCACGAAGAGACTCGTTCTTCCTTTGATGCAACTGATATAAGTCGTACTCGGAAGATGATCTCTCGTAAGTTCCCTGGAAGTTGGCGATAAAGCGTTCTCGGAGTTCTCCCCAGGAGCTCGTAAGTTCCCTGGAAGTTGGCGATAAAGCGTTCTCGGAGTTCTCCCCAGGAGCTGATTGATTGCTTGGGAAGTCCTGTTAGCCATGTCCTCGCTGAGTCGGCTAAAGCGACCGGGAGGTAGTTAGCCATGACTTTGTGATTTCCTCCAGCTGCTCGGATTGCCGTAGTATAGACCGTGAGCCAAGACTCGGGATTGGTCTTGCCGTCGTATTTTTCGACTCCTGTAGGCTTGAAACCCGATGGCCAGTCGGCCTGTTGTAGCTCCTGGGTGAAGGCCGGTACTCCTTCATCTTCTTGAGGACTCCGACCCCGACTTCGGCGGCGAAACCGCTCGTGGTGGAGGCCGAAACGCTCGTTCTCGTCTTCCGGTTGGCGTTGCTCATCATCTTCTCGTTCGTGGTGTCGAGCGTTGATGTCCTGCCGAAGATCACGTCGTTGTCGGCCTCGAAGGTCCTGATCATCCCGACGGTTGCTTTGACGTCGCCGGTTGTCGTTGGGTCTGCAGAGTGACGTCTGACGTGCCTCCGTATGGAGCTGACTGGAGCCAGCCGCTCGGCGTCGCTTTGAGGTAGACGAGACTGCCGTTGGGAATGTCGACCGATTGGTCGGTATGAGGGTATCGCCCGACTGTTGGTGCTGCTGACATGCAGCAGCGGTAAGTATGGCTTTTATCCTTGCGATGGTCGGGGTGGCCTGGTGATCAGGCCCAAGCTGGATTGTGTCCAGTAGGGTTGCGGCGGCCACGATGTTCTGTTGTGGCGTGATGAAGACATCGTGGTCGCCGACTTTTGTTTGGAGGGTTTGTTGCTGAGCGGTTCGTCCGGCCCTGCGTAGGCCGTCGTTGCGGGCGTGCAGGTGTCTTGCTTCTTCCTCCTGTTGTTCTCGCAGTCGGCAGGCCTCCTCCTCTTGTTGTTCGTGTAGTCGGCGTGATTCCTGAGTAGGAGTAGAGCCGTTGGATGCCATGAAGATTTCTCGTGGCGGGGAGAAGCTTGCCAAACTGTTGTCCGACTTGGGGTCGGAATCCGACTGAGAGTCGTAGTCCGACTGAGAGTCGTACTCGGAGTAGTTGATGGGGTTGATTATAATTCCAACCTCCCTAGATCCGATCTCGAGCGGCTCTGGGCCGTGTCCGAGTCGAACTCCAGAGGATCGGGTTTGCCGCGTTGGATGTAGATTGTAGATATCCGCGGCGTCGCCGAGTCCGAACGGGAAATTGACGATCTCTTCCTTTTTTGGCCCGATCTCGGCCGGCTCAAAACCGAGTCCGAGTCGAACACCGAAAGAAAGAGTTGTCCCTGGAATCGGGCGTATTGGAGATCGCCGCAGCATGTCGTGAGAGATTGCCGCAGCATCGTGTAGGCCGACTGGCGCGGAGTCGGCTGGTTCCTCGGCCGGATGGATCGGGTCCGTGTCGGCCAAGGTGAGATTGCCGATCTGGTCGGCGACGAAGTCGAGGCTTTCGAATGTGATCGTGTCACCAGTGGAGAATTTGTCGCCGTCGACTCCGGTTGCTGGATCCATCGAGCTTGTAGATGTAGATCTCGCCGAAGCCCCTACCTGGCGCGCCAACTGTCGATGTTTTACACCGGCAATAAATATATGGGGCTAGTCAGCGGATGTGAACTTAGTGGATTGCAAAGGAACACAGAGGGATTTTATACTGGTTCAGGCCCTCAATGTGAGGTAATACCCTACGTCCAGTTTGTATGTATTCCTTTGAGGATTTGCGGTGGTGATTCTGGTGAACCAACTCAACCTGCCCTCATGGGGCGCCCTGCCTCCGCTTATATACTAGGGGACAGGGTTACAAGGTAGGAGTCCCCATCGAATTACGACTAGGAGATCTCCCCTTAGAGATATAACGCACCCGACTAGGACTGTATATTCCTTTCTATACAAGGCGAAGTCTGCCGAATCTAGCTATATCTCTAATTATAAGGCTAGGCCCATCCTCTATCCGAGTGGCCCATATGCTTGTCATGAGGTACCCGGGGCCCATGGCACCCACACCAAGCGAAGCAATCCCGATACTCCTTCAACAGTGTTATCAATTCTTCTCGAAGTTCAGGACTCAACCTTTTGCTTATGTACGTCGGCCTTGGCTTATCTCCTGGTCCTATGTCGATCTCCTCCAAATTATCGGCCGACGTAAATCCTTGCCCCAGTTTCCCCTCAAAGTCTTCAATAGAGCCCATCAGAGTAACAATTCAGAGCCGACTTGCTGAATCGGCTGTATCCCTTGGCTAGTGACCTTAAGATAGTCTCCTTCCCACACTTTCCCGGATAGGCAATCAACACCATCAGCCTCCCAGATTGGTAAATCGGTCATTGCAATGTTGGTTGACCGATCTACTAGGACCACCTCGGCTTGATCTCCCTGCCATTGTATCAAACATTGATGCATAGTCGAAGGCACGCAACAGTTCACGTGAATCCAGTCCCTGCCGAGAAGCAAACTATATGATCCCTTTCCGTCGATGACGAAAAACGTGGTAGGTAGTGTCTTATTCCCCACTGTCAACTCCACGTTTAATACGCCTTTCACCTCTGATGAATTCCCTCCGAAGTCTTTTAACACCATATTTGTCTTGATCAGATCTTCGGCAGTCTTCCCCAATTTCCGAAATGTGGCATGAGGCATGAGATTAACTACTGCTCCCCCATCAACCAGCATCTTTGTCATCGGCTTCCCATTCACATAACCCTTGATATATAACGGTTTTAGGTGCCGATGCTCTGACTCTTCAGGTTTATCAAATATGGCCTGATCAGGTTGCAACGTTAATTGAGCGAACACTTCCTCATTGCCTTCTTCATCCGATGAAAGTGCTTTATACTCCTGAGGCAAAAGAACACCATATTTGCTGGGGCCGATTGATCAGCTTCATCGTCTTTTCTCTTCACGCGCCATACTTGTTTAGTTCTCTTGTGACGATGATCGGCCTCTTCCTGATCCTGTCTCTGTTCTTCTTGTTGCTCTCGGTGTCATAGTCGCTGTGCCCTTCTTTTCTGATTCTTCGTGAATATCCCACTAGGGCACCATTGAGGATTCTGGACTTGTTTTTCCTGTACTTCCTCTTCATCCTCCTCAAAGAACTCTTCATGGATCGGCCCTAATCGGCTATGAACTGATGCTCTTTTTCCAAGCGACCGATTCTGTGAAAACCTTTGCTGCTGATCACGCTGATTCCCCATATCACTGCACTCGGGGCAATCTTCAACTGATGGCAGTCTCATTCCTTGATCCCAGCAGAATCAGAAGAACGGGCAGTCCCAATGCGGATTATATCTTCCTGGTTCATCCCTCTGTTCCTCATACCTTGAATATTTTTCTATCATATCCGATGAAGTAATCCTTGACTTATACCTTTGACGTCTTGCTCCATCGGCCTGATCCCTTGATGATGATCCCGCATAAACCATGTTTACGGGGAACAGGTGCCCATCGATCTTCATCGGCTTCTTGTCTTCGAACTTGATTCTTCCCTGTTCGACAGCCGACTGAATTTGTTGCCGAAAAACCTTGCACTCATTAGTATGATGCGATATAGTATTGTGCCACTTGCAATATCTTTTCTTCATTAGTTCTTCGGCTGAAGGAATCACGTGATTCGGCGGCAATTGTATCTGCTTTTCTTGTAACAGCAAGTCAAAGATTTTATCGGCTTTACTAATATCAAAATCATACCATTCTTCTTTGCCGATATCCTTGACCCATGGGCATGATACTGACTTCTTGTTCCTGGCCCACTCTGCCAATCCAACCTCAGCATCGGATCCCTCATCGTCTGAGCTTGATGAATAAACTTGAACTTGAGCAACCCTTCTCTGACATTTATCCTTTTTCGCCTCTTGGAACCGGCTTTCATGAGCCGATACTTTTTGTACCAGATGCGCCAGGGACTCGAACTCTTGTGACGAAAATCTCTCCTTAATTGGCGCCAAAAGACCCTGGAAAGCCAGATCGGCCAGATGCCCATCGCTCAAGTTTAAATTGTAACATCGGTTTCTGACGTCCCGAAATCGCTGAACGTATTCCGGTACTATTTCATCTGGCCGTTGCCTAACCGATGTCAAATCTGTCAGTCTCATCTCGTGGATTCCAGCAAAGAAGTATTTATGAAACTGTTTTTCTAGATCGGCCCACCCCCGAACAGAATTCGGTGGTAATGAAGAGAACCATGTAAAAGCCGATCCAGATAGTGACAAGGGGAAAAATCTAACCCTCAGAGCCTCTTCAGCCGATGCCTCCCCGCACTGTGCCAGGAATCGGCTGACATGTTCCACTGTAGACGTGTTGTCCTGCCCTGAGAACTTAGAGAAATCCGGGACCCTGTATCGGTGTGGTAATGGAACCCTGTCGAACCACTCAGGATATGGATGCCGATACATAAATGTTTGTTCCTTGGGCTTGATCCCGAACTGCTCCCTTACTATTTCAGCAACCCTTGTTGATAAATCTTCTTCTCTCAGGTTGTCTTGTTGGTACTGGACAGGTGGAGTTTGTTGCCGATTCTGTCTATGATACTCCCTCTGGTAAGTACCTGGATCGGCCCCGCCTCCTGGATAATTTTGCTGATATCCCCTATAGTAAGCAGACCGATGATATCCAGCAGGAACATCCTGTTGCCCCCTAGCCTGGTTCTGTGTAAACAGGTTTTTTCATATGTCTCTGCTGACGTTGTAAGCAACTTGATTTGGTTCAACCTTTGGTGGGAGGAAAACAGGACCCCGAGTAGGCTCTTGAATAATCGATCCATCCACCGTCTTCTTTATGAGATTGTGAAGTGTGTTCACTAGAATCCCGGATTGATTAATGAGCGCGTGATGAACTGCTTCATTCACCATCTCTTGCAAGGGTTTTACTAGTGGACTCTGAGGTGGCGTACGGCTCGATTCTCCAACCAGTACTGGCTTCGGAAACTGGGATTTTTGAATCGGCCCTTGCCTTGTCATGCTGAAGGACTCTAAACACAGCTTCTGAAAATTGGCCATAGTTTGCTCGACTTGCTGTCTTTGTTCGTCTGTTAAATCTTCCATGCTGACCAGAATTATGTTGTCTGTTTTGACTTCTTTCCCGGCCATGTTGCAAATCTGATTGTTGAAACTTCGCGTCCCACCAGGCGTGCCAAAAACGTGTTGACGCCGAAAACCCACCGGGGGCCGTCCGGTCTCTGGGAGACACGCGAAGGCCTGGGAGATTTGCTTCACTCTAGTGCAGGTCCTAAAATCTTGAGGTTCGTAGGGTGCCTGTCACAGCCCTAAATCTAAAATTAAGGTAATTAGTGTTAAGCCCTAGCTAATCCTTTGCTTTGTGCTAGTTGTCACTTTCTAAGTTCTATATATCTAAAAATCCTACAAAAATTCCTAAACCTGTCAGGTGATGTGAGTAAGCCCCTGTAAATTTTACATAATTTTATCACTTCAATAAATACTTCAACGAAATCCCTCAAATCAGCAGAGCTAGGAAGCTAGCTGAAATAAATTAGTTTACTTCTAAAATTCACCACGTGAAAATGAAGACTAATTAGACAGAGCCCTTTTGCCAAAGTGTGTGCCAACATGAACCCTATCATCAGGAATTTTGGATTAATTTATCTCCCAAAGAAAACACATAATATGACAAGATCAAGGCACTGGAGAAACAAGTGAAACTGCAGCAAAACTGGATCAGTGTGCCTACTTTGCATTTTCACCAAAGGCAAACCAGAACACTTCTAACCATGAAATTTGGTCAGCATGTTAAACACATCTTCCTCTACCTCCATTAATTTTCCCACAATTTATGCTCCTCATTAATCTAGTGAAACAGTAGTGTAAAGACTGCCTGCTTGACAGCTAGCAAGACTTAGTTTCTGGAGTTTTCTCCTCTCATCTTTCACTGACCAGTGGGACCCACAACACCCTGGCCCACCTGTAAGCCTCTGCCAGTCTTGGGACAGTGAGTTTCACCCCATTCCTACCCACACCCCTCTCTTTTCCATAGGAATTAACTCCAAGGACCCACAAGTCATAGAGTAAGTCTAGCTAAATATGAGTAGAACATTGTTGCCTGACATGTGGGACCCACCCTGAACACTGTAGCAGTGGAGACGACTCAGCATTTCATGGCAGACGTGTCTTCCTCTCGTTCTCCTCTCCCACAGCACACACGGAGTGACTTAGATGAACTCCTCCATGGAGCATCGACCATTTCGACTCAAACTCCGCCAGTAGAACCTCTCGCCCTTCCTCTTCACGCTCCCACCGGAGAAATCCACAGAATCCCCAAAGATCACCGCCGTCAAGCTTATTCTTCCCTCTGCTGAAGGTGTTCGGTTGAGCTCGAGGTTGCTCCAGTGAGCTCCACCCTTTCTAAGCTTCGGGAACATGATCTATACCTTCTGACCGTTCCATTTTTGTGCTTGGTTGCCCTAGGATCGCCGGTCGAGGCCGTCGTGTTTCGCTCTCTGCTCTATTGCGCCGCCGCCGGCGTTGCCTCGCCGTTTCCGGCCGCCTCGGAGCAAGTCTGACCGGACCACCTCGCCTTCAGTGTCGCCTCACTCCCAGGAGACGCTGGCCTCGACCAATCGAACCGCGACACAGTATACCGAGAGATCGACATCGTCTTCTTCCCCTCCGGTCAATCCGCCGCCACCGCTGATTCATCCTCTGTGGTGAGCCTGACTTCGATTCTTTGCACCGTAGCCGTCCTCAGGAAGTTTGTAACCTGGTAGACACCGTGTCCTAGCCGTAGGCCGACTGAACTGAGCTACCGTCGTGGAGCCGAAGCTTTCCGCCGCCACCGAGCCGTCCTCGACGTCGCTGCTGCTGCGCCGACTCTGTCGGACCCCGCGCGTCGCTTGGTGAGACTCCTAGAGCTCTAAGATAGTGCCTGCATGCATCAGTTTAGCCAGCCCGAGCCCGTAGCCTCTTTTGTCTCATCGGCCCGAAAAGACCCGCCGCTGGAGCTCGCCGCCGGCGAGATTCCGGTAACCCGAGGTGTCAAGAAGACCGCCCTTAGCTCCGCCGTGAACTCCTCTATCTTTTCTCTTTGGGGCCCGGCTACAGCCGAGCCGCCGTTCGCCGTCACCGCCGCCGAGAAGCTCGCCGGCTCTGTCTGCCCGCGTCCTTCTCTTTTCGCCAGGCCGGACCATACACTCTAGGAATGGACGGTCCGTTCTGTTGTCCCAGGCGCCTGACTCTGTTCTGTCTGTATGGCGCTCAGGCCCTACCTTTATAAATTCATATCTTGATCATTTTAACTCATTATTGAGTGAAACCAATTTTGTTAGTTTTGTAAATCTGTGAACTTTAATACTGTCTAATAAAATATTACCACTTTTGTACAAAAAAATCCTATAAAATAATAAGAAACAATAATAACTCATTTTTGTGCTTAAGAACTTGAAATATTTATATAAAATCCATTATAACCCCTTTTTGAGGTAAACCAAATTTCTGTGAATTCATAAAAATGTGCTCTTCAATTTTGTAACATAAAAAGTGAGAACTTCTATATAAGATTTTTCTCTAAAAATAGAGATATTTTTTGTATACCTTTTTATGGCCTTGAACTTTATAAATTTCTAGAAAATTCATCCTATTTGCTAAAAATGTGAAACCACTTCTGTTAAACTCAGAAAATTGTAACCTTACTGTGGAAAAGTTGTATTTGATAAAAATACCTCCCAGAATAGTCCTAAGTAATTCAGTAACCTTTCTTTTTGTTAAACTTGTAAAATTCATATTTATTTCATTTTAATTTGAATTTCAGTAAACCAAATTTTGTTAGAACCAGTAGGTTATACACTTTCATCTAAAAATGATCATACAAATAGAACCTTAATGGGAAATGCAAATTACCCCTAATACACTGGGTAATACACAAATAATTCCAAATCTGCCATTTTCAGCGTATATGGCTTGTTATTTTTGTATCTCTCAATCCGGAGATGCAAATGACTTGGTTCTTTCTCCTAAAATCTTATTAGAGCATGCCCTACCTACTGTATTTATCTTAGAATTTATCGATCATCTTTGCAGGAGCATGTTTATTGGATTCTTATTTGCATGTTCGTTATTTATCGATAGATTCAGAGAATACGGAGTACGTGGAGGTTGACCCTGAGGTTGAGAGTGTCTTCTCGCTACAGCAAGGCAAGCGTCTAAGCATATTGAACCTATGTTTTCAATAAATTGATTTATTTGTGAAAAACAATATCTATATGCATGCTTCAGTCTGTTTAAAATGGGGAAAATGGGTAGAGTTAATATTACCCAATTGTATGCATTTCCATTCCTTGGTTATTGATCTCATGTTTATACCTTGTCACCACTAGTTAAGGACTTTGGGATACGTTTATTTTACCGAATGCTTAGCCATGCTTATTCTAGACTTAGCAAAATCCGATAGATGGAGCTGTCGGTTCAAAACTAGTTAAAAGCGAATGGATGGGTTAAAATCTGAAAAGAATCACTTCTAATGTATAATTGAGAATATGTTTGACTTGGACGGATGATAGGGCGATGAAGGGATGGTGTTTCCCCGATGCACGTAGCTCCGTCTGGGTCGTGAAGGACCGAACATGTTAACATCTATTCAAGCACCCTACGTACTTCCACACGCCGGGAGTGGGACAGCTTAACTCAGTAGCACGGGAGGCTGTAGCCATCTATGCCCGTCCGTCAGTCGTGAGGATGGATTTCCGTTGGAGGACCTCGAGCGCGCCTGGACTGGCCGGAGGTGCCTCCCATGACGGTAAGCCCGCCTTAGTCATCACACACGCACGACTAAGTCGCCGGGGGCCCAGACGTGGTTTAGGTGGTTGGGGCTAAGCGTGCAAAAGGTTCTGTTGTGACCTCTAGTCCGCACTCAATGTGTAGAGTGTGGGTACCGGCAGGTACGAATCAAACTAGAGTGTAGCCGTTTGGCTTCTATCACATCGTGTGGGTAAAGATGTACACCTCTGATCAGAGTAAGAACTATTCGAATAGCCGTATCCACGGTTACAGGACGATCGCTTGATGTGCTAGTTACTCATGTTAGCATCCAACTTGGGATTATGTAGTTACCTTGACTTAGGATAGTCATGGAAGGAGGGGTCTATGCAAGGGAATTTTTGATGATTAATAAGTAATGGATTTATATGAAAGGTTTTATTATTAAATATGACTTGTCTTCAGTCATGAAACATGGTGTGCTAGTGTAGCACAATTGCTTGGGCAAGGGTGGCCCATGGATGATGCTTAGAGCACGGTTGGTGCTCATTTATATTTCATTTTCAGAACCATATACTATCTGTCTTAAAATTTCAGATTGAGTTATTTCACAAAATGCTTATAGTTTCAAGTATTACTTGCTCAATAAAATCAGCTTTGTGCAAAATCAAATCAATATAGCCTTCTTCCTTGATGTAGAAACCAGCATATTTCCTTTGTACTATTATTATTGTGTAAGTCTTGCGGAGTACCATTCGTACTCACGTTGCTATTTTTCAGGTGAGGACAACGACGAAGCTGATGTGGTCTACTATTATCCCGCCGAGGGTGGCGAGG
The DNA here is from genome assembly GCA_003991445.1 of Oryza meyeriana var. granulata. Lineage (NCBI taxonomy): Eukaryota > Viridiplantae > Streptophyta > Magnoliopsida > Poales > Poaceae > Oryza > Oryza meyeriana. The sequence continues at coordinate 77,801 of RYFJ01003123.1, read as the reverse complement.
ATAATTAGTAGTTTGAGTTGAGCTCTATCCCCAGTCGGTTGCCCTGTGCATGGGTTTGGCACCACTGGTTCTTATCTTTTGTGTTTATATTCCGCTGCAAATCTTTTGTGTCACTTTGTGATGAATTAGGGTGTGAACCCTCTAGGTAGTACCTATAACTCTGCTGCTCGTCTATCCATTTTTAGAGTACTTGTGATGTTTATCAATTGCTTGCGATGAAAGTGTGAGGCTAGTCGCTTTCCTGGGGACTAGTTGAACATGAGTATGAGTTGTGTATAATTGAGATGGTTGGGGGATAGCTATTGTGGTTCGAGTCCTCTGGGGTACGTATCGTGTTTGGTCGCCACCATCGAGTGGTTTGACGGGCGTATGACGGGGAGGACTGGCGAGCTATCCTTATGATTATCTCTTTTGTACACCTCTCGGCATTTTGGATTTGTATTGTGAGTGGGTAAAGATTATGGCAAGTCTGCGATGAGGATGGATGGTTACCGTACTTATTTGGCTTTTATTCGAGACCCCATCCATCTAGATAGTTCGCGTTGCCGTAATAGTTACTCTTTATAATGCACTTCCGGGGTGCCCACAGTGCCTGTCAATTTGACCCTGCAATTGACAAGGAGAAAAGATGTCAAATTCGTGAGCCAATCGGCTGGAAGCCGGCTTGGACTCATTTCTTCGGCCGATGGCCGATACGCACTGTAGTACTTATACATCGACTGGAAGCCGATGATAGCATGAACAATAACATAACAATAAATAAGTATTAAACTAGCCGATCATCGAAGGGATGCTCATAAACCGGCTGTAAACTTGGTAAAGTAAACAAGCAGGATGCGTAAGCAAATAGATTAAATGAACTTCAGCCGATCATGATTAAGGGTACTGGTATCGCCGCGGAGATATTGCCCGTGCCGTGCCCGGGCCCTTGCTCGCACCTGCGCCCGGGATCTTCATCTGCTGTCCGTATCCGTGCCCGAGTTCTTACCTATGCTCGTGCCCGGGTCCTTACCTAAGGTCGTGCCCAGGAACTTGGCTGAGGTCGTGCCCGGGAACCTGCTTGTGCTCGCATTCGGATCGGCAGAGTAAACCAATCGGCTGGCCCTTAGCCGATCATAACAATAATGCAGGCAAGAATGCATAACAAGGCAAGCAGTATAATCGGTTATATTTAATAAGAGATAACTTATCGGCTAAGCACTCCGATAACAACATCGCATAAAACCCATCGGCTTATTAAGAGTAACATTATTATTGTCCGTCTAGTAGATCGGACCCAACCGTTGCAGCACAGACTGATAATGATAACGAGATCTCGATAAGCCGATAGATCTGATGCGATCGTGATGCTAAAACATGATAACTTACCGGCTATACACCCCGATAAGACGCTTGCGCATAAAGTATCAACCTAGCAGGAACGATTTATCGCTAGCAGTTTAGTAGGTCGGACCTAACCGATGCAGCACAAACTGATGATAAACCACTCCCAGTAAGCCGATACGATCTACGCACGCGTGATATGATATACCTAATCAATCTATGAGATCAAACTGAACTGATGCAGCCATAGATAAAGTAAATATATCGTGGTAAGCCGACTACCATAAACCGACTAGAATATCGGACTAACGAGGAAGTCCTAGCCAATAGGTAGCCGGGGTGACGAGACTTACCCTCTCACAGGAGGTCGGACCTAACCGATGCAGCCCGGCTCGAGAAGCAAGATCCCGTCGGAAGGGTGGCGATGCGCCGAATTTGTATGATCGTTTGTGATAATTTACAAGGTCCCCAGGCGTACGTATTTATACCCCAAGTTATACGAGTCCTTATTGGACACGGTACATGATTTCCTAATTATAATAGAAAACGCTAATAAGCCCCGACCGGACACGAGGTCAGGTTTCCTAAAGATAAAAACTTGCCTAATTAATAGATATAGTATATAACTGCCATGCTGTGGTCTTCATGGCTCCTTCCCGGAATCGGTCTCTTCTGGATCAATTTCCGTTAGTTGACTGCAATTTTCCCTTTGACCGAATCTGATACAAGGCCTTACCAAATTTTGGCGTCACACAAAAGAGGAAGAACATGTATTTTCCATATACTGTAAATATATTTTATTCGGGTGATCATTTTCATTATCAGATGCTATTCATTCGATATGCTTATAATGTAGGGCCGGTTCCGGATACGCGTGACAGGAACTCAGGGCTGCGAGCCTATCTCCTACGCTCGGGGCTGGACCAGTCTGCCAAGAATCACTCGGAATGCTCCATGAGGGCTACTGATCGAGTGCTTGCATCAGTCGGGACGTCATCTTCCCTGGCTACACTTCATATGTGGGCTAATAACCTACTTCCGGCACCAGTCAGAGCTCGGGTACCACTCGACTGGGTGAGGTACGCCCCATGAGGGTCGCCAGCCGAATCCTACGCTAATGCTTGATTCGGGTACCTTATTCGGTCACAACTTTGCTGAGTTGGGTATGCCCCATGAGGGTCGCTAGCCGAATCCTATGCTAATGCAAGGTTTGGGTACCTTATTCGGCTAATATAACCGACCTCCGGCACTAGTCAAGGCTCGTGTACCACTCGACTAAGTAGGGTACGCCCCATGAGGGTCGCCAGCCGAGCCCTATGCTAATGCTAGGTTCGGGTACCTTATTTGGTCACAACTCTGTTAGGTTAGGTACACCCCACGAGGGTCGCCAGCCAAATCCTATGCTAACGCAAGGTTCAGGTACCTTATTTGGCTATAACTTTGTTGGATATGGTACGCCCCATGAGGGTCGCCAGCCGAACCCTATGCTAACGCAAGGTTTGGGTACCTTATTCGGCTTTACCCAAGTCAGAGAAGACTTACATCATCAAAGCGCATCCGGAGTTCTCATGCACTGCGTCACACCTGAGGAGGGCAAGCGGATCCTGCAATATACCTACTCAGGCTTCTGTGGCAACCAGGCTGCATCCAGAACATAAGTCGAAAAGGCTTGCGGCTAAGGATTTCTCTGGCTAATTGCGGTTACCGACACCAAAAAACTCATCTTGACATGCGAGGGATGTTGGTTTTACAAGGCTGTGCTAGATAGATCGGTTTAGGCCGGTTTATTTGGTAGTAGACCCCAAGATATGAGTTTCTACAATAGCACACTCAATTTGGGCCGCTCACAGGCTGTGTTAAAATCACAATGCTGGTGCTACCAGTAGGAACCGATGAGGTAAGCAGATATGCTTCATGAAGGCCTAATTGCTGAACACATGTGTTTGGGTATCTGTCTTATCCACCGGGTATTGATGATATATCTTTATAAGGATCACCAGCTGGTCTTCATCAAAATTGAGGATGCAGGTATCTCTCAAGTACACCTGACCACACAATGGATTTAATTTCATAAAGTGGTACTCGGCCTACATGCTTGGCTAATAGTTGCCATGAGCAATATTATTCTAGCCGACATGACACTGAAGAGTCTAGCTTCTGAGTAGTGCACTACTCAGGAAGGACTATAAATATTTCTTCCAGCTAACATGATGCTGAAGAGTCTAACTTCCGAGTGGGACGCCACTCGGGAAAGACTATAAACACCCCTTCCAGCTGACATGAAGCTGAAGAGTCCCATATATGAGTGGCATGCTACTCTCCAAAGACTATAAATCATATTCGAGTTGAACATGATACCGAAGAGTCTCATATACCAGTAGTATACTACTCAGGAAAGACTACAAGGTTAAAGATCTTTGACTTTATGTTTAATTGTTTTTACAATTAAGCACAAAGTCGGGGGCTACACCTAATAGGTGCGCCTATTCGGTGCACACTATTCATACTTCTACATGGAGCCCTTCATAGTCTCGCTGCCAGCTGACATGAAGTAGGACTCGGGAAGAAGACGCACTCGGACAAAGAGTACTCGGGAGCAATGCACTCGGGCAATCTTCACCGTGGAGGATGAGCACTCGGCATCAGCTGTGACTCAACTATGAAGGTCTTAGGGGCTGCTGTGGAGGCCATGGGCCCCGGGTACCTCATCACAAGCATATGGGCCACTTGGATAGAGGATGGGCCTAGCCTTGTAATTAGAGATATAGTGGCACCCGGCAGACTTTGCCTTGTACGATAAGGAATATACAGTCCTAGTCGGGTAAATTGTTTCTCTAAGAGGAGATCCCTTGGCCATATCCGGCTGGGATTCCTACCTTGTACCCCTGTCTCTTAGTATATAAGGGGAGACAGGGTGCCCCTTGAGGGCGAAAGATCATAGATCGGCACAAATCCTCAAAGGAATAACACTACAACTGGACGTAGGGTATTGCCTCACATTGAGGGCCTGAACCAGTATAAAATCTCCTTGTGTTCCTTTGTAATCCACCGAGTTTCCATCCACTGGGTAGCCCCATATTCATATTGCCGGTGTAAAACATCGACAGCTCTCCGTGAATTTGGGCCCACTCAGAAGACAAATCAAATAAAGACCGACTGGTCGAACTTGATTAGTTGGAGAAAGCAAGGGACATCGCAACTATCCAGTCGGCAAGGTATCTTCAAGGGCTACGTCGTTATCATAGTCGGAATATTCGTGGCCACGCCTTTTAGGTGGGAGATCTCGTACTGAGAAAAATACAAATCACCAAAGACAGGCATAAACTAACCCCTTTATGGGAAGGGCCATTCATTATCACTGAGGTAACACGTCCGAGCGCCTACCGACTAAAGACTGAAGATGGTGCCCTAGTCAGCAACTCATGGAATATAGAACAGTTACATCCTTTCTATACCTGTGTGGAGGCCATGGGCCCCGGGTACCTCATTACTAGTACATGGGCCACTCGGATAGAGGATGGGCCGAACCATGTAATTAGAGATAAGATAGTACCCGGCAGGCTGTACCTTGTATAATAAGGAAACATAGTCTTAGTCGGATAGGACTCTATCTCTAAGAAGGGAATCCCTTGGTCGTATCCGAATGGGATCCTTATCATGTACCCTTGTCCCCTAGTATATAAAGGGAGGCAGGGCGCCCCTCAGGGCAAGCACAACAAGAAGAACCAGATCATTGATCGCCATACACCTCAGAGGAATAACACCTCAACTGGACGTAGGGTATTACCTCATCTTGGGGGCCTAAACCAGTATAATTCTCTTGTGTTCCTCTGCAGTCCACTGACTTCACCCTCACCGAGTAGCCCCATAGTTTTATTGCCAGTGCAAAGCATCGACAGTTGGCGCGCCAGGTAGGGGCTCTGGCGAATTCCTCATATGAAGATTCGATGGATTCAATCAACGGAGTCGACAGCAACAAGTTCTCCCCTGGAGATGCAATTACCTTCGGGAGCTTAGACTTCATTGCTAATCAATTCAGCAATCTCACCTTGGCTGAGACAGATCCAATCTTGCCAGCCGGGGAACTAGCCGACGTTGCGCCAGTCGGCTCACAGGACGTCGCGATCTCCTTCCCCGACCTACTGCGGCAGTCCTTTACATCGCTGAGCATCGGGACAACCCTCTCCTTCGGCGTCCGACTCACGCTAGGCCTTGAGCCAGCCCGAGTTGGGCCGAGAAGGGGAGAGGTCGTTAATTTCCCGTACAACTCCAGCGACGCTGCGTATCTTTATTCCGCGCTGCCGACCCGATCTCCAGCAATTCAGTTTGGACACGGCCAAGCACCGTTTTAGATTGGATCTAGAGAGGTCGGAGTCGTTCTCACTCCGATAAACTATTCGGAGTCCGACACCAAGTCGGACAGCGGTTCGAGCGCTAGCTCGGACTTTAATTCGGCAAGCTTCCCCCTCTCCCGTGAGATCTTCATGGCTTCGACACCACCTTCCGAGGTACGCCGACTACAAGAGGAGCGACAAGAGGAGGCGCGCCGATTACAACAAGAGGAGGCCAACCGCGAAGCCTGCAATAACGAGCTGCGCCAGGCTGGGCGAGTCGCTCAGCAACAGATCCTCCAAACCAAGATTGGCGACCACGACGTCTTTGTCACTCCACAACAGAACGTTGTGGCCGCAGCAACTCTGCTGGACACACTCCAGCTCGGGGCCGATCACCAGGCCGCCCCGACTATCGCTAAGATCAAGGCGATGATCACAGCTGCTGCCTGTCAGCAGCAACAGCAGTCGGGCGACACTGCTATACTGACCAACCGGTCGGGTTCTTCGGCGACAGGCTCATCTGCGTCAACACGACGCTGGGAGGCCGGCTCCAGTCGGCAACGCGAAGAGTCCCGGCAAAGAACGCTCGGCAATACCAATAATGACAACCGGCGGCGTCGCCAGTACGATCACCGACCCAATCAAGACCTTCGAGTGCGACTGCACTGAGACCTTCGTCACACCATAGACGCTCGATGCGAAGAACGTGAAGAAGATGAACACCGCCGACTGGAAGACGAAAACGAGCGCTTCGGCATCCACCACGAGCGACTTCATCACCAAGAACGGAGTCAGAGCCCTCACGAAGACGAAGGCGTCCCAGCCTTCACTCGGGAGCTACAGGACGTCTTGTGGCCGACTGGCTTTAAGCCCACCGGGATCGAAAAGTACGACGGCAAGACAAACCCAGAGTCCTGGCTCACCGTTTACACCCTAGCAGTTCGAGCTGCTGGAGGCGACAGCAGAGTCATGGCTAACTACCTCCCAGTCGCGCTAGCCGACTCGGCGAGGACATGGCTGACAGGCCTCCCAAGGTGGTCGATCGGTTCCTGGGGACAACTCAGGGAGCGGTTCATCGCTAACTTCCAAGGGACCTACGACAGACCCGCTTCGGAGCATGACCTTTATCAACTGCACTGGAAGAAAAATGAGTCTTTGCGCGAATTTATCAAAAGGTTTTCCGAGAAGCGCAACCAAATTCCAACTGTCAAAGACGAAGCCGTCATCGCCGCCTTTCGCAAAGGGGTAAAAGACGCTCCGCTTATCGCAAAATTCACTCGGAAGCCACCATCCACGGTCCGGGCGCTCTTCGACATGGCCAACAAATACGCCGACTCAGCCGAGGCGGTCATAGAAGCCCTTGACGAAAAGAAGGAGCCCCGACAGAAGGACCAGAAGGTGAAAGCCGACAACGAGCCATCTCAAAATATGTCCGGCAGCCGCAAGCGGAAGTCGGACAACGAGGTGGCCAACATGGAGCGCAGCCGGTCGCGGCCCCAGTGGAACAACGACTACCAGAAAGTCATGAGCGGGTCATGCCCTTTCATCCCAAGGGAAAGCACGCGGCCAAAGACTGCTATATGCTCAACAAGTTTGCCTCCGAGCAAACTTCATCGTCTGGCGCCGACAAGGACAAAGACAAGCCAGACTCGGGTCCGGCTGATGATTTCCAAGATCCTCAAGCTGAGCTCAACCATATCTTCGGGGGGCCACTCGCGTACGAGTCCAAGCGCAAACAGAAGCTTTCAGCGCGCGACATCAACACGGTCTCCACGATGGACACCCCCCAATACCTGCGCTGGTCAGAGATGGCCATCACCTTCAATCGCGCAGATCACCCAGATCGGGTTTCCCACCCGGGACGCTATCCACTAGTCCTGGACTCGGTCGTCAGAAACATCAGGCTGAAGAAAACCCTCATTGACGGAGGCAGCGCGCTTAATATCCTGTTCGCCAAGACTTTGGACGAGATGAAATTTCCTCGTTCAGAACTACGGCCGAGCACTGCGCCCTTCCACGGGATAATTCCTGACCTGTCATCAACTCCACTCGGGCAGATAACTCTGCCGGTAACCTTCGGCACGCGGGATAATTTCCGCACAGAAAGCGTCTGCTTCGAGGTCGCCGACTTCGAGACTACGTACCACGCAATACTCGGACGACCGGCACTCGCCAAATTTATGGCGATACCGCACTATACATACATGGTGCTAAAGATGCCTGGACCAGCAGGAGTCCTCTCCCTCCGCAGCGACATCAAGCAAGCCTTCACCTGCGACAAGGAGAGCTGCGAACTGGCTCAATCACAAGAGGTGGCAGTCGGGCGCGATAGCATTCGGCAAGCCGTCACAACAGAAGTCGAGCAAGATCGAGTTCCGGTGAAAAAAGCAGCGAAGTCGGGAATTTCAGTGGACTCTGACACGAAGAAGATCCCCCTGGACCCTTCTGACCCCTCCAAGACTGCTCTAGTCGGGACCGGACTCGACCCCAAATAGGAAGACACGCTCGTCACCTTCCTCCAAGCCAACAAGGATATCTTCGCATGGAAACCGTCCGATATGCCGGGCGTACCAAGGGAGGTGATCGAGCATGCCCTAAACATGAAGACAGACGCCAAGCCAGTCAAGCAACGGCTGCGGCGCTTCGCTCAGGACCGCAAAGATGCTATCCGGGAGGAAATTACCAAGCTCCTCGCAGCCGGGTTCATCAAGGAGGTCTACCACCCGGACTGGTTGGCAAACCCAGTTCTGGTCCGGAAGAAAAACGGTAAATGGCGCATGTGCGTCGACTACACCGACCTCAACAAAGCGTGCCCCAAGGACCCATTTGGTCTTCCTCGGATAGATCAGGTGGTTGATTCCACGGCAGGGTGCGATCTACTCAGCTTTCTCAACTGTTACTCGGGATACCATCAAATCAGCCTGAGGGAGGAAGACTGCTTGAAGACATCTTTCATCACACCGTTTGGAGCGTACTGCTACATCACAATGCCATTCGGTCTGAAGAACGCGGGCGCAACCTATCAAAGGGCTATTTAGCGGTGTCGCATACTCAGATCGGGCGCAACGTGGAAGCCTACGTCGATGATGTGGTGATCAAGAACAAGTCCAAAGAAGACCTCATCGCTGACTTGGAAGAAACCTTCTAGAACCTTCGACGATTCAAGATGAAGTTGAACCCGGAAAAATGCGCCTTCGGTGTGCCATCCGGAAAGTTACTCGGCTTCATCGTCTCGCACCATGGCATCGAGGCCAACCCGGAGAAAGTCAACACCATCAGGCACATGGCACCCCCGACTAACCTCAAAGACATCCAGAAGCTGACAGGCCGCATGGTGGCACTCAGCCGGTTTATTTCCCGACTGGGCGAACGGGGCATGCCCTTCTTCAAACTACTCAAAAAGACCGACAATTTCCAATGGACTCCGGAAGCCCAACGAGCCTTCGAAGACTTCAAACAATTCCTCACATCACCCCCCGTGTTGGCGTCACCTCTGCCCAGGAACCGCTAATGCTATATCTGGTGGCAACAACACAGGTAGTCAGCACGGTGCTGGTGGTTGAGCGATCCGAACAGGGTCATATTCAAAAAATACAACGGCCAGTCTACTTCGTCAGCGAGGTCCTTGCCGACTCCAAAACGAGATATCCGCAGGTCCAGAAGTTGCTATATGGCCTACTTATGACAGTCCGGAAGCTGGTGCATTATTTCCAAGCACACCAAGTCACGGTGGTCACAGCATTTCCACTCGGGGATGTCCTTCATAATCGCGAGGCCACCGGCCGAATCGCTAAATGGGCACTCAAATTGATGGCGTTCGACATCACCTTTCAGCCACGGACAACAATCAAGTCTCAAGCTCTAGCCGACTTCGTGGCCGAGTGGACAGAAGTCCAACTGCCTATACCAACATCAAAGCTAGAGTACTGGACAATGTACTTCGACGGTTCTCTACGGATCGGTGGCGCCGGGGCCGGAGTCATATTGGCGTCCCCCACTGGCGAAAAACTGAAGTACGTTCTACAAATCCACTTCCCGGCTTCCCACAACGTCGCCGAGTACGAGGCACTTGTTCACAGGCTCTGCATCGCTATATCACTCGGCATACGTCGACTGGTTGTGCGCGGAGATTCTCAACTCGTGGTAAACCAAGTCATGAAAGACTGGACCTATCTCGACGATACCATGGCGGGATACTGTCAGGAGGTCCGCAAGCTGGAAAACAAGTTCGACGGGCTGGAAATCACACATGTCCTGCACTAATACAACGACGCAGCAGATGAGCTGGAAAACATGGGATCCAAGCGGGAAGCAGCTCCAACTGGAATCTTTGTCGAGCAACTTATGGAGCCATCAGTCAAGAAGAAACCGGCACTGGAGCTGTGTTAATGCCAAAATTTGGTAAGGCCCTGTATTAGATTCAGTCAAAGGAGAAATTGCAGTCAACTGACGGAGAAGAGACCGGAATCGGGAAGGAGCCATGAAGACCGTTATTTGGCAATTATTTACTGTACATATTAATTAGGCAGATGTTTATCTTTAGGAAACCTGACCTCGTGTCCGGTCAGGATTAGTTAGCGTTTTCTATTATGGATAGGAAATTGAATACCGTGTCCTATAAGGACTCATGTAACTCGGGGTATATATACGTATGCCCAGGGACCTTGTAAATAATCACAACGATCAATACAAATTTCGGCGCATCGCCACCCCTTCGACGGGATCCTGCTTCTCGAGCCGAGCTGCATCGGTTAGGTCCGAACTCCTGCGAGAGGGTACGTCTCGTCACCCCGGCTACCTATCGGCTAGGACTTCCTCGGTTAGGTCCAATATTCTAGTCGGTTTATGGTAGTCGGCTTACCACGATATATTTACTTTATCTATGGCTGCATCAGTTCAGTTTGACCTCATAGATTGATTAGGTATATCACATCACGCGTGCATAGATCGTATCGGCTTACTGGGAGCGATTTATCATTAGTTCGTGCTGCATCGGTTAGGTCCGACCTACTGAACTGCTAGTGATAAGTCGGTCCTGCTAGGCCGATGCTTTGTGTGCAGGCGTTTTATCGGAGTGCATAGCCGGTAAGTTATCTTCATCACGGTCGCATCATATCTATCGGCCCATTGAAGTATCGCTATCATTGTTGGTCTGTGCTGCAACGGTTGGGTCCGATCTACTAGACTGACGATAATAGCTTTACTCTTGATGAGCCGATGGTGTTGTGCGATGGTGTTATCGGAGTGCTTAGCCGATAAGTTATCTGTTAAAGCCGACTACATTTATTCATTGTCTTATTCTATACTCGCTCTGTTCAGTAGTCGGCTGGCTCATCAATTATTTATCATTTATGTTATTGCATACCTTATCATATATTCTTGCCTGTATTATTGTTACAATCGGCTAAGGACTAGCCGATGGGTTTATTCTGCCGATCCAAGTACAAGTACAAGCAGGTTCCCGGGCACGACCCCAGGTGAGGGCCCGGGCACGAGCTTAGGTAAGGACCAGTGTACGGGCCCGGACAGCGGATGAAGACCCCGGGAGCCGATATAAGCAAGGGCCCGGGCACAGGAATATCTTCACGGCAACATCAGTAACACTAAATTATGATCGGCTAGGATTTATTCGATTTATTCACTTATGCATTATACCTGTTTATTTTACCAAGTTTATAGCCGGTTTTTGAGTATCCCTTCGATGATCGGCTAGCACGATACTTGTGTATTATTACGCTATTGCTCCTGCCATCATCGGCTCTAAGCCGATGTATAAGTGCTACAGTGCGTATCGGCCATCGGCCGATGAGATGAGTCCAAGCCGGCTTCCAGCCGATTGGCTCGCGAATTTAACATTTCTTTCTCCTTGTCAATTACAGGGTCAAATTGACTGGCACGCCTACGAACCTCAAGACTTTAGGACCTGCACTGGAGCTAAGCAGATCTCCCAGGCCTTCGCGTGTCACCCAGACGCCGGACGAGCCCCGGCGGGTTTTCGACGTCAACACGCTTTTGGCACGCCTGGTGGGACACGAAGTTTCAACCCAAAATTTCAACAAACACAGTTTCAATCAAGATTTCAACATGGCCAGAAAAGAAGTCAAGACGGACAACGTAATTCCGGTCACCATGGAAGATCTAACTGAAGAACAAAAACAGCAAGTTGAATAGACCATGACAAATTTCCAGAAGCTGTGCCTAGAATCCTTCAGTATGACAAGGCAAGGGCCGATTCAGAAGTCTCAGTTTCCGAAACCAGTACTGGTAGGAGAATCGAGCCGCGCACAACCCGAGAGTTCACCAATCAAGCCTTTGCAGGAGATGGTTAATGAGGCTGTTCACCATGCGCTCATCAATCAGTCGGGACTCTTGGTAAACACACTGCATAATCTCATCAAGAAGACTGTTGATGGATCAATTGCCAAAGAACCAACTCGGGGTCCTGTTTTTCTCCCGCCAAAGATGGAATCAAGTCAAGTTAACTACAACATCAGTAGAGATGTACCAGCACACTTGTTCACACAGAACCAGGCTGGGGGGCAACAGGATATTCCTGCTGGATATCACCGGTCTATTTACTATGGAGGATATCAGCAGAATTGTCTAGCAGGCGGAGCCGATCCGAGTGCTTACCAGAGGGAGTATCACAGACAGAATCGGCAACCAACCCCGCCGATACAGTATCAACAGGAGAATGTAAGAGAAGAAGACTTATCGGCACGGGTTGAAGAGATAGTAAGGGAGCAGTTCAGGATCAAGCCCAAGGAACAAGCATTCATGTATCGGCACCCATATCCTGAGTGGTTTGACAGGGTTCCGTTACCACACCGCTACAGGGTCCCGGATTTTTCTAAGTTTTCAGGGCAGGACAACACGTCTATAGTAGAACATGTCAGCCGATTCCTGGCACAGTGCGGGGAGGCATCGGCTGAAGAGGCCCTGAGGGTTAGGTTATTTTCCCCTATCACTATCTGGATCGGCTTTTACATGGTTCTCCTCATTACCGCCGAATTCTGTTCGGGGGTGGGCCGATCTAGAGAAACAGTTTCACAAATATTTCTTTGCTGGAATTCATGAGTTGAGACTGTCAGATTTGACATCGGTTAAGCAACGACCAGATGAAACAGTACCGAAATATATTCAGCGATTTCGGGATATCAGAAACTGATGTTATAGTTTGAACCTGAGTGATGGGCATCTGGCCGATCTGGCTTTCCAGGGTCTGCTGGCGCCGATTAAGGAGAGATTTTCTTCACAAGAGTTTGAATCCCTGTCGCACCTGGTACAGAAGGTATCGGCTCATGAAAGCCGATTTCAAGAGGCGAAAAGGGACAAGTACCAGAGGAGGGTTGCTCAGGTTCAGGTCTATTCATCGGACTCAGGTGATGAGGAATCCGATGCTGAAGTTGGATTGGCGGAGTGGGCCAGGAACAAGAAGTCAGTATCATGCCCGTGGGTCAAAGATATCGGCAAGGAGGAACGGTATGATTTTGATGTTAGTAAAGCCGATAAAATCTTTGACTTGTTGTTACAGGAGAAGCAAATACAATTGCCGCCAAACCACGTGATTCCATCAGCCGAAGAACTAAAGAAGAAGAAATATTGCAAGTGGCACAATGCGATATCGCACCATACTAACGAGTGCAAGGTTTTTCGGCAACAAATTCAGTTGGCTGTTGAGCAAGGACGAATCAAGTTCGAAGACAAGAAGCCAATGAAGATAGATGGGCACCCGTTCCCTGTAAACATGGTCTATGCGGGGTCATCATCAAGGGATCAGGCCGATGGAGCAAGACATCAAAGGTACAAGTCAAGGATTACTTCATTGGACATGATAGAAAAATATTCAAGATATGAAGAACAGAGGGATGAACCAGAACAATATAATCCACACTGGGACTGCCCATTCTTCCGATTCTGCTGGGATCAAGGGATGAGACTGCCATCAGTTGAAAATTGCCCCGAGTGTAGCAGTGTAGTAAATCGTTGTGATCAGCAGCAGAGGTTTTCACAAGATCGGCCGTTTGGGAAAAGAGCATCGGTTTATAGCCGACTAGGGCCGATCCATGAAGAGTTCTTTGAAGAGGATGAAGAAGAAGCACATGAGAAACAGGTCCAGAATCCTCAGTGGTGTCCTAGCGGCATATTCACGAAGAATCAGAAGAGAAGGGCACAGCGGTTACGACACCGAGAGCAAAAGGAAGAGCAGCGCCAGGATCAGGAGGAAGCCGATCATTGTCCAAGAGGACCAAACAAGTTTGGCGAGTAAAGAGGAAGGACGATGAAGATGCATCAGCTCCGGTGGACATGGTTTTCTTTCTGCCCAGGGAGTACAGGGCGTTCTCGTCAGACGAGGAGGGTGGAGAGGAAGTTTTCGCTCAGTTAACACTACAACCTGACCAAGCTACATTTGATAAACCTAAAGAGTCAGAGCATCGGCACTTAAAGCCATTATACATCAAGGGTTACGTGAATGGAAAGCCGATGACCAAGATGTTAGTTGATGGAGGAGCAGCAGTTAATCTCATGCCTCATACCACATTCCGAAAGTTGGGGAAAACCACCGAAGATCTGATCAAGACAAATATGGTGCTTAAAGACTTCGGGGGAAATTCATCAGAGGCGAAAGGCGTGTTGAACGTGGAGTTAACAGTGGGAAACAAGACATTGCCAACTACGTTTTTCGTCATCGACGGAAAGGGGTCGTACAGCTTGCTCCTCGGCAGGGACTGGATTCACGCAAACTGTTGCGTGCCTTCGACAATGCATCAATGTCTGATACAGTGGCAGGGAGATCAAGTCGAGGTAGTGCTAGCAGATCGGTCGACCAATATTGCCATGACCGATCTACCAGTCTGGGAAGCTGATGGTGTTGACTGCCTATCCGGGAGAGTTTGGGAAGGCGACTATCTCAAGGTTACTAGCCAGGGAATACAGCCGATCCAGCAAGTCGGCTCTGAATTATTATTTTGATGGGCTCTATTGAAGATTTTGAGGGGAAACTGGGGCAAGGATTTACGTCGGCTGATGATTTGGAAGAGATTGATATTGGACCGGGAGATAGACCAAGGCTGACGTACATAAGCAAAAAATTAAGTCCTAAACTACGAGAGGAATTGATAGCACTGCTGAAGGAGCATCGGGATTGTTTTGCCTGGGAGTACCATGAGATGCCAGGATTAAGCCGATCGATTGTTGAACATCGGCTGCTATTAAACAGGATATCGGCCATTCAAGCAGGCTCCAAGGAGATTCAAGGCAGAATTATATGAGCCGATCAAGGCGGAGATCACAAGGTTATATGATGCCAAGTTGATAAGACCATGCCGATATGCTGAGTGGGTTTCTAATATCGTCCGGTGGAGAAGAAAAATGGGAAATTGAGGATATGTATTGATTCGGGATCTAAATAAAGCTACCCCTAAGGATGAATACCAATGCCGATAGCGGATTTGTTGGTGGATGCAGCTCAGGTCACAAGATTATCAGCTTCATGGACGGTAATGCAGGATAAATCAGATTTTTATGGCCGAAGAAGTTATACACAAGACTGCGTTTTGATGTCCTGGGGCTATCGGCTTGTATGAGTGGGTAGTAATGACTTTTGGATTAAAGAGTGCCGGTGCAACGTATCAAAGAGCGATGAATTATATATTTCATGATCTCATCGGCTTGTTGGTAGAAATCTACATTGATGATGTGGTGGTTAAGTCTAAAAGTGAGGAAAGCCATATAGCCGATTTACGAAGAGTGCTGGAGAGGGCCAAGAAATACGGACTGAGGATGAATCCCAATAAGTGCGCTTTCGGTGTGTCGGCTGGGCAGTTTTTGGGCTTTATGGTGCATGAGCGAGGGATTGAGGTTAGTCAGCGAAGCATCAGAGCTATTAAGACTACAGAACCACCAAGCAATAAGACAGAGCTGCAATCATTGATCGGCAAGATTAATTTTGTAAGAAGATTTACATCAAATTTATCAGGGAAAATTGAGTCTTTTACTCCATTGTTAAAGTTAAAAGCCGATCAAGAATTTGTGTGGGGGGCAGCACAGCAGAAGGCGTTCGACGAGATAAAGAATTATCTAAGTTCCCTACCTATTTTAATTCCGCCACAGAGAGGAGTGCCGTTCAGGTTATATTTATCGGCCGATGAGAAGTCTATCGGATCCGTTTTGGTCCAGGAGTTTGAGGGAAAAGAGCGAGTGGTGTTTTATCTGAGCAGAAGGCTTTTGGATGCTGAAACGAGATATCCTGCGGTGGAGAAATTATGCCTATGTTTATATTTCTTGTGTACAAAGTTAAGGCATTACATCCTATCGGCTGAGTGTACAGTGGTTTGCCAGGCCGATGTGGTCAAGTATATGTTCTCGGCTCCAGTCTTGAAAGGGCGAGTTGGCAAGTGGGTTTTTGCTTTGACAGAGTTCGACTTGAGGTATGAATCGGCTAAGGCGATTAAGGGACAGGCAATGGCCGATTTTATTGTGCAACACAGAGGGGCTCATGAAGACTATGTAGAGCCGGTCCCATGGACTTTGTTTTTCGATGGATCGGTTTGCAAGCATGGATCTGGTATCGGTTTAGTTATCATATCGCCTCGGGGGGCAAGTTTTGAGTTTGCTTTTACAATTAAGCCTTATCGGACTAATAATCAGGCAGAATACGAGGCGGTGCTAAAAGGACTTCAACTCTTAAAGGAGATCGGAGCTGATGTCATAGAGATAATTGGCGACTCTTTGTTGGTGGTCAAACAGTTGTCTGGAGAATATGAGTGCAGGGATGACGTTTTGAGGTCATATTATGAGGAGTGTACGGATTTGTTAAGAGATTTCAAGATAGTATCAATAGATCATATTCCCAGGGAGCAGAATTTAGAAGCCAATGATCTTGCGCAGATTGCTTCAGGGTATCGGCTGAATAGGCAAGTTGAGGTTGAGATAGCCGATATTGACATCCAGAACAAGGCCGATGACTGGAGACAGGAGTTAGTTGATTACTTGCAAAATCCATCGCAATCGGTTTCCAGGAAAATTCGGTATAAAGCTACTAAATATGTGCTGCTTGATGGGGAGTTGTATTATCGGACTTTTGAGGGAGTTCTGCTTAGGTGCCTGAATTTGGAAGAAGCCAAAGTGGTTATGTGCGAGGTGCATGAAGGCGTCTGTGGGACTCATCAGTCGGCTCATAAGATGAAGTGGTTGCTGAGAAGAGTAGGGTATTTTTGGCCGACAATGCTGGAGGATTGCTTTAGGTATTATAAAGGGTGTCAAGATTGTTAGAAATTTGGAAATGTACAGCGAGCACCAGCATCGGCTATGAATCCTATCATCAAACCGTGGCCGTTCAGAGGTTGGGGAATTGATATGATCAGCCAAGTTTTTCCTCCATCAAGTAAAGGGCATAAGTTCATATTGGCGGCAACGGATTATTTTACCAAGTGGGTAGAGGCGGTTCCTTTGAAGAGAGTTACGTCCAAGGAGGCGATCGAGTTTGTAAAGGAGCATATTATTTATCGGTTTGGGATTCCTCAGACGATAACTACTGATCAGGGGTCTATCTTTGTGTCTGATGAGTTTCAACAGTTTGCTGCCAGTATGGGAATTAAGCTATTAAATTCGTCGCCTTATTATGCTCAGGCCAATGGACAAGCAGAAGCTTCTAACAAGAGTTTGATCAAGTTGATTAAGCGGAAAATTGATGAGCAGCCACGGCGATGGCATACTACATTAGCCGATTCACTATGGGCCTATCGGATGGCATGTCATGGATCTACTCGGGTGCCACCGTATCAGTTAGTATATGGACATGAGGCGGTTTTACCATGGGAAACTAACATCGGCTCCAGAAGAATTTCTTTGCAGAATCAGTTGACAGCCGATGATTATTATAACTTAATGACAGATGAACTTGAAGATTTAGCTCAGAATCGGTTGAGGGCGTTGGAGAGGATCAAGGAAAATAAGGCTAAGGCAGCTCGGCATTACAACAAAAAGGTGGTGAATAAGTCGTTTGCCGAGGGAGATCTCGTGTGGAAGTTGATTTTGCCGATCGGGTCCAGAGATAATAAGTTTGGAAAATGGTCGCCTAATTGGGAGGGGCCTTATCGGATTAATCGTTGTGTGCCTGGTAATGCCTATGTGTTAGAAGATCTTGATGGGACAGAGTTTGCTAAAGCGCTTAACGGAAAATATCTCAAGAAATACTACCCTAGCGTGTTGATCGATTCTTGAATCGGTTGAGTATAGCCGATTTCTAAAGCAATTCGGAAAGCCGATGTTTTTCTACATCGCCTAAAGACAGCCGATATCGATCGATATCGCCTGTAGATTAAACAAGCAGAAATATTATCAGGGTTGAAAGGGATAAGTAGTAGAGCCGATCGGATTATATGACGGCAGAAGGGTGATCGGCAATGTTCCAGAAAATAGTCAGCTACGAAGGTTTAAGATTTACAAGAATTTTTGGATCACTTCAATTGCGTGCAGGCGGATCTGATCAATCTCATTGATAGCACGGATGTCATCTTCATCGGAGCCCGGGATGGTCTTCAGGTTCTTGCGCCGATGAATGACTTGACGCACTGTCGCTGCGACCTTGGCCTCTTGGTCTTGGATGGCTTGCGGTAGGCCGATTAGCTGGGATTCTGTTGCTATAAGGTCCTTACGAACTGTTTCAAGTTCTGCCAGCAAATCGGCCTCCTTTTTCTTCAGCTGGTCTAACTTAGGTTGGAGCTCTTGGGGGGTAGCAGCCAAGTCATCAAGCTTTTTCTTCTCTGCTTGGGCTAATAGCCGATCGGCTTGGATGTCTTCGGTAGTCTTCTGTTGGTCAGCGCGGTCGGATATGCGCTGTCTAAGCTTGATGAGTTTAAATCTATGGGATTCCAGATATGCTGCGGGAGTTCGCGCGTCGACAAGTTCTTCGGGCAGATGGTGTTCAATTTCTGCGAATCTTGCCTGGATTGGCCCGCAATCTTCCGCTAGCGCGTCAATTGGGTTTTCCAGCCGACTGAGGATGCTCGTCAGATATTCGCGTACGTCGGCTGGGAAGGATGGTTTGGTTGTTGCGCTGGTGGCTGTGGATTCTTCTACTTCTAGGTACTTGCCGATGTCAAAGGAGAACAGATCGGCTAAGGACTGCAAAATTGGCATCGGTAAAGGAATCAGTAAAAAAGTTAAGAGCGGAGTATGGACATAAAAGAGTTACCTGAGGAAGGACATCGGTAGCTTGCGCGACATCGGCTTCAGGGAGATGAATAGGTTGATCTCTGGAGGGGCCGATGTCAGCCGATGGAATAGGGGTAGTTTCATCGACAGCTGAACTTGGTGCCAAGAGTGGGGCAGCTGAAGAGGCCATCGGCTCAGTGCTTGGGGGGACGTCGGAAGAAGGTTGAGGATCTGGAGCCGATGACTCGCGCTGAAGATGGAGCTGGTGAGATAAATGAGAAAGCGAGTAATAATGGTAAGACTTGGCGCATACCTGAGGAGATGAGGGAGCCGATGTGGTTTAGGGAGAAGATGGCGTCGTGGCAACGATATCAGCATCGGTTTTCTGTTTCTTCAGGGAGGGGCGATGCGCTAACTTTTTCCTTTTTGGTCCCATCGGCCGAGGCGCCTGGAGGAGAGCCGATGGGGATGGAGCGTCGTGCCCTAAGTTTAGGGTAGCCGATGGAGGTTGATACAGGATCGGCCGACCGCTGTTGCTTGTTGATGGGGGCTCGACGCTGGCGGCCTGCAAAGTAGGAGTCAGAGATGATTGGAGATGATGGTTAAAGCTTGTGGGTATTACCTCTTCATCGGATTTGACGTACTCAGTGTCAAGACGAGAGCAGTAACAGGTGGGCGCTAAGCTGAACAAGTGTTTCTTCCATTCTGACCACCATCGGACAAAAAGCTTGGTGTTGGCAGTGCAGATGTACACCTCGGTGGCGGCGCCTAGCAGGAGGGAATCTGTCAAAGTCCGCAGCCGATCATATTCCAGGGCGCTGCTGACCGTGCCTCGGGCTTGAAGTTTGTTGATGAAGAAGAGGCCGATGGGAAGTTGCCCAAGACCAAACTGGCGAGAGCCGACTGATGGATGATAGAACTCATATGAAGGCTGCGATCGGCCCAGAGAGAAGCCAGTTGGCAGCAGACAGGGGGTGATGGCCGATAGGAAGATGGACTTGGATTCATCATTGTCCGGGGCTTTGAGCGGGTCAAACTTAGAAGGCATCTCAAATGATGATGCATCATTATAAGCAAACCAGAGAGTGGCCTCCCTGGTGAAGCCATAATAAAACCCCTTGAACCACTGACTAACTTTAGCAGGGGTTATCTTGCCGCCAGAGAGAGCCGATGCAGCTTCGCCCATGGAGATGCATCGGCGATAGACGGGGTCTTGATCTTCTGGGTAATCGGCTAGGAAGGATTGCTTAAGAAGAGAAGTTTCTGGGATGGCCTTGGAGGTGTAAACATTGAGCCAGAGCTGTACAAACCACCAAGGGCCCCCAATATGGCCGACTGGCTGGCCGGCCGATAGCTTAGTTACCACCTGATGAAGCAGCTGGTAGGTGGCACCAAGGAGATAGTGCCCCAACAGAATTTGTTTCCTATCGGCCAAGCACTCTGCCAGGCATTGCATATTGGTCGTCGGGCCGAGGGTTGCACCACCAAAGACGAACCGTTCCAACCACAAGTTCAGAAAAGCGACGTGCTCCCGATCATCAACCGGTCCAGTTCCCTTGTTGTGGAGAGATATATACCTAGACCAGCCGCCGATGTTTTTTGTTTGGAGCCGGTGAGCAGGCTTGAACCGGAGTTTGAAAGGGTTGATGTAGCTCGTCGTATCCAGGCAGGTGAGCATGGTCACATCCAGCAAAGTGGGGGTCATCGGCCCATGCCCAAACATGAAGGCATTGAGGGCATCGGACCAGTAGTATGAGGCCGATGCAAGTAGGGGCTCGTTCCTTTCCATATCAGCCAGGGAGAGATTAATGCAGTGGCCGATATGTGATTCATCCCAAAGGGTTCTCTTCACAGCCGATACTCTGATGTACCAATCTCTCCATCCGGGCAATCTGCTCGGCCATGACCTGAAGCTGTTGGTCCAGTCACTGACCAACATAGCTGAGTTCTTGAAGGGAATACGTTGGGTTTCGGCACTGATGAAATCGGTGGGATCTTCGTTGCCCATGGGGCCATGATAGAAAAAGCTGGGGTAATCGGCAGCCGGAATCAAGATCTGGGCTCTAAGATGCTACAGTAAACAAGAACACGACGAAGAACAGGTGAAGAACATAGCAGATCGGGTTCGTATAGATTATAGATCGGGGGAAAATAATCGGGTGAGAAGATTACCTCAGGAACTGCAGATGCCGATGCCATCACAGGAGTGGGAGATGATGCAGGGATCAACGGCCAGAGGGGAAGCTTGCGACGATTCGTCTGGATTCGCTAGAGCTTGGTGAAGATTTGGAAGATGAAGCGGTGGTGCTCTGGTGATGTGAAAGCATAAAAAGGCAAGGAGACGAAGCGTTTTTATAGAGGTTGTAACAGCCCACTTTTGATCTTGGTGTATAAAACCGTTTTTCCATCTGCATGCTCTTCATATCATCTTTCATGCATGAAAAACCCAGCCTTGCCCCGAAGTTTCTTTCGGTTGGAAGCATGCTGCCCCAATCGGACCATCCTCTTGGGGATTGGACGGTCCGAATGCTTCCCATCGGACCAGACGCCTCCCGATCGGACCAGCCGCCTCCCGATCGGACCTTCGCCCGCGCCCGCGCTCCCTCTCTCCCGAGCTCGCGCCCGCGCCCTCTCGCGAGCCGCGCCAGTCAGCTGGCTTTTTACTCCGCCTATGTTGTCATCGGCTTCTAGCCGATGCTCATGTATGCGAATACTATCGGCAATCGGCCGGTTTGCTTCTCACTTATAACATCATCGGTTTGTATCAATCTGTATCGGCCGATTGGTTTCGGTGTCAACCCAGAGATAGTCCTTAGGCGTGAATCGTTGATACGTGATGCTATCGGCTGTGCTCTGTCCTCCATCGTCCAAACGAGATCACGCCAGGATCTCCCTCCGCCCGTGCGGCTCGGCCAGGTGGCTTCCTCTGCGCGCCCTAGACCACGTGAGAGGGAGAGGCAGAGCCGCCTTGGGACCTCGCGAGATACCCCCGACAGCCTCAGCAGCGCCCTGCCCTGTCCCATCTGTCTGCTGCACGCTTGCCCGCGCGCACGCCATCGCGAGACCGTGGAGCAGAGCAGCGCCCCTCCCCTCTCCTCTCCTTCCCTGCCTTCCTTTTAACCAAGCCTATGCCCTCCTGCCTCCCCAGCTCGCCCTCTTTCTCACCTGCCAAGGACCCAAAGGATTGTCCCTTGGTTCGCTGAGAACGTGAGGTGCCGCCCACGGCGCCGGCGAGCACACGCTTTTCGTCTGAGAGCTCCGGTGAGTTTTACCTTGTCTCAGCTGTGTCACCACGCGTTCTTGCTTGACCTAACTCCGTTTTCGCCCTCGGCAAGCAGCAAGCACCACCGCAGCCTCATCGTCTTTTGCAACGCCGACCGGGTGCCGCCGTGACCTTGCAGCCGCTAATCTGCGCCCTGGTGAGTTAGCGCTGTCCTGGCGGTATCACCATCTTCCATTCACTCTTTGAACTCATCACAGTGCTTGACTGCAGCCTCCATCGCGAGCAACCCTTTTGCCGAGCCGATCACCGCCTCAACATTGCTCCCTACCGCCTGCACTCCTCGGTGAGCTTTTGTTTCTGCATGTACCTCCTTTTTATTCCTGGGAGGCCACTTGTTCTCCCCACGTCCTTGGCTTGGCCTGTCATGCCATTCCTTTGCCATCCGCCCAAGCATCACCACCGTGGCCATATGTGTGGATGAGGCTCAATCGGAGCATGGCCGCGTGTAGTAGAGCCTTCGATCTTGCATGCAGGACCCCTAGAGCTTCCCCACACCCCTGCATCACTAGCCATTCACTAGAGCATGAGAGGATAGAGGTAGACAAGCCGTGCATTAGCTTGGCTTTCCACCGAACACCTTAGGTGCGCTTGTGTTTGAGTGAGTAGCAGCCACCCCATCAGCCCCATGCAAGCCGGGTTGGCCCCTCTAGCGTCAGAGCAGGATAAAACCCCGAGTAGAGTTGCTGCTGTCGTTTTCCCTTTTTGCCGGTTGTCGTTAACGTGCAAAGACGTGTAGTTTGCGCGTACGAAGACATCGTTTTTGGACCAAGGCGTTCGCCGCTACCGAAGCCTTCCCATAGGTTACACTTGTACATCCAGTGACCTCTAGGCCCTAGAAACCCTCCACGCCTCCAAATGCCTTAGATTAAAACTTCACGCCCGGTGGATTTCACGTGTTAGGCCGTTTTAGTGACATGTGAGCGTGCGCGATTAATATCCTAGCGAGTTGGAGAATATCCACTTTTGGGAGTTGTCCTTAGGTTCACAGCAGCACACATGTAGGTTTCGTACCATAAAAATGCCCTAGAACCGAAAACGTCTCAAATAGACCACCCGTTAATTCGGTAGAATGTTTTCAGCCGTTTCTGCAGTTCGGTCGAGCGAAAACGCTGTTTCTCATTTATTTTCGATTTTAGGACAGAGCAGACTTCGTTTAGCCGTATCTCCCTCATACAAACTCGGATTCAAGCGATTCTTTTTCCTAAATTCATCTAAAATCATGCACTTGCATATTCTGCAAAAATATTCGTACTCCCTGTTCTGTTAAATATTTTGCTGTTGTTTTCATTGCATTCGTTTGATATTCTCGTAGAACACGACGTCGTTGACCCGGTTGTGGAAGGATCAGAAGAGTTCCAAGAAGTCCAGGAACAAGGCAAGCACCCCCTTGATCAATTGCTCCTATATTTCAAACTTACAAACTATATTGATTGCAAACTATTATGCATGCGATGTTTTACTTGAAAATGTGTGGGATTCTTGGGTAGTTAACCTCTTGTTGCATATGCCTTATCCTTGTTACTTGAGTATCATGATTTCCTTGTCACTTATGTTGCCACTGAAACTCGGGTTCATGTGGTTGGGAAGATGTCAATAGGTATGCTTAGTTTGCTTTTTAATCAAGGCTACTTGTTACTTGATTTTGGGATGTTGGGAAAAAGAAGCATTTGTGAAATTATGGAAATGAACAGTGGGTATTCTTCCCCTGTGCTCTTGGTGGAAAACAAAAACTGAAAACAAGCTTTTGGACTTGGGCGAGTGGATGTAGTGTTCGGTGCCTTGTTGTGGTATCGATTAGGTGGTTGTCTCGCCCGGGTCACTAAGGACTGATTCTATGGTGTAGCTAGAACCAAGAAGCACAGTGCAAACCACATGTGGCTCTTGTGGGGAGTTCCTAGCTTAGTATATTGTTGATACCTAGCAATAGACCCGCCGGTGGTAGTTGTAGGTCATTTTTGTTGACATTGGGATAGTGCGGGTTATGGTTTTTGTCCATAGCCCGAAGGTACCTTGATTATTGTTCAAGGGTGACTAGCACATCGTATGTGCCTTGGGGATTTTGGGAGGCCTCCCAACTCCCTAGGGATGGATCATAAGCGCGGGATATTGCTAGGTCAACGGTGGAAAGGCTTTGTCATTGATGGTGTGAGCCTCCTGTGTGGTAGCTCATGTTGTCCTTGTCATGTGGGTACAGTTGTACACACTCTCGAGAGTTAAAACTATTCGAATAGCCGTGTCCTCGGTTATGGACGACTTGGGAAATTCTCCACCGTAGTAGTTTTAATTTTTGGGAACTGTTTTGGGGAAAGATCTTGGTGCGAACGGGGAGTTCGCTGGGATGGTTGTGGCAGCGTGTTGCCACTGATGGCTGGCATGGGCAGGGAGCCCATATGGTTGGAAACACTTGGGGGTTGATGCTTATATACTTGTTTGCTGTGGTAGCTTGATTTACAAAAATTTCGTTGCAAAACCGCAATGTTTTCGCTATGTATATTATGATTTATGCAAACCGCAGGACCTAAACCATTCCTTGTTTATCTCCGCATATTATGGAATACCATTGCAAACACTATAAGTCTTGCGGAGTACGTATTGTACTCACACACGCTTGTGTGGCTTCCTTTTTTTTTAGAGATGGTTGAGGAGGACCCGACAATCGGGTACTTCTATGCAGCGGGTTTTGGAGACGACAACGACGGTGCTTACTAGGGCTTACCGGTTGGTTGCCTGTGGGCGGGCAGAGGCATACTTGCTGGTTTTTGATGCCTCTATTATCTTGTTTCCGCTGTTGAACTCTTTGTTATTTTGCTGTTCTATTTGGCCGGTCGGCCTCTATGTAATCGCTAAAGTCTAGACTCTTGTACGACTTATGTTTGGACTGCTGTGAGCTGAACCTGTGATGTATGGATTATGATGCCAATGTTGAATGTGTGTGCTAGCAATTGATCATGGGACTAGCACGGTACACACATAGGGTTCGGGGTCAAACCCGGGTCCGACAGCGCTTGGTATCAGAGCCATACCGACCATGGTTAAGTCATAGTAAGCCATGTCGTTAGGTAGGTTTTGGTTTGAAAAACACCTGTTCAAAATTCTCATCTATCTTCTAAAAACTCTAAGTAGTCATATTACCTATTTAGCATATCATTTTACTCCACTTACCTCCCTTTGGACAAAAGATTTTGACTTAAACTTATGCTTCAATGTTCAAAACTGCAGCAGCCCTTGCCCTTGAAAATGGTTTCAAGTACTTTTGAATTTTAGCTCTAAATGATTTTTTTTTTAAATCTTAGTGATAAGCTGCTGCAAAATGTTTGCAAAAAGATGTTACAGCAAAATCTAGACTTCTATCTCCTTACCTACTGTCATTTGGTTTGAAGATGACCCTTGTGATGAACGCTAGACGTTATTAACATTATAGGATAAGGACTTAAGGGGGGTAGCAGTACTGGGATGGGAAGCGTTGCATCTTCCTTTTATTCTTGTTGTTATCTCTTGCCGGTTGTGCGATATACTTGTTATGTTCGCATCACCCATGCTTGTTTGGAGTCTGAAAACTAATTGCTAACGCCCTATTGAAGAACTCCGAAATTGGGGGGCATGTGTTAACGCCAAAATTTGGTAAGGCCCAGTATTAGATTCGGTCAAAGGAGAAATTGCAGTCAACTGACGGAGAAGAGACCGGAATCGGGAAGGAGCCATGAAGACCGTTATTTGGCAATTATTTACTGTACATATTAATTAGGCAGATGTTTATCTTTAGGAAACCTGACCTCGTGTCCGGTCAGGATTAGATAGCGTTTTCTATTATTGATAGGAAATTGTATACCGTGTCCTATAAGGACTCATGTAACTCGGGGTATATATACGTATGCCCGGGGACCTTGTAAATCATCACAACGATCAATACAAATTTCGGCGCATCGCCACCCCTTCGACGGGATCCTGCTTCTCGAGCCGGGCTGCATCGGTTAGGTGAACTCCTGCGAGAGGGTAAGTCTCGTCACCCGGCTACCTATCGGCTAGGACTTCCTCGGTTAGGTCCGATATTCTAGTCGGTTTACGGTAGTCGGCTTACCACGATATATTTACTTTTATCTATGGCTGCATCAGTTCAGTTTGACTCATAGATTGATTAGGTATATCACATCAGCGTGCATAGATTGTAATCGGCTTACTGGGAGTGATTTATCATTAGTTCGTGCTGCATCGGTTAGGTCCGACTACTGAACTGCTAGTGATAAGTCGTCTGCTTGTGGTGCAGGCGTTTTATCGGAGTGCCTAGCCGGTAAGTTATCTTCATAGTCGCATCATATCTATCGGCCATTGAAGTATCGCATCATTGTTGGTCTATGAGTGCAACGGTTTGGTCGCGATTACTAGCGGCGATAATAGTTTACTCTTGATGAGCCGATTTGGGTTGTGGCGATGGTGTCTATCGGAGTACTTAGCCGGATGTTATTGTTCAAGTGACTACATTTAATTCATTGTGTTATTCTATACTCGCCTCTGTTCAGTAGTCGGTGGCTCAATCAATTATTTATCATTATGTTATTATTGCTACTTTCTTATCTGCTGTAATTTTGTTACATCGGCTAGGACTAGCCGTGGGTTTATTTGCGATCCAAGTAAAGTAAGCAGGTTCGGGATGACCAGTGAGGGCGGGCACGAGTTAGGTAGGCCAGTGTCGGGCCCCGGACAGGGATGAAGACCGGAGGATATAAGCAGGGCCGGGCACAGGCTATTTATGGCAACTCAGTAACACTAATATGATCGCTAGATTTTTCGTTTATTCTTTGCATTATACTGTTTATTTTAAAGTTTATAGCGGTTTTTGAGGTATCCTTTGATGATCGGTAGAGATATTGTTGTATTATTACGCTATTGTCCGTGCATCCTCGGCTCTTACCGTGGTAAAAGTGCTACAGTGGTATCGGCCATCGGCGATGAGATGAGTCAGCCGGTTCGCCGATTGGTCGCGAATTTAAATTTTTTTAACGTTGTAATTACAGGGTCAATTGATGGCACGTGAATCAAGCTTTAGGACTTGCACTGGGCTAAGCGATTCCAGGCTCTTACGCGTGTCCAGATCCGGACGAGCCCGGGTTTTTGGCGTCACAAGACAGTGGGAGGCGACCCTACCTGACCAAAATGAGTGCGCAATATGTCAAGACTGGGGATCCTGTTTGTCAATTTTCTCATGGACGACGAACTTCTCGCAGAAGATCGCAGTCAAGTCCGTAGCAGATAAAGGTCGAAGGCAAAGCTTCCTGTAGTCGGAGAAGATGTACCGAGGAGCGCTCTGGTGTCTATGGCTGCGTACGCACGAGGAGGGAAGCGAATTCTGCATTTCGATCACTCGGATATGTGGCACCAAGCATCAGGACGTTGTCGAAGGTTAGGAGGATTTTTCTGGCCACAGCAGGTCAAGCGCCAAAGAAATCGTTCGCAAGTGCGAGGGTTCCAGGTTTACTACGCAAGACAACAATTTCTAGCCAGGACTCAACTAATTCCTTTTCTGGCATTATTGCAGTATGGGGGGCTCGACATGGTCGGGCTTTCACGAAGCTAAAGAGGGTTAGATTTATTAGTGCGGTGAATAAGTTATCAAGTGGATTGAGGTACACACGTGCAAACAATTACAGGGCACGAGCAAAGGCTTCTCCTGAGTAATTATTACGGTTGGGTCCTACGCATATACGACAATGGTACTAGTTTCGGGGGCGTATTTTTCCCAGGAACTTCTGCGCTGATTTGGCATTCAAATCTACATGCATCTTTGGGACAGCGGAGCAACGGGCAGTGTTGAACGAGCCACATGGCATGGTCTTACAAGGATAAGGCCAGGTATTCGAGATAAACATTGGCGGTGGGAAATACATCTGTTCTTTGGTCTCTCAGCACGGTTAGGGGGATAGGGCAATCCCCTTTTTTTCTGGTCTTATGGTGGAGGCTATGGGTACTCCGAGTTACAGTTCGGTTCTCCCGAGTGGGCTTACTCGAGATGACTCAAAAATATGACTAGTTGAATAGATAGTGGAAGAAGCAAGAGACACGAAACATATCGTTGCAGAGTATATCAGGTCCTCGCTACAAATCGATGTCCATAAGCGGCCGGGCTTTTTTGGTCGGGATCTGTTCTGAGGAAAATCAAACAAGCAACGACAGACATAAATTATGCCAATCTGGGAAGGGCGTTCATTATAGCGAGGTCACGCGGTAAGGCCCTACGACTGAAGACGACGAGGCGTTCATCGAACTATGGAACATGAAAGCTACTCTTTTAACATGAGTTTCTATTTTTTTTATGTGTAACAGTTTTTCTGATGCCCTACGCCCGGCTGTATCAACGAGTAGGAGTCGGGGGCTGATGTATTATGTGTTGTCAATAACATAACGAGTTAATTTATTCGGTTATGAAGGCCTTACTACGACTTGCACGTTTGCCGGTAGAGCTTTTAGGTTTTTTGAACATTTTGTTAAGTTTGATAGAATACCGGTGAATACGGTCGACGTAGGCTATGACGATGAGTAAAGCTTGGGGATTACACAATATTTACATTCTTTGTTTAAAGAGAAAGTTTATGTTAACGACTAATTAACGTATTGCCCTACAGCCAGGTCGGGTAATTATTTCAGCAGTCGGCCCTTCGCCGGGGATAGCTTCAGCGCTTGGCGTTGTCTCTTGGCAAACCTCCCGATGGCTTTCATATGAGCTGGGGTATATGGACTTGGTCATCCCAAGGTTGGCAGGCGGCGAAAACGCTCATCCGAGTACTTTTTCAGGACTCGGTCATCTCGAGACGCGATATATCTGGGGGCTGCTGTTGGCAATGGTTCCACTGTGGGTGGGTGGGGATCTACAGGTTAGGAGCTTTACAGGACCGACGAGGGCCTCTGTGATCCCTGTTAACTTATTCTCTGTGTAGAACTGATCTGGGTCCGGAATCTGGTTTCATGTTGCCGCTGATCGGAGGAAAGTAGATTGTCAAATTCGGTAGCATACAGAATCATAATGGATTGGCTAGTCACAGTCGGGTTGAGGATTACTTTCGTAGTCGCATCACGCGGCACGGTTCTCCAGTTTACGGCTTTTTTTTTTTCTTACCGGAGCTTGGGAGGTCTCCTTTAACGTCGGACATTTTTGGTTTTTTTTTTGTTTGATTTGTTGATGTTTTTTTTTTTTTTTTTTTGTTTTTTTTTTTTTTGTTTTCTGTTTTTTTTTTTTTTTTTTTCGTCAAGGCTCGGTGTTAGCTTTGTCAGGTCGGCCTTGATTCTCAAGCTCTGGGCCTGGTTCTTGTCGAGTCCTTGAGTCGATTCTCTCTGTTCGGGTATTTATCCGCTTCGAGGTTGCAGCACAGATTAGCCAAGAGTCAACCGTGCATATGGGACACAACTGGGCGTCGAGAAAACGGAGCTGGACGAATTAAAATCCAGGTTCAGTGGGAGGATATATCGAGGATTTTGACTTCTGATCTTTCCGGCTAGGGGATGTTCGCCCTGAGCTGATTGGCGCCACTCTTTGCAGCAGGCTCTCCGATGATGCGGTCCATCTCGCTTTCAATGCCGGAGCTGCTCAGTTTGCGGTGGGGAGCTTACGGTGGCCAAGATTTCGTATCATGGCTCATTGCGTCGAGCAGAGCTCGCTTAGGATAAAGACGATAGGAGGAATCAGCTGCCAAACAAGGAGATTACAGGCTCTACACGAAGATGCAGATACGGACCCTGGGTGTCGTGATGGCGGGCGAGCAGGCTTTCGGCTGTCTCTCTTGCACGACTTCATGAGCCTGAAGCTTTCACAGTACGTCGCGAGTTGTCTTGTAAGGTCGGGGCATCACACGTGGAAGGAAGCTTCAATGAGGCAGATGTGGATTCTGGGGCGGTGGCAAAGCGGATGAGGCGACGACAAGGGATGGTCTGGCCTCAGACGTCCGCGCCTCCGGGACCGGTTCAGGGTCGTCGTGGTTTCGTGAGAGCGGTGGCCTGCGGGGGCTTGGGGTCATTCTCTTCGGTCGTCTAGCAGCACGTCGGTGGGTGGCGGTAGCGGCTCGTAGTCGGGGCACCTGGTAGAAGCAGCTGCGTCGGCTCAACGGTGTGGTCGCGAGGGCTGGCTCGGGGGGCGGTATAGTGGGCGGTTTAGGTCGACTCCTTGAGATCGATATCGCCCGCTTCTGCACGCGAAACAATGCTACGACAGCTCTTCAAGCACAAAAGATTCCAGAAGACCCAGAGGAGCGCCCCACTTGGGAGAATTGTTCAGCTTCTTGGCGGGACCTGTCCGCGAGTGCTAGCTCCGGGTCGGCGGTGGTAAGCTGGTGGAGGGTAATCACCTGAAGTGCCCGATCGGTATGGTGTTTTCGGGCACCCGCCGCCAGGCGGCGGTTCCGTTCTAGCCGGCTCAGTGGGCGACGGCCGGTCAACACGTGGCAACGTAGGTTTCATAATGGGACTGTGAGCCTGGGGTGGCGGCGGCGGCGTCCTTTATTTTCAAGCTTGTCAGGTGTGCGGTATGGCGCCTGCCTGATCATAAAATTGGTTCTTCCCGTCTCGTTGGAGTCGGGTTGGGGCAACAGAGGGACTCCTCGGTTTCTTCGACGCGACGGCCGACAATGATGGGAGTCTTCATCAAATTTTCATTGCACTATTAAGTGAGTCAACCAAATGCGTCACGCTATGCTGACCAACTACGGTTCCACGGGCATTCATCACAGAAGAGGTAAAGGTTACCTTGGTCCGAGCGAATGAAGCTATAAGCCGCAACCGGCGTTATCGTCCTCGGTCCGATCACCTTTCGGAAGAGTAGCCGAACAGGGTCGCCGGTCAGTTCCTCTTCGTGCCGACTCGTTCTCACTCGGTCAGGATCATTTTTCGGCCTTTGAAGCCCAGCCGAATGAGCTCCCTAAGCTTCAGAGGCTGAATGCGTCTTGTCATGAAAGCCGACGAGCCCACCAACGGGACCCGTAGCCGGCCTCTTGAGGTATCTATCTTCGACAACAACAGATGTGCTTGGCCCATTTTTCAAAGGTTGGCTTGCTTACCAGTTTTGGCAAACACCGTCGGTGGCATACAGGTAAACGGGCGCAAGAAGAAGAGAAGATCAGCACAATAAACACTCCTTGTGCCAGCCTTCAGAGAAGATTTCAAGGGCAAATCGAATACGTTTTCTCCATCGCTGTGTTCTCAGTTGTAAGACCGGCCCCTCCAATCACAATGAATTGCTCCTTGGAGGTGGCTGCTAGGAACAGATTGGGAGGATATGGGTTCTCACCAAGAGATGTCGAAGAGTAAAATATAGATCTTGGGAAATGGGGGGCGTTCACAACGCCAAGAGCACTGCGCGCGGTGCAAAGAGTAACATCATAGAGATTGAGAATGGAGTTGGGGTTCAGATGCAAACTCCAGCCCGTAAAAGTCGAGATTCGCGGCGGAAGAAATCAGAAACGGAAGACACAAGCCTCGGTCGAAAAAAGAGGGCAAAAAAACACTAGTTTCTCCAGGGGGGGATTTAGGGAGCGACTCATCCTAGCGACGCCCAACGGATCACCTCTTGGCTGGGCAACTTCAGATTCGCTCTCTAGCCGCTTCAGCTTCACCGAGCCGCAATCTGAAATCGTCTAAGAACGACGCACCGCAAGCATCGATGCTTAGGCATGGCTGGAGGCGGTGAGATTTGGGGAAAAAGCGAAATCGGGGGTCTTGGAGCAAATGAGAGGATTGAATCGTCAAGTTCGGGTGGGGAATAGCAACAGCTAAACTAGCCGGGCGGGAGCAAAAAGTTGGGGGGAAGGTGGAAGACGAAGGGATTGGCTGATTTGGGGAAGATGAAGGGAATCTTTTTCTCTCTCCGTTTTTTATAGAACCGATGCCCGATAGATGGGCTGGGCCTACTAGTGACTGGGCCAACAAAGATATGAGTTCTACAGTAGCATGCTCCATGTGGGGGCCGCAGGCTGAGTTGAAATTATAGGCTGGTGCTGCTGACAGAGAGCCGATGAGGGGTAAACAGATATGCTTCATGAGAGCCTTATTGCTAAACATATATGTTTGATATCTGTTTTATTCACCAGGTTCTCGGAGGATACATCTCATAGGATCGCAAGCTGGTCTTCATTAAAATTGGAGATGCAGGTATTTTCTCGAGTACACACCTAACCATGCCATGATTTGTTTTCATAAAGTGGTACTCGCCTACTGCTGGCCATCAGTTGCCATGAGCAACTTTTACCCGCTGACATGATGCGGAAGAGTCTAACTTTCGAGTAGTGCACTACTCGGGAGAGACTATAAATATCTTTTCCCGCTGAGATGATGCGGAGGAGTCTAACTTTTGAGTGGGACGCCACTCGGAAAAGACTATAAACCCCTTTTTCCAGCTAACATTGACGCTGAAGAGTCCATAACGAGTAGCATCCTACTCAGGCAAAGACTGTAAACATATTTTCGACTGACATGAAGTCGAAGAGTCCTATATACAAGTAGTCTTCTGCTCGGCAAGACTATAAAGTTTATTCCGTTGACATGATCGAAGAGTCGTACATACCAGTATATCTACTCGGGAAAGACTTCAGGTTAAAAGATCTTTGACTTTATGTTTAATTGTCTTCACAATTCAGCACAAAGTCGGGGGCTACACCTAATAGGTGCGCCTATTCGGCGGCACACTATTCATATATTTACATGAAGCCCTTCATAGCCTCGTTGCCAGCTGACATGAAGCAGGACTCGGAAGAAGACTTACTCGGACAAAGAGTACTCGAGAGCACTGCACTCAGGCAACCTTCACTGTGGAGGATGAGCACTCGGCATCAGCTGTGACTCAACTATGAAGGTCTCAGGGGCTATTGTGGAGGCCATGGGCCCCGGGTACCTCATTACTAGTACATGGCCCACTCGGATAGAGGATGGGCCGAACCATGTAATTAGAGATAAGATAGTACCCGGTAGGCTGTACCTTGTATAATAAGGAAACATAGTCTTAGTCGGATAGGACTCTATCTCTAAGAAGGGAATCCCTTGGTCGTATCTGACTGGGATCCTTATCATGTACCCCTGTCCCCTAGTATATAAAGGGAGGCAGGGCGCCCCTCAGGGCAAGCACAACAAGAACAACCAGATCATCGATCGCCATACACCTCAGAGGAATAACACCTCAACTGGACGTAGGGTATTACCTCATCTTGGGGGCCTGAACCAGTATAATTCTCTTGTGTTCCTCTGCAGTCCACCGACTTCACCCTCACCGAGTAGCCCCATAGTTTTATTGCCGGTGCAAAGCATCAACAACCTAAATCTTGTATTTCCTCTATACATATGAATAAAGATTTTTCTCTAACTCACTACATCGCTTGTCCCAACCGAGTAGTGAGTCGGGGGCTGCATATATTATGTGCCTTGTTAATAAAATCCGAGCTTGTTTTATCTAAGTTATGAAGGTCTACAATGATTATGCTAAGTTTGCCTAAGTATAGTTCTCAGACGTGAATGGTTTTTTTAAGTTCCTCTCGATCTACTTGGCGCAGACTACGTAGTCGGATAAAGCTAATGATGACTCAGAATAAGCAAGTGCTTGGCAACATTTTACAGATATTTTCAAATGTCTTTAGAAAAGTCATATATGCTCATCAATAGTCACCGACTGCATAATCATTCTATTTTTACGTGCCCAGGTCTCTGGCTATTGCCTCCGCAGTTGGCCTCACCTGGCTGATTAACTCCAATGCCTCTTCAGGAGTTGTCCCCTCGGCAAAACCCTCGCCAACAGCCTCGATGTCTACCATAGGGTAGATCAATTTGGTCATGGCGAGAGCTTGGGCAACGCCGATAGCTACACGTTCATCTGAGTACTTCTTCAAGATACTCGAGGCTTCGCTTAGGCGTTCATGCACTTGGGTGACGGTACTGGAACTCGTCTCGGGATAGTGAGGTTGCATGATGTCCAGGAGCCCTTTCATGGATTCAACGAGGACTTCCCATGACTCCTTGATCATCTTGATTTCCTTCACGAAGGCGCCAAACTGAATCTGGGTGTTGATTTTTAAAGCTGTTCAGATGCATCGACAAATATATTGGTTAGCCAAGTTAAGCAGTCGGAGCAACAAGCAGACGGGCTAAGATCACAGTCAAGCAGGAGACTTACTGGCATAATCGGCCTCCACCTTGGCTTTGGCCTTTTCCACTTCCTTCAGTTTTTTATCCTGTTTCTCCCTTTCCTTTGTTTGGGCTTTCAGCTCGGTTTCGAGGGCTGCAAATCAAAACAGTCAAGGACTCAAGATCGCAATCAAGACTC
This sequence comes from Oryza meyeriana var. granulata, assembly GCA_003991445.1. Classification (NCBI taxonomy): domain Eukaryota; kingdom Viridiplantae; phylum Streptophyta; class Magnoliopsida; order Poales; family Poaceae; genus Oryza; species Oryza meyeriana. Next base: position 43,417 of record RYFJ01003123.1, on the reverse strand, counting down.
AACAAAGGCAGTTGAGAATCAACAATGCTGGAGAAATCTACTCGGGATTCACTTGGGAGGACAAGACAGAAGACTTACTTCTGATTTTTTGGCTTGAGCCTAGTTTTCATCCCTGAGCTTATCTACCGATCCCCTCAGCCATGTTTCCCCTTCTTAGCTGGTTTGCTCCAGGTCGTCCTTGGCAACCTGGAGTTGGTGTAGTTGTTGTAGTTGGGGGGCGAGCTCGGTCAGGACATTGTTCATCTTCTCCGAGTGATTGACTATCTTTTGCTCAGAACAAACCAAGGGAAATCAGAGTAAAATGGTAGAACACCAGATCAACAGGAATTTTCAAGCACTCAACATGGTGAGACTCGCTACGTACCTGGACTCCCTTGGACGCAGCAATTGCAGCGTACATGAGATTTTTGTGCTCTCTTAGTGCTACTGTCTCGTCGTGCTCGTAGCTCTCTGCAACTCCCTCGGGGGTGACCCAATAAAAAGTCCTTCGGAAGTTGTGCACAGGGGCTTCGAGCCTGGGGAGATCTCCTTCATCAGAAGATGACGATATGGCCGGTGATGGGGTCCTGGCCCTGAGTTCGGCATCTGCAAGGGCTTCGGCGATCTGCTCTGGGGCTGCAGCAGCAGCTTCAGCATTCGCCCCGTGGTCAACCGGCGCTAGTAATTCTACTATCAGGGCTACTTCAGCTTCAGCAGCTGGGGCAGCCTCTAGCTCGGCAAGTGAAATTGCTGGTTTTGGCTTGGCTAGGATGGGCTCGGTGGTAGGAGCTGCTGGCGTAGTCCCCTTGGGATCTATGTCAACTCACTTCCTGCACAATATACTAAATATCAATGCATTTACCATATCATTCAAGACTCTCCGAAGATTGATGGTATTTTTTATTACCTCTTGGAAGTCTTAAATTTCCACTAAGGAGCTCTAGGAGATGTCGGCAAGGGGCTTGACAGCCTGCTCAGCGGCGGAGAACTGCTGGCTATAGGGCCAGTCGGTGCGGCAGTCAACGGTGGAGATTTGGCCCTAGTTGGCTCTGTTCCCAATGTGGCCAACTAGGGGGTCGAGGTACTTGGTGGTGCTGGCATTGGGCTTGGTGGGGCAGGCCTTGGGCTAGGTGACACCGGTCTTGGGCTTGGCGGGCTGGGAGTTAAATCGATAGGATCCTTGATCTTCAGGCTCCCTGGTGCTACACTCGGCGTGCTTGTATTCTTCTTGCCTGGTGTGGGTGCCATGGGCCCCGGGTACCTCATGACAAGCATATGGGCCACTCGGATAGAGGATGGGCCTAGCCTTGTGTTGACACCGAAAACCCGCTGGGGGCCGTCCGGCGTCGGGTTGACACGCGAAGGCCTGGGAGATTTGCTTCACTCCAGTGCAGGTCCTAAAGTTTTGAGGTTCGTAGGCGTGCCAGTCAATTTGACCCTGTAATTGACAAGGAGGAAAATGTTAGATCAATGAGCCAATCGGCTGGAAGCCGATCTAGACTCGTTTCATCAGCCGATGGCCGATGCACACTGCAGCACTTATATATCGGCTTAAGGCCGATGACGGCAAGAGCAATAGCGTAATAACAAACAAATATCGAGCTAGCCGATCATCGAAGGGATGCTCAAAACCGGCTATAAACTTGATAAAATAAGCAAGTATAATGCATAAATAAATCAAATAGATCCTAGCTGATCACGGTCTAGTGTTACTGGTGTTGTTATGAAGGTGTGCCTGCACCCGGGCCCTTGCTTATATCGGCTCCCAGGATCTTCGTCCGCTGTCCGGGCCCATGTACTGGTCCTTACCCGGGCTCATGCCCGGGCCCTCACCTGGGATCGTGCCCGGGAACTTGCTTGTACTTGTACTTGGATCGGCAGAATAAACCCATCGGCTAGCTCTTAGCCGATTGTAACAATAATGCAGGCAAGAACATATAATAAAGTATGCAATAACGTAAATGATAAATAATTGATAAGTTAGCCGACTACTGAATGGAACGAGCATAGGATAAGACAATGAATAAATGTAGTCGGCTTTAACAGATAACTTATCGGCTAAGCGCTCCGATAACACCATCGCACAACACCATCGGCTCATCAAGAGTAAAGCTATTATCGTCAGTCTAGCAGATCGGACTCAACCGTTGCAGCACAGACCGACAATGATAACGATGCCTCAATGGGCCGATAGATATAATGCGATCGTGATGAAGATAACTTATCGGCTATGCACTCCGATAAGGCGCCTGCGCACAAAGTATCGGCCTAGCAGGACCGACTTATCACTAGCAGTTCAGTAGGTCGGACCTAACCGATGCAGCACGAACTGATGATAAATCGCTCCCAGTAAGTCGATACAATCTATGCACGCGTGATGTGATATACCTAATCAATCTATGAGATCAAACTGAACTGATGCAGCCATAGATAAAGTAGAATATACCGTGGTAAGCCGACTACCATAAACCGACTAGAATATCGGACCTAACCGAGGAAGTCCTAGCCGATTGGTAGCCGGGGTGACGAGACTTACCCTCTCGCAGGAGTTCGGACCTAACCGATGCAGCCCGGCTCGAGAAGCAGGATCCCGTCGAAAGGGTGGCGATGCGCCGAATTTTGTATTGATCTGTAGTTGATGATTTACAAGGTCCCCGGGCATACGTATATATACCCCGAGTTACATGAGTCCTTATAGGACACGGTATATGATTTCCTATCTATAATAGAAAACGCTAACTAGTCCTGACCGGACATTAGGCCAGGTTCCCTAAAAAAGATAAATCTTTTCCTAATATAGTAATTAACTGCCACGCACGGTCTTCACGGCTCTTTCTCGGACTCGGCCTGCTCCTTGAACCAATTTCTGTTAACCGACTGCAATCGTTCCCTTGACCGAATCTGATACAAGGCCTTACCAAATTTTGGCGTTAACACATGCCCCCCAATTTCGGAGTTCTCCAATAGGACTTCAAAATTCTCACTTTGGGCCTCCAGATTTCTCCCATACCAAGGCGGCCCAAGATAGCTCACTTGCCATAAATGTTTGAAACAGTGCCAACGGCCTCGATTCCCGCTCGGTTGTCATATCTCTATAAAACGCTTCGTCTTCTTGCCTTTTTTACGCTTTCACATCACCAGAGCACCACCGCTTCATCTTCCACATCCTCACCAAGCTCTAGCGAATCTAGACGAATCATTGCAACCTTTCTCCCCGTCCGTCGATTCCTGCAACTTCTCCTATTTCCGCGATGGCATCAGCATCTGCAGTTCCTGAGGTAATCTTCTCACCTGATTATTTTTCCCCAATCTGCAATCTATACGAACCCGATCTGCTATGTTCTTCACCTGTTCTTCGTCGTGTTCTTGTTTACTGTAGCATCTTAGAGCCCAGATCTTGATTCCGGCCGCCGATTACCCCTGCTTTTTCTATCATGGCCCTATGGGCAGCGAAGATCCCACCGATTTCATCGTCGCCGAAACCCAACGCGTTCCCTTCAAGAACTCGACTATGTTGGTCAGTGACTGGACCAACAGCTTCAGATCATGGCCGAGTAAGCTGCCCGGATGGAGAGATTGGTACCTCAGGGTATCAGCTGTAAAGAGGACCTATTGGGAAGAATCTCACATCGGCCACTGCATCAATCTCTCCCTGGCTGACATGGAAAGGAACGAGTCCCTACTTGCATCGGCCTCATACTACTGGTCTGATGCTCTTAATGCTTTCATGTTCGGGCATGGGCCGATGACCCCCACTTTACTGGACGTGACCATGCTCACCTGCCTGGATACGACAAGCTACATCAACCCCTTCAAACTCCGGTTCAAGCCTGCTCACCGGCTTCAAACAAAAAACATCGGCGGCTGGTCCAGGTATATATCTCTCCACAACAAAGGAACTGGACCGGTTGATGATCGGGAGCATGTCGCTTTTCTGAACTTGTGGTTGGAACGGTTCGTCTTTGGTGGTGCAACCCTCGGCCCGACGACCAATATGCAATGCCTGGCCGAGTGCTTGGCCGATAGGAAACAAATTCCATTGGGACACTATCTCCTTGGCGCCACCTACCAGCTACTTCACCAGGTGGCAACTAAGCTATCGGCTGGCCAGCCCGTCGGCCACATTGGGGGTCCTTGGTGGTTTGTTCAGCTCTGGCTCAATATCTATACCTCCAAGGCTATCCCAGAAACCTCTCTCCTCAAGCAATCCTTCCCGGCCGATTACCCAGAAGATCAAGACCCTGTTTACCGCCGATGCATCTCTATGGGAGAAGCTGCATCGGCCCTTTCTGGCGGCAAGATAACCCCCGCTGAAGTTAGTTAGTGGTTCAAGGGGTTTTATTACGGCTTTACCAGGGATGCCACTCTTTGGTTTGCGTACAATGACGCATCATCATTCGAGATGCCCTCTAACTTTGATCCACTCAAAGCTCTGAATGATGATCAGTCTAAAGCCATATTCCTATCGGCTATCAGTCCTTGTCTGCTGCCAACCGGCTTTTCTCTGGGCCGAACTCAGCCATCGTATGAGTTCTATCATCCATCAGTCGGCTCTCGCCAATTTGGCCTTGGCCAGCTCCCGATAGGCCTATTCTTCATCGACAAACTCCAAGCCCGAGGCACAGTCAGCAGCGCCCTGGAATATGATCGGCTGCGGTCTTTGACAGACTCCCTCCTGCTAGGCGCCGCCACCGAAGTGTTCATCTGCACTGCCAACAAGTTCTTTGTCCGATGGTGGTCAGAATGGAAAAGAAACATCTGTTCTGCTTAGCACCCGCCTGTTACTGTTCCCCGTCTAGACGCCGACTATGTTGAATCCGAAGACGAGGTAACACCTGCAATCTTTAATCGCCTTCTTCAACCAACTCTCACCTCTAATTTTGCAGGCTACCAGCGTCGAACCCCCAAGAACAAGCAACAGCGGTCGGCTGATCCAGTATCAACCTCCATCGGCCACCCCAAACTTAGGGCGTGATGCTCTATCTCCATCGGCTCTTCTCAAGGCACCTCGGCCGATGGGCCAAAAACGTAAGAAGTTAGCGCATCGTCCCTCCTCAAAGAAACAGAAGACCGATGCCGATGTTGCTGCCACGATGCCATCTTTTCCCCAGACCACATCGGCTCCTTCGTCTCCCCAGGTATGCGCCAAGCCTTATTATTATTATCATCCACTTTCTTATCTTATCTTACCAAATCCTTTTTCAGCTTGAACCATCGGCTCCAGAACCTCACCATCCCTCTGACGTCCCTCCAAGCGTTGAGCCGATGACTTCTCCAACTGCTCCCCTCTCAGCACCAAGTCCACTGGTTGTTGATGATACTGTCCCTACTCCATCAGCCGACATCGGCCCCCTCGAAGAACAGCCCATTCTTCCCCCTGAAACCGATGTCGCGCAAGCCACCGATGTCCTTCCTCAGGTAATTCTTTTATGTCCATACTCTGCTCTTAACTTTTTCACTGATTCCTTTACCGATGCCAATTTTGTAGTCCTTAGCCGATCTGTTCTCCTTCGACATCGGCAAATACCTAGAAGTAGAAGAACCCACAGCCACCAGCGCAACAACCAAACCATCCTTCCCAGCCGATGTACGCCAATATCTGACGAGCATCCTCAGTCGGCTGGAAAACCCAATTGACGCGCTAACGGAAGATTGCGGGCCAATCCGGGCAAGATTCGCAGAAATTGAACACCATCTGCCCGAAGAACTTGTCGATGCACTAACTCCCGCAGCATATCTGGAATCCCATAGATTCAAACTCATCAAGCTTAGACAGCGCATATCCGATCGCTCTGACCAACAGAAGACCACCGAAGACATCCAAGCCGATTGGCTATTAGCCCAAGCAGAGAAGAAAAAGCTTGATGACATGGCCGCTGCCCCCCAAGAGCTCCAACCTAAGTTAGACCAACTGAAGAAAAAGGAGGCCGATTTGCTGGCAGAACTTGAAAAAGTTCGTAAGGACCTCATAGCAACAGAATCCCAGCTAATCGGCCTACCGCAAGCCATCCAAGACCAAGAAGCCATGGTCGCAGCGATAGTGCGTCAAGTCATTCATCGGCGCAAGAACCTGAAGACCATCCCGGGCTCCGATGAAGATGACATTGGTGCTATCAATGAGATTGATCAAATCCGCCTGTACGCAATCGAGGTGATCCAAAAATTTTTGTAAATCCTAAATCTTTGTAACTGACGACCTTCTGGAACCTGCCGATCATCCTTCTGCTGTCACATAATCTGATCGGCTTTGCTACTTATCTCTTTCAGTCTTGATAATTTTCTGCTTGTCTTGATCTAAAGGCGATATCAATTGATATCGGCTGTCTTTAGGCGATGTGGAAAAACATCGGCTTTCCGAATTACTCAGAAATAGGTCATACTTAACCGATTTAGGAATCAATCCACACGCTAGGGTAGTACTTCTTGAGGTATTTTCCGTTAAGCGCTTTAGCAAATTCTATCCCATTGAGATCTTCTAACATATAAGCATTACCAGGCACACAACGATTAATCCGATAGGGCCCTTCCCAATTAGGCGACCACTTCCCGAACTTATTATCTCTGGACCCGATCGGCAAAATCAACTTCCACACAATATCTCCCCCGGCAAACGACTTATTCACCACCTTTTTGTTGTAATGCCGAGCTGCCCTAGCCTTATTTTCCTTGATCCTTTCCAACGCTCTTAACCGATTCTGAGCCAAATCTTCAAGTTCATCTGTCATCAAATTATAATAATCATCGGCTGTCAACTGATTCTGCAAAGAAATTCTCCTAGAGCCGATGTTAGTCTCCCATGGTAAAACTGCCTCATGTCCATATACCAACTGATACGGCAGCACCCGAGTAGATCCGTGGCATGCCATCCGATAGGCCCATAGTGAATCGGCTAATGTAGTATGCCATCGCCGTGGCTGCTCATCAATCTTCCGTTTAATTAACTTGATCAAACTCTTGTTAGAAGCTTCTGCTTGTCCATTGGCCTGAGCATAATAAGGCGACGAATTTAATAGCTTGATTCCCATACTGGCAGCAAATTGTTGAAACTCATCAGACACAAAGATGGACCCCTGATCAGTAATTATCGTCTGAGGAATCCCAAACCGATAAATAATATGCTCCTTTACAAACTCGACCGCTTCCTTAGACGTAACTTTCTTCAAAGGAATCGCTTCCACCCACTTGGTAAAATAATCTGTCGCCGCCAATATAAATTTATGTCCCTTACTTGATGGAGGAAAAATCTGGCCGATCATATCAATCCCCCAACCTCTGAACGGCCATGGTTTGATGATAGGATTCATAGCCGATGCTGGTGCCCGCTGTATATTTCCAAACTTCTGACAATCTTGACACCCTTTATAATACCTAAAGCAATCTTCTAGCATTGTCGGCCAAAAATACCCTACTCTTCTCAACAACCACTTCATCTTATGAGCCGATTGATGAGTCCCACAGATGCCTTCATGTACTTCACACATAACCACTTTGGCTTCCTCCAAATCCAGGCATCTAAGCAGAACTCCCTCAAACGTCCGATAATACAACTCCTCATAAAGTAGCACATACTTAGTAGCCTTATATCGAATCTTCCTGGAAACGGACTGCGACGGGTTTCGCAAGTAATCAATTATCTCCTGTCTCCAGTCATCGGTCGTGTTCTGGACATCAATATCGGCTACCTCCATCTCAACCTGCTTATTCAGTCGATATCCTGAAGCAATCTGTGCAAGATCATTGGCTTCTAAATTCTGCTCCCTGGGAATATGATCTATTGACACCATCTTGAAATTTTTCAATAAATCCATACATTCTTCATAATATGACCTCAAAACATCATCTTTGCACTCATATTCTCCAGATAACTGCTTGATCACCAACTAAGAATCACCAATAACCTCTACGATATCGGCTCCTACTTCCTTCAAGAGTTGAAGCCCTTTCAACACCGCCTTGTACTCTGCTTGATTATTAGTCCGATAAGGCTTAATCGTAAAAGCAAACTCAAAACTCGCCCCCCGAGGCGATACAATAACTAAACCGATACCAGATCCGTGCCTGCAAACCGATCCGTCAAAAAATAAAGTCCATGGGATCGGCTCCGCATAATCTTCGTGAGACCCTCTGTGCTGTACAATAAAATCGGCCACTGCTTGTCCCTTAATCGCCTTAGCCGATTCATACCTTAAGTCAAACTCTGTCAAGGCAAAAATCCACTTGCCAACTCGCCCTTTCAAGACTGGAGCCGACAACATATATTTGACCACATCGGCCTGGCAAACTACTGTACACTCAGCCGATAGGATGTAATGCCTCAACTTTGTACACGAGAAATATAAACATAAGCATAACTTCTCCACCGCTGGATATCTCGTCTCAGCATCCAGAAGTCTCCTACTTAGATAAAACACAACTCGCTCTTTGCCTTCAAATTCTTGGATCAAAACAGAGCCGATGGAATTCTCATCGGCCGACAAGTATAACCTGAACGGCACTCCTTTCTGCGGCGGAATCAAAACAGGCGGGGAACTAAGATAATTCTTGATCTCGTCGAACGCCTTCTGCTGCGCTGCCCCCCACACAAATTCTTGATCGGCCTTCAACTTTAATAACGGTGTGAAAGACTCAATTCTCCCTGATAAATTTGATATAAATCTCCTTACATAATTAACCTTGCCGATCAACGATTGCAACTCTGTCTTATTACTTGGTGGCTCTATAGTCTTAATGGCTCTGATACTTCGCTGACTAACTTCAATCCCTCGCTTATGAACCATAAAACCCAAAAACTGCCCAGCCGATACACCAAAAGCACACTTATTGGGATTCATTCTTAGTCCGTATTTCTTGGCCCTCTCCAGCACTCTTCGTAAATCGGCTATATGGCTTTCCCCACTTTTAGACTTAACCACCACATCATCAATGTAAATTTCCACCAACAAACCGATGAGATCATGAAATATATAATTCATCGCTCTTTGATAAGTCGCACCGGCACTCTTTAATCCAAAGTCATTACTACCCACTCATATAAACCGATAGCTCTAGGACATCGGAACGCAGTCTTGTGTATATCCTCTTTGGCCATGAAAATCTGATTGTATCCTGCATTGCCGTCCATGAAGCTGATAATCTTGTGTCCTGAGGCTGCATCCACCAGCAAGTCCGCTATCGGCATGGGGTATTCATCCTTAGGGGTAGCTTTATTTAGATCCCGAAAATCAATACATATCCTCAATTTCCCATTTTTCTTCTCCACCGGGACGATATTAGAAACCCACTCAGCGTATCGGCATGGTCTTATGAATTTGGCATCATATAACCTTGTGATCTCTGCCTTAATCGGCTCATATAATTCTGCTTTGAACCTCCTTGGAGCCTGTTTGAACGGCCGATACCCTGGTTTAATAGGCAGCCGATGTTCAACAATCGATCGGCTCAATCCTGGCATCTCATGGTACTCCCAGGCAAAACAATCCCGATATTCCTTCAGCAGCGCTATCAATTCCTCTCGTAGCTCAGGATGTAATTTTTTGCTTATGTACGTCAGCCTTGGCCTATCTCCTGGTCCAATATCGATCTCTTCCAAATCATCAGCCGAGGTGAATCCTTGCCCCAGTTTCCCCTCCAAGTCTTCAATAGATCCCATCAGAGTAACAATTCGGAGCCGACTTGCTGGATCGGCTGTATCCCCTGGCTAGTAACCTTGAGGTAATCTCCTTCCCAAACTCTTCCGGATAGGCAGTCAACACCATCGGCTTCCCAGACTGGTAGATCGGTCATGGCAATATTGGTCGACCGATCTGCTAGCACCACCTCGACTTGATCTCCCTGCCACTGTATTGGACATTGATGCATTGTCGAAGGCACGCAACAGTTCGCGTGAATCCAGTCCCTGCCGAGAAGCAAACTATATGACCCCTTCCCGTCAATGACAAAAAATGTGGTGGGTAATGTCTTATTCCCTACTGTCAGCTCCACGTTTAATACGCCTTTTGCTTCTAATGAATTCCCACCGAAGTCTTGTAACACCATATTTGTCTTGATCAAATCTTCGGCAGTCTTCCCCAATTTTCGGAATGTGGCTTGAGGCATAAGATTAACCGCTGCTCCTCCATCAACCAACATCTTTGTCATCGGCCTTCCGTTTACGTAACCCCTGATGTATAATGGCTTCAGGTGCCAATGCTCTGACTCCTCGGGTTTATCAAATGTAGCTTGGTCAGGTCGCAGTGTCAGCTGAGCGAAAACCTCCTCTCCACCCTCCTCATCTGACGAGAACGCCTTGTATTCTCTGGGCAGAAAGAAAACCATGTTCACTGGAGCCGATTCGCCTTCATCGTCCTTCCTCTTTACTTGCCAGACTTGTTTGGTCCTCTTGAGCCGATGACCGGCTTCCTCTTGATCTTGGCGCTGCTCTTCTTTTGCTCTCGGTGTCGTAATCGTTGTGCCCTTCTCTTCTGGTTCTTCGTGAATATGCCACTAGGACACCACTGAGGATTCTGAACCTGTTTCTCATGTGCTTCTTCTTCATCCTCTTCAAAAAGCTCTCCACGGATCGGCCCTAGTCGGCTATGAAATAACGCTCTTTTCCCAAACGGCCGATCTTGCGAAAACCTCTGCTGCCGATCATGGCGATCCATTACACGGCTACACTCAGGGCAATTCTCAGCCGATGGCAGCCTCATTCCTTGATCCCAGCAGAAACGAAAAAACGGGCAGTCCCAATGCGGATTATATCGTTCTGGTTCACCCTTCTGTTCTTCATATCTTGAGTATTTTTCTATCATATCCGATGAAGTAATCTTTGACTTGTACCTTCGATGTCCTGCTCCATCGGCTTGATCCTTTAATGATGACTCCGCATAGACCATGTTTACAGGGAACGGGTGCCCATCTATCTTCATTGGCTTTTTGTCTTCAAACTTGATTCGTCCTTGCTCAACAGCCAACTAAATTTGTTGCCGAAAAACCTTGCACTCATTAGTATGGTGTGATGTCTGTGACATCCTGGCCCAATTAGGATATGGCCCATATGGCCCATGAGTGCTATGTGCACATGAATAGTACCACCTTGCTAGTTGAGCAAGGGTTGAACTAACTTATAAGGCCTTGTCCCTCCAACCATAGTACTTCCGGGTTAACCCTTTTAACGAAGCGAGGACGAAAGTGTAAGTGGGGTGCTATGTGTAAGTGGGCCCACCCGTCGGTTGGGTTGGGCTGTGCGGTTCTGGAGGGCAGGGTGTTACAAATGGTATCAGAGCCGACCCTCGCGGTTGCGTGTACGGGTCAGTGTGCAGGCATATGGCGCATGGCGCATGTGGGCTCGGTGTGAGGCACATGGCATGGCATATGGCGCCGGCACTGGACGTACGGACGTGCGCTAAGAGGGGGCGCGTTCTTGGACATTTGCCTATATGCCTGTGTGGCTATACGGGTAAGTTGGACTGGCGGGGACGCCAGGTCCTTTGAGGGGGTTGTGTGTGTGACATCCTGGCCCAATTAGGATATGGCCATATGGGCCCATGAGTGCTATGTGCACATGAATAGTACCACCTTGCTAGTTGAGCAAGGGTGAACTAACTTATAAGGCTTGTCCCTCCAACCATAGTACTTCCGGGTTAACCCTTTTACACGAAGCGAGGACGAAAGTGTAAGTGGGGGTGCTATGTGTATGTGGGCCCACCCGTCTGGTTGGGTTGGCTGTGCGGTTCTGGAGGCAGGGTGTTACAACATGTCCATTGCAATATTTCTTCTTCTTTAGTTTTCGCTGATGGAATCACGTGGTTTGGCGGCAATTGTATTTGCTTTTTCCCGTAACAACAAGTCAAAAATCTTATCGGCTTTGCTTAACATCGAAATCATACCGTTCCTTCTCTTGCCGATATTTTGACCCATGGGCTATGATACTGACTTCTTGTTCTGGCCCACTCCTCCGCCAATCCAACCTCAGCATCGGATCCCTCATTATCTGAGCCTGATGACTGACCTGAACTGAGCACCTCTCCTGCTGGTACTTGTCCTTTTTCGCCTCTTGAAATCGCTTTCATGAGCCGACACCTTTTGTACCAGGTGCGACAAGATTCGAACTCTGTTGAGATGAAAAACCTCTCTTTGATTGGTGCCAAGAGTCCTGAACAAAGCCAGATCGGGCCAGATGTCCATCGCTCAGGTTCAAACTATAACACCGGTTCTGATATCTCCGAAATGCTGAATGTACCCGTACTGTTTCATCTAGTCGTTGCTTAACCGATGTCAATCTGACAGTCTCAGCTACATTGAATCCAGCGAAGAAATATTTGTGAAACTGTTTCGCCAGATCGGCCCACCCCCCGAACAGAATTGGCGGTAATGAGGAGAACCACTGTGATAACAAAGCGATCCATAGTGATAGGGGAAAAACCTAACCTCAGGGCCTCTTCAGCCGATGCCCCCCACACTGCGCCAGGAATCGACTGACATGTTCTACTGTAGACGTGTTGTCCTGCCCTGAAAACTTAGAAGAAATCCGGGACCCTGTATCGGTGTGGTAATGGAACCCTGTCAAACCACTCAGGATATGGGTGCCGATACATGAACGCTTGTTCCTTGGCTTGATCCCGAACTGCTCCCTTACTATCTCCTCAACCGTGCGACAATCTTCTCTCTTGCATTCTCCTGTTGATACTGCTGATACTGTATCGGCGGGGTTGGTTGCCGATTTTGCCTGTGATACTCCCTCTGGTAGGTACGCTGGATCGGCTCCCCCTCCCGGATAGTTTCTGCTGGTATCCCCCATAATAAGGTAGATCGGTGATATCCAGGAGGGATATCCTGTTGCCCCCAGCCTGGTTCTGTGCGAACAAATGTTCTGGTATATCCTTGCAATGTTGTAATAACTTGGCCTGGCTCTATCTTCGGTGGGAGAAAAACAGGGCCCGAGTTGGTTCTTGGGCAATCGACCCCATCAAACAGTCTTCTTGATAAGATTATGCAATGTATTTACTAAGACCCCCAACTGATTGATGAGCGCGTGGTGTACAGCCTCATTGACCATCTCCTGTAAAGGCTTGATTGGTGGACTCTCGGGTTGTGTGCGGCTCGATTCTCCTACCAGTACTGGTTTTGGAAACTGAGATTTCTGAATCGGCCCTTGCCTTGTCATACTGAAGGATTCTAGGCACAGCTTCTGGAAATTTGTCATGGTCTGTTCAATTTGCTATCTTTGTTCTTCAGTTAGATCTTCCATGGTGACCGGAATTACGTTGTCCGTCTTGACTTCTTTTCCGGCCATGTTGAAATCTTGATTGAAACTGTGTTTGTTGGAATCTTGGGTTGAAACTTCGTGTCCCACCGGGCGTGCCAAAAGCGTGTTGACACCGAAAACCCGCCGGGGGCCGTCCGGCGTCGGGTTGACACGCGAAGGCTTGGGAGATTTGCTTCACTCCAGTGCAGGTCCTAAAGTTTTTAGGTTCGTAGGCGTGCCAGTCAATTTGATCCTGTAATTGACAAGGAGGAAAATGTTAGATCAATGAGCCAATCGGCTAGAAGCCGATCTAGACTCGTTTCATCAGCCGATGGCCGATGCACACTGCAGCACTTATACATCGGCTTAAGGCCGATGACGGCAAGAGCAATAGCGTAATAACAAACAAATATCGAGCTAGCCGATCATCGAAGGGATGCTCAAAACCGGCTATAAACTTGATAAAATAAGCAAGTATAATGCATAAATAAATCAAATAGATCCTAGCTGATCACGGTCTAGTGTTACTGGTGTTGTTATGAAGGTGTGCCTGCACCCGGGCCCTTGCTTATATCGGCTCCCAGGATCTTCGTCTGCTGTCCGGGCCCATGTACTGGTCCTTACCTGGGCTCATGCCCGGGCCCTCACCTGGGATCGTGCCCGGGAACTTTCTTGTTCTTGTACTTGGATCGGCAGAATAAACCCATCGGCTAGCTCTTAGCCGATTGTAACAATAATGCAGGCAAGAACATATAATAAAGTATGCAATAACGTAAATGATAAATAATTGATAAGTTAGCCGACTACTGAATGGAACGAGCATAGGATAAGACAATGAATAAATGTAGTCGGCTTTAACAGATAACTTATCGGCTAAGCGCTCCGATAACACCATCGCACAACACCATCGGCTCATCAAGAGTAAAGCTATTATCGTCAGTCTAGTAGATCGGACTCAACCGTTGCAGCACAGACCGACAATGATAACGATGCCTCAATGGTCCGATAGATATAATGCGATCATGATGAAGATAACTTATCGGCTATGCACTCCGATAAGGCGCCTGCGCACAAAGTATCGGCCTAGCAGGACCGACTTATCACTAGCAGTTCAGTAGGTCGGACCTAACCGATGCAGCACGAACTGATGATAAATCGCTCCCAGTAAGTCGATACAGTCTATGCACGCGTGATGTGATATACCTAATCAATCTATGAGATCAAACTGAACTGATGCAGCCATAGATAAAGTAGAATATACCGTGGTAAGCCGACTACCATAAAACCGACTAGAATATCGGACCTAACGAGGAAGTCTAGCCGATTGGTAGCCGGGGTGACGAGACTTACCCTCTCGCAGGAGTTCGGGACCTAACCGATGCAGCCCGGCTCGAGAAGCAGGATCCCGTCGAAAGGGTGGCGATGCGCCGAATTTTGTATTGATCTGTAGTTTGATGATTTACAAGGTCCCCGGGCATAACGTATATATATCCCGAGTTACATGAGTCCTTATAGGCCACGGTATATGATTTCCTATCTATAATAGAAAACGCTAACTAGTCCTAACCGGACATGAGGCCAGGTTCCTTAAAAAAGATAAATCTTTTCCTAATATAGTAATTAACTGCCACGCACGGTCTTCACGGCTCTTTCTCGGACTCGGCCTGCTCCTTGAACCAATTTCTGTTAACCGACTGCAATCGTTCCCTTGACCGAATCTGATACAAGGCCTTACCAAATTTTGGCGTTAACACCTTGAATTAGAGATATAGCTAGATTCGGCAGACTTCGCTTGTATAGGAAGGAATATACAGTCTGGTCGGTGCGTTATGTCTCTAAGGGGAGATCTCCTAGTCGTAATCCGATGGGGACTCCTACCTTGTAACCCTGTCCCCCAGTATATAAGGGGAGGCAAGGGCGCCCCATGGGCAGGTTGAGTTGGTTTACCAGAATCACCACCACAAATCCTCAAAGGAATAACACCACAACTGGACGTAGGGTATTACTCGCATTGAGGCCTGAACCAGTATAAAATCTTCTGTGTTCCTTTGCAATCCACCGAGTTTCCATCCGCCGAGTAGCCCCATATATTTATTGCCGGTGTAAAACATCGACAGTTGGCGCGCCAGGTAGGGGCCCGGCGAATTCTTCATCAACAGATTCGATGGATCCCATCAACGGAGTCAAGGGCAACATGTTCTCCAATGGAGACACCATCACCTTCGGGAGTCTTGATTTCGTCGCCGATCAACTCGGCAATCTTTCCTTGGCTGAAGCAGATCCGATCTCGCCAGCCGAGGAGCCAGCCGGGCGTTGCGCCAGTCGGCCCAGGGACGTCGCCATCTCCTTCGACGATCTACTATGACAGTCCCTCACATCGCCGGACATCGGGACAACTCTCTCCTTCGGCGTCCGACTCGCGCTAGGACTTGAGCCAGCGCGGGTTAGGCCAACAGGGGGAGAGATCGTCAATCTCCCGTACGGATTCGGCGACGCTGTGCATCTACAACCTGCGCAGCAGACCCGACCTCCAGCGATTCAGTTTGGACACGGTCATGAACCGTTTCAGATTGGATCTAGAGAGGTCGGAGTCGTCCTAACTCCGATAAACTACTCGGAGTCCGACACCAAGTCGGATAGCGGTTCGAGCACCAACTCGGACTCCACCTTGGCAAGCTTCCTCCTCCCCCGCGAGATCTTCATGGCTTCAACGCCACCTTCCGAGGTGCGCCGACTGCAAGAGGAGCAACAAGAGGAGGCACGCCGACTACAACAACAAAGAGGAGGCCAACCGACAAGCTCGCAATGACGGGCTACGACAGGCTGGGCGAGCCGCCAGCAGCAGATCCTCCAGACCAAAGTCGGCGACCACGACGTCTTCGTCACGCTACAACAGAACGTCGTGGCCGCCGCAACCTGCTGACACGCTCCAGCTTGGGCCGGATCATCAGGCCACACCAACTATCACCAAGATCAAGGCGATGATTACTGCTGCCGCCTACCAGCAGCAAGAACAGTCAGGCAACACTCACATACCGACCCATCGGACGGGCTCTCCAGCGGCGGAGTCATCTGCATCAGCGCGACGTCAGGCGGCCGGCTCCACCCGGCAGCACGAAGAGTCCCGCCAAACAACGCTCGGCAATACCAACTACGACAACCGGTGGCGTCACCAGTACGACCGCCGACCCAATCAAGACCTCCGAGTGCGAATACAACGCGACCTTCGCCACACCATAAACGCCCGGCGCGAAGAGCGCGAAGAGGATGAACGCCGCCGACTGGAGGATGAACACGAGCGCTTCGGTCTCCACCACGAACGGCTACACCGCCAAAACCGAAGTTGGAGCCCTCACGATGACGAAGGCATTCCCAGCCTTCACTCGGGAGTTACAGGACGTCCGTGGCCAGTCGGCTTTAAGCCTACAGGAATCGAAAAGTACGACGGCAAGACCAACCCAGAGTCCTGGCTCACCGTTTACGTCCTGGCAGTACAAGCTGCTGGGGGCGACAGCAGAGCCATGGCTAACTACCTCCCAGTCGCATTAGCCGACTCGGCGAGAACATGGTTGACAGGCCTCCCAAGGCGGTCGATCGGTTCCTGGGGACAACTCAGGGAGCGGTTCATCGCTAACTTCTAGGGGACCTACAAGAGACCGGCTTCCGAGCACGACCTTTACCAGCTGCATCAAAAGAAGAACGAGTCTTTGCGTGAATTCATCAAAAGGTTTTCCGAGAAGCGCAATCAGATTCCAAGTATCAAAGACGAGGTCGTCATCGCCGCCTTCGCAAGGGGAGTAAAAAGACGCCCCGCTCATCGCGAAGTTCACTCGGAAGCCACATCCACTGTCCGAGCTCTTTTCGACATGGCCAACAAATACGCTGACTCGGCTGAACGCCGTCGCTGAGGCCTTCGACGAGAAGAAGGAGCCCCGACAAAAAGACAACAAGGCGAAAGCCGACAACGGAGCCGTCTCAGAATAAGTCTGGCAGCCGCAAGCGGAAGTCGGACAACGAGGTGGCCAACATGGAGCGCAGTCGGTCGCGGCCCAACGGAACAACGACTATCAGAAAGTCATGAGTGGGCCTTGCCCATTTCACCCAAAGGGCAAGCAGCCAAGGACTGCCACATGCTCAAGAAGTTTGCTTCGAGCAATCTTCATCGTCTGGCGCCGACAAGGACAAAGACAAGCCAGACTCAGGCCCGGCTGAGGATTTCCAGGATCCCCAAGCCGAACTCAACTACATCTTTGGGGGACCACTTGCGTACGAATCCAAACGCAAGCAGAAGCCTTCAATACGCGACATCAACACGGTCTCCGTGACAGAACCCCCAATACCTGCACTGGTTGGAAACGGCCATCACCTTCAATCGCGCAGATCACCCAGATCGGATTTCCCACCCGGGACGATATCCACTCGTCCTGGACCCGGTCGTCAAAAATATCAAGCTGAAGAAAACCCTCATCGACGGAGGCAGTGCGCTCAACATCCTGTTCGCCAAGACTTTGGACGAAATGAGAATTCCTCGTTCAGAATTACGGCCGAGCACCGCGCCCTTCCATGGGATAATTCCCGGCTTGTCATCAACCCCACTCGGGCAGATAACCTTGCCGGTAACCTTCGGCACGCGGGACAACTTCCGTATAGAAAACATCTGCTTCGAGGTCGCCGACTTCGAGACCGCGTATCACGCGATACTCGGACGACCGGCCCTCTCCAAATTCATGGCGATACCGCACTATACGTACATGGTGCTGAAGATGCTCGGGCCAGCAGGAGTCCTCTCCCTCCGCAGTGACGTAAGCAAGCCTTCACTGCGACAAGGAGAGCTGCGAACTGGCTCAACACAAGAAGCGGCAGTCGGGCGCGATAGCATCGGCAGCCGCACAACCTGAAGTCGATCAAGATCCAGTTCCGGCGAAAAAAGCAGCGAAGTCGGGAATTTCAGCGGACTCTGACACGAAGAAGATCCCCCTGGACCTTCCGACCCTAAGACTGCCTAGTCGGGACCGACTCGACCAAATAGGAAGACGTGCTCGTCACCTTCCTCCAAGCCAACAAGGATATCTTCGCGTGGAAACCGTCCGACATGCCAGGCGTACCAAGGGAGGTGATCGAGCACGCCCTACACGTGTCAAGACAGATGCCAAGCCTGTCAAGCAACGGCTGTGCGCTTCGCTCAAGACCGCAAAGAGCTATTCAGGAGGAAATTACAAGCTCCTCACAGCCGGGTTCATCAAGGAAGTCTACCACCCGGACTGGCTGGCAAACCAGTTCTGGTCCGGAAGAAAAATGGTAAATGGGGCTGTGCGTCGACTACACCGACCTCAACAAAGCGTGCCCCAAGGACCCATTTGGTCTTCCCAGGATAGATCAGGTGGTTGACTCCACGGCTGGGTGCGACCTACTCAGTTTTCTCGACTGCTACTCGGGATATCATCAAATCAGCCTGAGGGAAGACTGTTTGAAACATCTTTCATCACGCGTTTGGAGCGTATTGCTATATCACAATGCCGTTGGTCTGAAAAACGCGGGCGCAACCGACCAACGGGCTATTCAGCGCTGTCTGCACACTCAGATTGGGCGCAACGTGGAAGCCTACGTCGACGATGTGGTGATCAAGACAAAGTCCAAAGAAGACTCATTGCTGACTTGGAAGAACCTTCCAAAACCTTTCTGAAGATTCAAGATGAAGCTGACCCAGAAAGTGCGCCTTCGAGTGCCGTCTGGAAAGTTACTCGGCTTCATCGTCTCGCATCGCGGCATCGAGGCCAACCCGGAGAAAGTTAACGCCATCAGGAACATGGGCCCCCGACAACTCAAAGACGTCCAGAAGTTGACAGGTTGCATGGCGGCACTCAGCCGGTTTATTCCCGACTAGGCGAACGGGGCATGCCCTTCTTCAAGCTACTCAAAAGGCACAATTTCAAATGGACTCCGGAAGCCCAACAAGCCTTCGAAGACTTCAAACAGTTCCTCACGTCACTCCCGTGTTAGCATCACCCTTACCCAGAACCGCTAATGCTATACCTGGCGGCAACCACTCACGTAGTCAGCACGGTGCTGGTGGTTGAGCGATCCGAACAGGGTCATCTTCAGAAAATACAACGGCCATCTACTTTGTCAGCGAGGTCCTTGCCGACTCAAAACAAGATATCCGCAGGTCCAGAAGCTGCTATACGGCCTACTCATCACAGTCGGAAGCTGGTGCATTATTTTCAAGCACATCAAGTCACGGTGGTCACAGCGTTTCCACTCGGGGATGTCCTTCATAATCGCGAGGCCACTGGCCGGATCGCTAAATGGGCACTCGAGTTGATGGCGTTCGACATCACTTTCAGCCATGAACAAATCAAATCTCAAGCTCTAGCCGACTTCGTGGCCGAGTGGACAGAAGTTCAACTGCCAACAACAGCAAAGCTAGAGTACTGGACAATGTACTTCGACGGTTCCTACGGATAAGGGCGCCGGGGCTGGAGTCATATTGACATCCCCACTGGCGAAAAAACTGAAGTACGTTCTACAAATCCACTTCCCGGCTTCCCACAATGTCGCCGAGTACGAGGCACTTTCACGGGCTCCGCATCGCTATATCACTTGGCATACGTCGACTGGTTGTGTGCGCGGAGATTCCAACTCGTGGTAAACCAAGTCATGAAAGACTGGACCTGTCTCGACGATACCATGGCGGCATACTGTTAGGAAGTCCGCAAGCTGGAAAATAAGTTCGACAAGGGCTGGAAATCACACATGTCCTGCGCCAATACAACGACCCGGCGGATGAGCTGGCAAACATGGGATCCAAAGCGAGAATCAGGTTCCGACTGGAATCTTTCGTCGAGCAACTTATGGAGCCATCAGTCAAGAAGAAACCAGCACCAGAGCAGTGGGAGGCGAGCCTACCCGGCTACAGAAGGTGCTGCACATATGTCAAGACTGGAGGACTCCTGTTGTCAAATTTCTCCTGGAGATGAACTCCCAGAAGATCGCAATCAAGCCGAGCAGATCAAGCGTCGAAGCAAAAGCTTCCTGCTAGTCGGAGAAGACTGTACGAAGAAGTGCATCCGGCGTCCTCATGCGCTGCGTCACCACCGAGGAGGCAAGCAGATTCTGCATTCGATCACTCGGGCATATGTGGCAACCATGCCGCATCCAGGACGTTAGTCGGAAAGGCTTACCGGCAGGGATTTTTCTGGCCACAGCAGTAACAGACGCCAAAGACATCGTCGCAAGTGTGAGGTTGCCAGTTTCTATCGCAAGACAAACAAATCTCCCAGCCAGGAACTCCAAACTATCCATCTCTTGGCCATTTGCAGTATGGGGGCTCGACATGGTCGGGCCTTCAAGAAAGCGCAGGAGGGTTCACACATTTATTCGTCACGGTGGATAATTCACCAAGTAGATTGAGGCTAAACCCGTTGCAACAATTACAGCGGCACGAGCAAAGGACTTCATCATGAGTATACTATACCGGTTTCGGGGTCCCAACCGCATCATCACCACAATGGTACTCAGTTCACGGGCGTATTCCAAGATTTATGCGACGATTTCGGCATCAAGATCTACTATGCATCTGTGGCACACCCGCGGAGCAACGGTAGGTTGAACGAGCCAACGGTATGGTCTTACAAGGCATCAAGGCAGGATATTCGACCGACTACAACCATATGCAGGCCGGTGGGTCAAGAACTCCCATCCGTTCTCTGGTCTCTCAGAAAGTTAGTCGGGCAACAGGGCAATCCCCTTTCTTCCTGGTCTACGGTGCCGAGGCATGCTACCGACAGAGATACAGTTCGGCTCTCCGCGAGTCGGGCTTACTCAGAATGACTCCAACAATACCGACTGGATCGATTAGATCAGCTGGAAGAAGCAAGAGACACAACAATCCAGTCGGCAAGGTATCTTCAAGGCCTGACGTGCTACCACATAATCGCAATGTCCGTGGCCGCGCCTTTTTTGGTCGGGGATCTCGTTCTGAGGAAATACAAACCACCAAGGACAGGCACAAACTATCCCCAATCTGGAAGGGCCGTTCATTATAGCCGAGGTCACGCGGCCAGCGCCTACCGACTGAAGACCAAAGACGGCGTCCTCAGCAACTCATGGAACATAGAACAGCTACGTCCTTTCTATACCTGATATTATAATTTTCACATGTGTACAGTTTTGACTCACTACGCCGCTTGTTATCAAGAGTAGTGAGTCGGGGGCTGCATGTATATATGTGTTCTGTCAATAACATACGAGCTTATTTCGACCCCGGTTATGAAGCCTTACTACACTGATGCGTTTGCCCGAGTATAGCAATCTTACTGAACATTTTTATTAAGTTCTATCAGACTAACTCGGTGCATATACATCGAGGTAAAGCTAATGACAACGAGTGATAAGCTTGGCGGCACGACACACATATTTACATGACATGTTTTACAAAAGTTTATTATACATCGACTACATAATGTTGCCTTTTACAGACCCAGGTCTCGGGTAATCTCAGCAGTCGGCTTCCTGGCGATCAGCTCCAGTGCTTCCTCGTTGTCTCTTCGGAAACCCCTCCCCGATGGCTTCAATATCGCCCTTGGTAGATGGACTTGGTCATAGCAAGGGTCTGGGCCATGCGGCAACGCTCATCTGAGTACCTTTTCAAGGCACTCGGCGCATCCTCGAGACGCCCCATTATTGGGGAATTCTGCTGCAAGCTGGTCCCCACAGGGGGGGATCTATGAGGTCAAGGAGCCCTTTCACGGACCCGACGAGGGCCTCCCGTGTCTCCTGATTGACCTTATCTCCTCCGTGTAGAACTGGTACTAGGCCTGGACATAAGTGGCTCTCATGTCTGACTTTTCTTACCCAGCCTCTTTCAACTCGGCCGCATGCAAGTAAGCTTGTCAAATTCGGCTACACACGGATAACTAATGGATTGGCTGAGATCACAGTCAGGCTGTTGAGGACTTACTTTCGTAGTCGGCTCTCACCCGGCCCAGGTCTTCTCCAGTTCAGCCTTTTTCCTTGCCGAGCTTGGGGGGGGGACGCGGCTTCTCCAACTGGCCAAAATAGGACTTCTCTGCGCTGTTCGGGTCTTCAACTCTGCTTCCCAAGCAGATTCAGCAACCGTGTTGCGGGTGAATAATGGGTTCGGGAAGCCTTCTGACTCTGTTAACGCCAAAATTTGGTAAGGACCTGTATCATATTCGGTCAAGAGGACGGTTGCAGTCGGATAATGGAAATTGATCCAAGAAGCAGACCGAGTCTGAGAAGGAGCCGTGAAGACCGCGCGTGGCAGTTAATTACTATAGTTATTAGGAAAAGGTTATTCTTTTAGGAAACCTGACTCGTGTCCGGTCAGGTCTCGTTAGCGTTTCTGTTATAGATAGGAATCATATATCGTGTCCTATAAGGACTCATGTAACTCGGGGTATATATACGTATGCCCGGGGACCTTGTAATCTATCACAACGATCAATACAAATTCGGCGCATCGCCACCCCTTCGACGGGATCCTGCTTCTCGAGCCGGGCTGCATCGGTTAGGTCCGAACTCCTGCGAGAGGGTAAGTCTCGTCACACCGACTACCAATCGGCTAGGACTTCCTCGGTTAGGTCCGATATTCTAGTCGGTTTATGGTAGTCGGCTTACCACGATATATTTACTTTATCTATGGCTGCATCAGTTCAGTTTGATCTCATAGATTGATTAGGTATATCACATCACGTGTGCACAGATTGTATCGACTTACTGGGAGCGATTTATCATCAGTTCGTGCTGCATCGGTTAGGTCCGACCTACTGAACTGCTAGTGATAAGTCGATCCTGCTGAGCCGATGCGTTGTGTGCAGGCGCTTTATCGGAGTGTATAGCCGATAAGTTATTTTCATCATGATCGCATTATATCTATCGACTCATTGAGGCATTGTTATTATTGTCGGTCTGTGCTGCAACGGTTAGGTCCGATCTACTAGACTGACGATAATAGCCTTACTCTTAATAAGCCGATGGTGTTGTGCGATGGTGTTATCGGAGTGCTTAGCCGATAAGTTACCTGTTAAAGCTGACTACATTTATTCATTGTTTTATCCTGTGTTCGCTTTATTAAGCAGTCGGCTAGCTTATCAATTATTTATCATTTACGTTATTGCATATTTTATTATTTGTTCTTGCCTGTATTATTGTCACAATCGGCTAAGGGATAGCCGATGGGTTCATTCTGCCGATCCAAGCACAAGTACAAGCAGGTTCCCGGGCACGACCCCAGGTAAGGGCCCGGGCATGAGCCCGGGTAAGGACCAGTGCATGGGCCCGGACAGAGGACGAAGATCTTGGGAGCCGATATGAGCAAGGGCCCGGGTGCAGGCATACCTTCATAATAATACCAGTAACACTAGATCATGATCAGCTAGGATCTGTTTGATTTATTCATGCATTATACTTGCTTATTTTATCTAGCTTATAGCCGGTTTTCGAATATCTCTTCGATGATCGGCTAGCATGATATTTGTTTATTATTACATTATTGTCCTTGCCATCATCGGTCTTAAGCCGATGTGTAAGTGCTACAGTGTACATCGGCCATCGGCTGATGAAACGAGTCTAGATCGGCTTCCAGCCGATTGGCTCATTGATCTAACATTTTCCTCCTTGTCAATTACAGGGTCAAATTGACTGGCACGCCTACGAACCTCAAACTTTAGGACCTGCACTGGAGTGAAGCAAATCTCCCAGGCCTTCGCGTGTCACCCAGACGCCGAACCAGGACCCGGCGATTTTCGGCGTCAACACGCTTTTGGCACGCCTGGTGGGACACGAAGTTTTGAGCCCAACAAACATTGTTTCAATCAAGATTTCAACATGGCTGGAAAAGAAGTCAAGATGGACAACGTAATTCCGGTCACCATGGAAGATCTAACTGAAGAACAAAAACAGCAAGTTGAACAGACCATGACAAATTTCCAGAAGCTGTGTTTAGAATCCTTCAGTATGACAAGACAAGGGCCGATTCAGAAGTCTCAGTTTCCAAAACCAGTACTGGTAGGAGAATCGAGCCGCATACAACCTGAGAGTCCACCAATCAAGCCTTTACAGGAGATGGTCAACGAGGCTGTGCACCACGCACTCATCAATCAGTCAGGGGTCTTAGTAAATACATTGCACAACCTTATCAAGAAGACTGTTGATGGTTCGATTGCCCAAGAGCCAACTCGGGGTCCTGTTTTTCTCCCACCGAAGATAGAGCCAGGCCAAGTTAATTACAACATTAGCAGAGATGTACCAGAACACTTGTTCGCGCAAAACCAGGCCGGGGGGCAACAGGATATCCCTCCTGGATATCACCGATCTATTTATTATGGGGGATATCAGCAGAACTATCCGGGAGGAGGAGCCGATCCAGGTACTTACCAGAGGGAGTATCACAGACAGAATCGGCAACCAACCCCGCCGATGCAGTATCAGCAATATCAACAGGAGAATGCAAGAGAGGAAGATTTGTCGGCACGGGTTGAGGAAATAGTAAGGGAGCAGTTCGGGATCAAGCCCAAGGAGCAAGCGTTCATGTATCGGCACCCATATCCTGAGTGGTTTGACAGGGTTCCGTTGCCACACCGATACAGGGTCCCGGATTTCTCTAAGTTTTCAGGGCAGGACAACACATCTACAGTAGAACATGTCAGCCGATTTCTGGCGCAGTGTGGGGAAGCATCGGCTGAAGAGGCCCTAAGGGTTAGGTTTTTTCCCTTATCATTATCTGGATCGGCTTTTACATGGTTCTCCTCGTTACCGCCGAATTCTGTTCGGGGGTGGGCCGATCTGGAGAAACAGTTTCACAAATATTTCTTCGCTGGGATTCACGAGCTGAGACTGTCAGATTTGACATCGGTTAAGCAGCGACCAGACGAAACAGTACCGGAATACATTCAGCGATTTCGGGATATCAGAAGCCGGTGTTATAGTTTAAACCTGAGCGATGGGCATCTGGCCGATTTAGCTTTTCAGGGACTCTTGGCGCCAATCAGAGAAAGGTTTTCGTCTCAAGAGTTCGAATCTTTGTCGCACCTAGTACAGAAGGTATCGGCTCATGAAAGCCGGTTTCAAGAGGCGAAAAAGGACAAGTACCAGAGGAGAGTTGCTCAGGTTCAGGTCTATTCAACGGATTCAGATGATGAGGAATCCGACGCTGAGGTTGGATTGGCGGAGTGGGCCAGGAACAAGAAGTCGGTATCATGCCCATGGGTCAAAGATATCGGCAAAGAGGAACGATATGATTTCGATGTGAGCAAAGCCGATAAGATCTTTGATTTGTTGTTGCAGGAAAAGCAAATACAATTGCCGCCAAACCACGTGATTCCATCAGCCGAAGAACTAAAGAAGAAGAAGTATTGCAAGTGGCACAACGCGATATCGCACCATACTAACGAGTGTAAGGTTTTTCGGCAACAAATTCAGCTGGCCGTCGAGCAAGGACGAATCAAGTTTGAAGATAAAAAACCAATGAAGATAGATGGGCACCCGTTCCCCGTAAACATGGTCTATGTGGAGTCATCGTCCAGAACTCAAGCCGATGAAGGAAAACGTCAGAGTAAATCGAGGATTACTTCATCAGGTATGATAGAGAAGTACTCAAGGTACGATGAACAGGGGGATGGACCGGAACAATATAATCCGCATTGGAACTGCCCGTTTTTTCGTTTCTGCTGGGATCAAGGGATGAGATTGCCATCAGCTGAAAATTGCCCCGAGTGCAGCGGTACAGGGAATCGGCATGATCGCCAGCAGGAGTGTTCGCGGGATCGGTCGCCTGGGAAAAGAACATCGGTTCATAGCCGATTGGGGCCGATCCATGAAGAGTTCTTTGAAGAAGATGAAGAGGAAGCGCATGGGAAACAAGTCCAGAATCCTCAGTGGTGTCCTAGCGGCATATTCACGAAGAATCAGAAGAGAAGGGCACAACGGCTACGACACCGAGAACAGCAAAAGGAGCAATGCCAGGATCAAGAGGAGGTTGATCATCGTCCCAAAAAGACTAGGCAAGTTTGGCAAGTGAAGAAGAAGGACGATGAGGACGTATCAGCACCGGTAAATATGGTGTTCTTTTTGCCTCGGGAGTATAAAGCGCTTTCATCAGATGAAGAAGGAGATGAGGAGGTTTTCGCTCAACTAACGCTGCAATCTGATCAAGCTATATTTGATAAACCTGAGAAGTCAGAGCATCGGCACTTAAAGCCGTTATACATCAAGGGATACGTAAATGGGAAGCCGATGACAAAGATGTTGGTTGATGGAGGAGCCGCGGTTAATCTCATGCCTCATGCTACGTTCCGGAAATTGGGGAAGACTACCGAAGACCTGATCAAGACAAATATGGTGCTAAAAGACTTCGGTGGGAATTCATCTGAAGCGAAAGGCGTATTAAACGTGGAGCTGACAGTAGGGAGTAAGACATTACCCACCACGTTTTTTGTGATTGACGGAAAGGGGTCGTATAGTTTGCTCCTCGGCAGGGACTGGATTCACGCGAACTGTTGCGTGCCTTCGACAATGCATCAATGTCTAATACAGTGGCAGGGAGATCAAGTCGAGGTGGTGCAAGCAGATCGGTCGACCAATATTGCCATGACCGATCTACCAGTCTGGGAAGCCGATGGTGTTGACTGCTTATCCGGAAGAGTTTGGGAAGGAGATTACCTCAAGGTTACTAGTCAGGGGATACAGCCGATCCAGCAAGTCGGCTCTGAATTGTTACTCTGATGGGCTCCATTGAAGACTTCGAGGGAAATTGGGGCAAGGATTTACGTCGGCTGATGATTTGGAAGAGATTGATATAGGACCAGGAGATAGACCAAGGCCGACGTATATAAGCAAAAAATTAAGTCCTGAGCTACGAGAAGAATTGATAGCATTGTTGAAGGAGTATCGGGATTGTTTCGCCTGGGAATACCATGAGATGCCAGGGTTAAGCCGATCGATTGTTGAACATCGGCTACCTATTAAACCAGGGTATCGGCCATTCAAGCAGGCTCCAAGGAGATTCAAGGCAGAATTATATGAACCGATCAAGGCGGAGATCACAAGGTTGTACGATGCCAAGTTCATAAGGCCATGCCGATATGCTGAGTGGGTTTCTAATATCGTCCCGGTAGAGAAGAAAAATGGAAAATTGAGGATATGTATTGATTTCCGGGATCTAAATAAAGCTACCCCCAAGGATGAGTACCCGATGCCGATAGCGGATTTGTTGGTGGATGCAGCGTCAGGCCACAAGATTATCAGCTTCATGGATGGCAATGCAGGATACAATCAGATTTTCATGGCCGAAGAGGATATACACAAGACTGCGTTCCGATGTCCTGGAGCTATCGGTTTGTATGAGTGGGTAGTAATGACTTTTGGATTGAAAAGTGCCGGTGCAACCTATCAAAGAGCAATGAATTATATATTTCATGATCTCATCGGTTTGTTGGTGGAAATTTACATTGATGATGTGGTGGTTAAATCTAAAAGTGGGGAAAGCCATATAGCCGATTTACGAAGAGTGCTGGAGAGGGCCAAGAAATACGGACTAAGAATGAATCCCAATAAGTGTGCTTTCGGTGTATCGGCTGGGCAATTTCTGGGTTTTATGGTTCATGAGCGAGGAATTGAAGTTAGTCAGCGAAGTATCAGAGCCATTAAGACCACAGAGCCACCAAGCGATAAGACGGAGTTGCAATCGTTGATCGGCAAGATTAATTTTGTGAGGAGATTCATATCAAATTTATCAGGGAGAATTGAGTCTTTCACGCCGTTATTGAAGTTGAAAGCCGATCAAGAATTTGTGTGGGGGGCAGCGCAGCAGAGGGCGTTTGACGAGATCAAGAATTATCTTAGTTCCCCGCCTGTTTTGATTCCGCCGCAGGAAGGAGTGCCGTTCAGATTATACTTGTCGGCCGATGAGAAGTCCATCGGTTCTGTTTTGATCCAGGAGTTTGAAGGTAAAGAGCGAGTTGTGTTCTATCTAAGTAGGAGACTTTTGGATGCTGAGACGAGATATCCAGCGGTGGAGAAGTTATGCTTGTGTTTATATTTCTCGTGTACAAAGTTGAGGCATTACATCCTATCGGCTGAATGTACAGTAGTTTGCCAGGCCGATGTGGTCAAATATATGTTGTCGGCTCCAGTCTTGAAAGGGCGAGTTGGCAAGTGGGTTTTTGCCTTGACAGAGTTTGACTTGAGGTACGAATCGGCTAAAGCAATCAAGGGACAAGCAGTGGCCGATTTTATTGTCCAGCACAGGGGGTCTCACGAGGACTATGTGGAGCCGATCCCGTGGGTCTTATTTTTTGATGGATCGGTTTGCAGGCATGGATCTGGTATCGGTTTGGTTATTGTGTCGCCTCGGGGGGCAAGTTTTGAGTTTGCTTTTACAATTAAGCCTTATCGGACTAACAATCAGGCGGAGTACGAGGCGGTGCTGAAAGGACTTCAACTATTAAAGGAGATCGGGGCCGATATTATAGAGATTATTGGTGATTCTTTGTTGGTGATCAAACAGTTATCTGGAGAATATGAGTGCAGGGATGATGTTTTGAGATCATATTATGAAGAGTGTGTGGATTTGTTGAAGGGTTTCAAGATGGTGTCAATGAATCATATTCCCAGAGAGCAGAATTTGGAAGCCAATGATCTTGCACAAATTGCTTCAGGATATCGGTTGAATAGGCAGGTTGAGGTGGAGATAGCCGATATTGATGTCCAGAACAAGGCCGATGACTGGAGACAGGAGATAATTGATTACTTACGAAACCCGTCGCAGTCTGTTTCCAGGAAGATTCGGTATAAAGCTACTAAATATGTGCTACTTGATGAGGAGTTGTATTATCGGACGTTTGAGGGAGTTCTGCTTAGATGCCTGGATTTGGAAGAAGCCAAAGTGGTTATGTGTGAAGTGCACGAAGGCATCTGTGGAACTCATCAATCGGCTCATAAGATGAAGTGGTTGTTGAGAAGAGTAGGGTATTTTTGGCCGACAATGCTGGAAGATTGCTTTAGGTATTATAAAGGGTGTCAAGATTGTCAGAAGTTTGGAAATATACAGCGGGCACCGGCATCGGCTATGAATCCTATCATCAAACCGTGGCCGTTCAGAGGATGGGGAATTGATATGATCGGCCAGATTTTTCCTCCATCAAGTAAGGGACATAAGTTTATATTGGCAGCAACAGATTATTTCACCAAGTGGGTAGAGGCAATTCCTTTGAAGAAGGTCACGTCCAAAGAAGCGATTGAATTTATCAAGGAGCATATCATTTATCGGTTTGGGATTCCTCAGACGATAACTACTGATCAGGGGTCTATTTTTGTTTCTGATGAGTTTCAACAGTTTGCTGCCAGTATGGGAATCAAGTTATTAAATTCATCGCCTTATTATGCTCAAGCCAATGGGCAAGCAGAAGCTTCTAACAAGAGTTTGATCAAGTTGATTAAGCGGAAAATTGATGAGCAGCCACGGCGATGGCATTCTACATTAGCCGATTCACTATGGGCCTATCGGATGGCATGCCACGGGTCTACTCGGGTACCGCCGTATCAGTTGGTATATGGACATGAGGCGGTTTTGCCGTGGGAAACTAACATCGGCTCTAGAAGACTTTCTTTGCAGAATCAATTGACGGCCGATGATTATTATAACTTGATGGCAGATGAACTTGAAGATTTAGCTCAGAATCGGTTGAGAGCGCTAGAAAGAATCAAGGAGAATAAGGCTAGGGCAGCTCGGCATTACAACAAAAAGGTGGTGAATAAGTCGTTTGCCGAGGGGGACCTTGTGTGGAAGTTGATTTTGCCGATCGGGTCCAGAGATAATAAGTTCGGAAAATGGTCGCCTAATTGGGAAGGACCTTATCGGATTAATCGCTGTGTGCCTGGTAACGCATATATATTAGAAGATCTTGACGGGACGGAGTTTGCTAAAGCACTTAATGGGAAATATCTCAAGAAATACTACCCTAGCGTTTGGATCAATTCTTAAATCGGTTAAGTACAGCCGATTTCTAAACAATTAGGAAAGCCGATGTTTTTTGTACGTCGCCTAAAGACAGCCGATATCAATTGATATCGCCTTTAGATCAAAACAAGCGGAAAAGTTATCAGGACTGAGAGAGATGGGTAGTAGAGCCGATCTGGTTATATGACAGCAGAAGGGTGATCGGCATGTTCCAGAAAATCGACAGTTACGAAGGTTTAAGATTTACAAGAATTTTTGGATCACTTCAATTGCGTGCAGGCGGATCTGGTCAATCTCATTGATAGCACGGATGTCATCTTTGTCGGTGCCTGGGATGGTCTTCAGGTTCTTGCGCCGATGAATGACTTGACGCACTGTCGCGGCAACCTTAGCCTCTTGGTCTTGGATGGCTTGCGGTAGACCGATTAGCTGGGATTCTGTTGCTGTAAGGTCTTTACGAACTATTTCAAGTTCTGCCAGCAAATCGGCCTCCTTTTTCTTCAGCTGGTCTAACTTAAGTTGGAGCTCTTGGGGGGCAGCGGCCATGTCATCAAGCTTTTTCTTCTCTGCTTGGGCTAATAGCCGATCGGCTTGGATGTCTTCGGTAGTCTTCTGTTGGTCAGCGCGATCGGCTATGCGCTGTCTAAGCTTGATGAGTTTAAATCTATGGGATTCCAGATATGCTGCGGGGGTTAATGCGTCGACAAGTTCTTCGGGCAGATGGTGTTCAATTTCTGCGAATCTTGCCCGGATTGGCCCGCAATCTTCCGCTAGCGCGTCAATTGGGTTTTCCAGCCGACTGAGGATGCTCGTCAGATATTCACGTACGTCGGCTGGGAAGGATGGTTTGGTCGTTGCGCTGGTGGCTGTGGATTCTTCTACTTCTAAGTACTTGCCGATGTCAAAGGAGAACAGATCGGCTATGGACTGCAAAATTGGCGTCGGTAAAGGGATCAGTAGAAAAGTTAAGAGCAGAGTATAGACAAAAGAGTTACCTGAGGTAGGACATCGGCAGCTTGCGCGACATCGGCTTCAGGGGGATGAATAGGTTGTTCTCTGGAGAGGCCGATGTCAGCCGATGGAATAGGGGCAGTTTCATCGACAGCTGGAGGACTTGGTGCAAAGAGTGGGGCAGCTGAAGGGGCCATCGGCTCAGCGCTTGGAGGGATGGCAGAAGGAGGTTGAAAATCTGGAGCCGATAACTCGAGCTGAAGATGGAGCTGGTGAGATAAATGAGAGCGGGTAATAATGTGTTAAGATTTGGCGCATACCTGAGGAAGATGAGGGAGCCGATGTGGTCGGGGGAGAAGATGGCGTCGTGGCAACGACATCGGCATCGGTTTTCTGTTTCTTCAGGGAGGGGCGATGCGCTAACTTTTTCCTTTTTGGTCCCATCGGCCGAGGTGCCTTGAGAAGAGCCGATGGAGATGGGGCGTCGCGTCCTAAGTTCGGAGCAGCTGATGAGGGTTGGTACAGAATCGGCCGACCGCTGTTGCTTGTTGACGGGGGCTCGACGCTGGCGGCCTGCAAAGCAAGGGTCAGAGACGATTGAGGATGATATTTGAAGCTTGCAAGAGTTACCTCGTTGTCGGATTCAACATAGTCGGCGTCCAAACGGGAGCAATAACAAGTGGGCGCTAAGCAGAACAGATGTTTTTTTCCATTCCGACCACCATCGGACAAAAGGCTTGGTGTTGGCAGTGCAGACGTACACCTCGGTGGCAGCGCCTAGCAGGAGGGAGTCTGTCAAAGACCGCAGCCGATCATATTCCAAGGCGCTGCTGACCGTGCCCCGAGCCTGGAGTTTGTCGGTGAAGAACAGGCCGATCGGAAGCTGGCCAAGGCCGAGTTGACGGGAGCTGGTTGATGGGTGGTAGAACTCATACGATGGTTGAGTTCGGCCTAGAGAAAAGCCGGTTGGCAGCAGGCAAGGACTGATGGCCGATAGGAATATGGCTTTAGATTGATCATCGTTCAGAGCTTTGAGTGGATCAAAGTTGGAAGGCATCTCGAATGATGATGCGTCATTGTAAGCAAACCAAAGAGTAGCATCCCTGGTAAAGCCATAATAAAACCCCTTGAACCACTGACTAACTTCAGCAGGGGATATCTTGCCGCCGGAAAGGGCCGATGCAGCCTCACCCATAGAGATGCATCGGCGGTAGATGGGGTCTTGATCTTCTGGGTAATCAGCTGGGAAGGATTGCTTGAGGAGGGAAGTTTCTGGGATGGCCTTGGAGGTGTAAACATTAAGCCAGAGCTGTACGAACCACCAAGGACCCCCAATATGGCCGACGGGCTGGCCGGCCGATAGCTTAGTTGCCACCTGATGAAGCAGCTGGTAGGTGGCGCCAAGGAGATAGTGCCCTAACGGAATTTGTTTCCTATCGGCCAAGCACTCTGCTAGGCATTGCATATTGGTCGTCGGGCCGAGGGTTGCGCCACCAAGACGAACCGTTCCAAGCCACAAGTTCAGAAAAGCGACGTGCTCCCGATCATCAACCGGTCCAGTTCCTTTGTTGTGAAGAGATATGTACCTGGACCAGCCGCCGATGTTTTTTGTTTGGAGCCGGTGGGCAGGCTTGAACCGGAGTTTGAAGGGGTTGATGTAGCTTGTCGTGTCCAGGCAGGTGAGCATGGTCACATCTAGCAGAGTGGGGGTCATCGGCCCATGACCGAACAGAAAGGCATTGAGAGCATCAGACCAGAAGTACGAAGCCGATGCGAGCAGAGATTCATTCCTTTCCATATCGGCCAAGGAGAGGTTGATGCAGTGGCCGATGTGAGATTCTTCCCAGTAGATCCTCTTTGCAGCCGATACTCTGATGTACCAATCTCTCCATCCGGGCAATCTGCTCGGCCAGGACCTGAAGCTGTTGGTCCAGTCACTGACCAACATGGCCGAGTTCTTGAAGGGAGTGCGTTGGGTTTCGGCACTGATGAAATCGGTGGGATCTTCGCTGCCCATGGGGCCATGATAGAAAAAGCAGGGGTAATCGGCAGCCGGAATCAAGATCTGGGCTCTGAGATGCTACAGTAGACAAGAACACGACGAAGAACAGGTGAAGAACATGGCAAATCGGGTTCGTACAGATTGCAGATTGGGGAAAAGTAACCGGGTGAGAAGATTACCTCAGGAATTACAGATGCTGTTGCCATCGCGGAAATAGGAGAGGTTGCAGGAGTCGACGGACGGAGAGAGAGGTTGCAGTGATTCGTCTAGATTCGCTAGAGCTTGGTGAGGATGTGGAAGATGAAGCGGTGGTGCTCTGGTGATGTGAAAGTATAAAAAAGAGGGCAAGAAGACGAAGCGTTTTATAAAGGTATGACAGCCGAGCGGGAATTGAGGCCGTTGGCACTGTTTCAAACATTTATGGCAAGTGGGCTATCTTGGGCCGCCTCGGTATGGGAGAAATCTAGAGGCCCAAAGTTGGAAGAATTTCGGAATCCTACAGAGGAACTCCGAAATTGGGGGGCATGTGTTAACGCCAAAATTTGGTAAGGACCTGTATCATATTCGGTCAAGAGGACGGTTGCAGTCGGATAATGGAAATTGATCCAAGAAGCAGACCGAGTCTGAGAAGGAGCCGTGAAGACCGCGCGTGGCAGTTAATTACTATAGTTATTAGGAAAAGGTTTATCTCTTTTAGGAAACCTGACCTCGTGTCCGGTCAGGTCTCGTTAGCGTTTTCTGTTATAGATAGGAAATCATATATCGTGTCCTATAAGGACTCATGTAACTCGGGGTATATATACGTATGCCCGGGGACCTTGTAATCTATCACAACGATCAATACAAATTCGGCGCATCGCCACCCCTTCGACGGGATCCTGCTTCTCGAGCCGGGCTGCATCGGTTAGGTCCGAACTCCTGCGAGAGGGTAAGTCTCGTCACACCGACTACCAATCGGCTAGGACTTCCTCGGTTAGGTCCGATATTCTAGTCGGTTTATGGTAGTCGGCTTACCACGATATATTTACTTTATCTATGGCTGCATCAGTTCAGTTTGATCTCATAGATTGATTAGGTATATCACATCACGTGTGCACAGATTGTATCGACTTACTGGGAGCGATTTATCATCAGTTCGTGCTGCATCGGTTAGGTCCGACCTACTGAACTGCTAGTGATAAGTCGATCCTGCTGAGCCGATGCGTTGTGTGCAGGCGCTTTATCGGAGTGTATAGCCGATAAGTTATTTTCATCACGATCGCATTATATCTATCGACTCATTGAGGCATTGTTATTATTGTCGGTCTGTGCTGCAACGGTTAGGTCCGATCTACTAGACTGACGATAATAGCTTTACTCTTAATAAGCCGATGGTGTTGTGCGATGGTGTTATCGGAGTGCTTAGCCGATAAGTTACCTGTTAAAGCTGACTACATTTATTCATTGTTTTATCCTGTGTTCGCTTTATTAAGCAGTCGGCTAGCTTATCAATTATTTATCATTTACGTTATTGCATATTTTATTATTTGTTCTTGCCTGTATTATTGTCACAATCGGCTAAGGGATAGCCGATGGGTTCATTCTGCCGATCCAAGCACAAGTACAAGCAGGTTCCCGGGCACGACCCCAGGTAAGGGCCCGGGCATGAGCCCGGGTAAGGACCAGTGCATGGGCCCGGACAGAGGACGAAGATCTTGGGAGCCGATATGAGCAAGGGCCCGGGTGCAGGCATACCTTCATAATAATACCAGTAACACTAGATCATGATCAGCTAGGATCTGTTTGATTTATTCATGCATTATACTTGCTTATTTTATCTAGCTTATAGCTGGTTTTTGAATATTCCTTCGATGATCGGCTAGCATGATATTTATTTATTATTACATTATTGTTCTTGCCGTCATCGGTCTTAAGCCGATGTGTAAGTGCTACAGTGTGCATCGGCCATCGGCTGATGAAACGAGTCTAGATCGGCTTCCAGCCGATTGGCTCATTGATCTAACATTTTCTTCCTTGTCAATTACAGGGTCAAATTGACTGGCACGCCCTACGAACCTCAAACTTTAGGACCTGCACTGGAGTGAAGCAAATCTCCCAGGCCTTCGCGTGTCACCCAGACGCCGAACCAGACCCGGCGATTTTCGGCGTCAACACGCTTTTGGCACGCCCGGTGGGACACGAAGTTTTGAGCCCAACAAACATTGTTTCAATCAAGATTTCAACATGGCTGGAAAGAAGTCAAGATGGACAACGTAATTCCGGTCACCATGGAAGATCTAACTGAAGAACAAAAACAGCAAGTTGAACAGACCATGACAAATTTCCAGAAGCTGTGTTTAGAATCCTTCAGTATGACAAGACAAGGGCCGATTCAGAAGTCTCAGTTTCCAAAACCAGTACTGGTAGGAGAATCGAGCCGCATACAACCTGAGAGTCCACCAATCAAGCCTTTACAGGAGATGGTCAACGAGGCTGTGCACCACGCACTCATCAATCAGTCAGGGGTCTTAGTAAATACATTGCACAACCTTATCAAGAAGACTGTTGATGGTTCGATTGCCCAAGAGCCAACTCGGGGTCCTGTTTTTCTCCCACCGAAGATAGAGCCAGGCCAAGTTAATTACAACATTAGCAGAGATGTACCAGAACACTTGTTCGCGCAAAACCAGGCCGGGGGGCAACAGGATATCCTCCTGATATCATCGATCTATTTATTATGGGGATACCAGCAGAACTATCCGGGAGGAGGACCGATCCAGGTACTTACCAGAGGAGTATCACAGACAGAATCGGCAACCAACCCCGCCGATGCAGTATCAGCATATCAACAGGAGAATGCAAGAGAGGAAGATTTGTCGGCACGGGTTGAGGAAATAGTAAGGGAGCAGTTCGGGATCAAGCCAAGGAGCAAGCGTTCATGTATCGGCACCCATATCCTGAGTGGTTTGACAGGGTTCCGTTGCCACACCGATACAGGGTCCCGGATTTCTCTAAGTTTTCAGGGCAGGACAACACATCTACAGTAGAACATGTCAGCCGATTTCTGGCGCAGTGTGGGGAAGCATCGGCTGAAGAGGCCCTAAGGGTTAGGTTTTTTCCCTATCATTATCTGGATCGGCTTTTACATGGTTCTCCTCTTACCGCCGAATTCTGTTCGGGGGTGGGCCGATCTGGAGAAACAGTTTCACAAATATTTCTTCGCTGGGATTCACGAGCTGAGACTGTCAGATTTGACATGGTTAAGCAGCGACCAGATGAAACAGTACCGGAATACATTCAGCGATTTCGGGATATCAGAAGCCGGTGTTATAGTTAAACCTGAGCGATGGGCATCTGGCCGATTTAGCTTTTCAGGGACTCTTGGCGCCAATCAGAGAAAGGTTTTCGTCTCAAGAGTTCGAATCTTTGTCGCACCTAGTACAGAAGGTATCGGCTCATGAAAGCCGGTTTCAAGAGGCGAAAAAGGACAAGTACCAGAGGAGAGTTGCTCAGGTCAGGTCTATTCAACGGATTCAGATGATGAGGAATCCGACGCTGAGGTTGGATTGCGGAGTGGGGCCAGGAACAAGAAGTCGGTATCATGCCCATGGGTCAAAGATATGGCAAAGAGGACGATATGATTTCGATGTGGCAAAGCCGATAAGATCTTTGATTTGTTGTTGCAGGAAAGCAAATACAATTGCCGCCAAACCACGTGATTCCATCAGCCCGATAGAACTAAAGAAGAGAAAGTATTGCAATGGCACAACGCGATATCGCACCATACTACGAGTGTAAGGTTCGGCAACAAATTCAGCTGGCCGTCGAGCAAGGACGAATCAAGTTTTGAAGATAAAAAACCAATGAAGATAGATGGGCACCCGTTCCCCGTAAACATGGTCTATGTGGGGTCATCGTCCAGAACTCAAGCCGATGAAGGAAAACGTCAGAGTAAATCGAGGATTACTTCATCAGGTATGATAGAGAAGTACTCAAGGTACGATGAACAGGGTGGATGGACCGGAACAATATAATCCGCATTGGAACTGCCCGTTTTTTCGTTTCTGCTGGGATCAAGGGATGAGATTGCCATCAGCTGAAAATTGCCCCGAGTGCAGCGGTACAGGGAATCGGCATGATCGCCAGCAGGAGTGTTCGCGGGATCGGTCGCCTGGGAAAAGAACATCGGTTCATAGCCGATTGGGGCCGATCCATGAAGAGTTCTTTGAAGAAGATGAAGAGGAAGCGCATGGGAAACAAGTCCAGAATCCTCAGTGGTGTCCTAGCGGCATATTCACGAAGAATCAGAAGAGAAGGGCACAACGGCTACGACACCGAGAACAGCAAAAGGAGCAGTGCCAGGATCAAGAGGAGGTTGATCATCGTCCCAAAAAGACTAGGCAAGTTTGGCAAGTGAAGAAGAAGGACGATGAGGACGTATCAGCACCGGTAAATATGGTGTTCTTTTTGCCTCGGGAGTATAAAGCGCTGTCATCAGATGAAGAAGGAGATGAGGAGGTTTTCGCTCAACTAACGCTGCAATCTGATCAAGCTATATTTGATAAACCTGAGAAGTCAGAGCATCGGCACTTGAAGCCGTTATACATCAAGGGATACGTAAATGGGAAGCCGATGACAAAGATGTTGGTCGATGGAGGGGCCGCGGTTAATCTCATGCCTCATGCTACGTTCCGGAAATTGGGGAAGACTACCGAAGACCTGATCAAGACAAATATGGTGCTAAAAGACTTCGGTGGGAATTCATCTGAAGCGAAAGGCGTATTAAACGTGGAGCTGACAGTAGGGAGTAAGACATTACCCACCACGTTTTTTGTGATTGACGGAAAGGGGTCGTATAGTTTGCTCCTCGGCAGGGACTGGATTCACGCGAACTGTTGCGTGCCTTCGACAATGCATCAATGTCTAATACAGTGGCAGGGAGATCAAGTCGAGGTGGTGCAAGCAGATCGGTCGACCAATATTGCCATGACCGATCTACCAGTCTGGGAAGCCGATGGTGTTGACTGCTTATCCGGAAGAGTTTGGGAAGGAGATTACCTCAAGGTTACTAGTCAGGGGATACAGCCGATCCAGCAAGTCGGCTCTGAATTGTTACTCTGATGGGCTCCATTGAAGACTTCGAGGGCAAATTGGGGCAAGGATTTACATCGGCTGATGATTTGGAAGAGATTGATATAGGACCAGGAGATAGACCAAGGCCGACGTATATAAGCAAAAAATTAAGTCCTGAGCTACGAGAAGAATTGATAGCATTGTTGAAGGAGTATCGGGATTGTTTCGCCTGGGAATACCATGAGATGCCAGGGTTTAAGCCGATCAATTGTTGAACATCGGCTACCTATTAAACCAGGGTATCGGCCATTCAAGCAGGCTCCAAGGAGATTCAAGGCAGAATTATATGAACCGATCAAGGCGGAGATCACAAGGTTGTACGATGCCAAGTTCATAAGGCCATGCCGATATGCTGAGTGGGTTTCTAATATCGTCCCGGTAGAGAAGAAAAATGGGAAATTGAGGATATGTATTGATTTCCGGGATCTAAATAAAGCTACCCCCAAGGATGAGTACCCGATGCCGATAGCGGATTTGTTGGTGGATGCAGCGTCAGGCCACAAGATTATCAGTTTCATGGATGGCAATGCAGGATACAATCAGATTTTCATGGCCGAAGAGGATATACACAAGACTGCGTTCCGATGTCCTGGAGCTATCGGTTTGTATGAGTGGGTAGTAATGACTTTTGGATTGAAAAGTGCCGGTGCAACCTATCAAAGAGCAATGAATTATATATTTCATGATCTCATCGGTTTGTTGGTGGAAAATTTACATTGATGATGTGGTGGTTAAATCTAAAAGTGGGGAAGCCATATGGCCGATTTACGAAGAGTGCTGGAGAGGGCCAAGAAATACGGACTAAGAATGAATCCCAATAAGTGTGCTTTCGGTTGTATCGGCTGGCAATTTTCTGGGTTTTATGGTTCATGAGCGAGGAATTGAAGTTAGTCAGCGAAGTATCAGAGCCATTAAGACCACAGAGCCCACCAAGCGATAAGACAGAGTTGCAATCGTTGATCGGCAAGATTAATTTTGTGAGGAGATTCATATCAAATTTATAGGGAGAATTGAGTCTTCACGCCGTTATTGAAGTTGAAAGCCGATCAAGAATTTGTGTGGGGGGCAGCGCAGCAGAAGGCGTTTGACTGAGATCAAGAAATTATCTTAGTCCCCGCCTGTTTTGATTCCACCGCAGAAGGAGTGCCGTTCAGATTATAACTTGTCGGCAGATGTTATTACGATGAGAAGTCATCGGTTTCTTGTTTTGATCGCAAGAATTTGAAGGTAAAGAGCGATGTTGTGTTCTATCTAAGTAGGAGACTTTTGATGCTGAGACGAGATATCCAGCGGTGGAAAGTTATGCTTGTGTTTATATTTCTCGTGTACTAAGTTGAGGCATTACATCCTATCGGGCTGAATGTAAGTAGTTTGCCAGGCCGATGTGGTCAAATATATGTTGTCGGCTCCAGTCTTGAAAGGGCGAGTTGGCAAGTGGGTTTTTGCCTTGACAGAGTTTTGACTTGAGTACGAATCGGCTAAAGCAATCAAGGGACAAGCAGTGGCCGATTTTTTTATTGTCCAGCACAAGGGGGTCTCACGAGGTTATGTGGAGCCGATCCTCTGTGGGTCTTGTTTTTTGATGGATCGGTTTTTTGCAGGCATGGATCTGGTATTCGGTTTGGTTATTGTGTCGCCTCGGGGGGCAAGTTTTGAGTTTGCTTTTACAATTAAAGCCTTAAATCGGACTAACAATCAGGCGGAGTACGAGGCGGTGCTGAAAGGACTTCAACTATTAAAGGAATCGGGGCCGATATTATAGAGATTATTGGTGATTCTTTTGTTGGTGATCAAACAGTTTATCTGGAGAATATGAGTGCAGGGATGATGTTTTGAGGTCATATTATGAGCTGTGTGTGGATTTGTTGAATGGATTTCAAGATGGTTGTCAATGAATCATATTCCCAGAGAGCAGAATTTGGAAGCCAATGATCTTGCACAGATTGGCTTCAGGATATCGGCTGAATAGGCAGGTTGAGGTGGAGATAGCCGATATTGATGTCCAGAACAAGGCCGATGACTGGAGACAGGAGATAATTGATTACTACGAAACCCGTCGCAGTCGTGTTTCCAGGAAGATTCGGTATACTAAGCTACTAAATATGTGCTACTTGATGAGGAGTTTGTATTATCGGACGTTTGAGAGGGGAGGTTCTGCTTAGATGCTTAGATTTGGAAGAAGCCAAAGTGGTTATGTGTGAAGTGCACGAAGGCAATCCTGTGGCCTCATCAATCGTGCT
Source organism: Oryza meyeriana var. granulata (assembly GCA_003991445.1). NCBI lineage: Eukaryota > Viridiplantae > Streptophyta > Magnoliopsida > Poales > Poaceae > Oryza > Oryza meyeriana. The sequence goes on along the minus strand of RYFJ01003123.1, from coordinate 2,930 downwards.
CATAAGATGAAGTGGTTGTTGAAGAAGAGTGGGGTATTTTTTTTTTTTTGGCCGACAATGCTGGAAGATTGCTTTAGGTTATTATAAAGGGGTGTCAGATTGTCAGAAGTTTGGAAAATATCAGCGGGCACCGGCAATCGGCTATGAATCCTATCATCAAACCGTGGGCCTGTTCAGAGGATGGGGATTGATATGATCGCCAGATTTCCTCCATCAAGTAAGGGACATAAGTTTATATTGGCAGCAACAGATTTATTCACCAGTGGGTAGAGGCAATTCCTTTGAAGAAGGTCACGTCCAAAGAAGCGATTGAATTTTATCAAGGAGCAATATCATTTATCGGTTTGGGATTCCTCAGACGATACTACTGATCAGGGGTCTATTTTTTTGTTTCTGATGAGTTTCAACAGTTTGCTGCCAGTATGGGAATCAAAGTTATTAATTCTCGGCTATTATGCTCAAGCCAATGGGCAAGCAGAAGCTTCTAACAAGAGTTTGATCAAGTTGATTAACGCGGAAATTGAGATCGAGAGCAAACCACGGCGATGGTGGCATTCTACATTAGCCGATTCTTCTCCTATGGGCCTATCGGATGGCATGCCCAACGGGTCCTACTCGGGTATCCGCCGTATCAGTTGGTATATGGACATGAGGCGGTTTGCCGTGGGAAACTAACATCGGCTCTAGAAGACTTTCTTTGCAGAATCATTGACGGCCGATGATTATTATAACTTGATGGCAGATGAACTTGAAGATTTAGCTCAGAATCGGTTGAGAGCGCTAGAAAGAATCAAGGAGAATAAGGCTAGGGGCAGCTCGGCGGCATTACAAACAAAAAGGTGGTGAATAGTGTTTGCCGAGGGGGTGGACCTTTGTGGACGTTGATTTTGCCGATCGGCGTCCAGAGATACATAAGTTCGGATGGTCGCTTCTTAATTGGGAGTGACCTTTATCGGATTAATTCGCTGTGTGCCTGGTAACGCATATATATAGAAGATCTTGACGGGACGGCAGTTTTGCTAAAGCACTTAATGGGAAAATATCTCAATGAAATACTACCGCTAGCGTTTGGATCAATTCTTAAATCGGTTAAAGTACCAAGCCGATTTTCCAAACGATTAGGAAAGCCGATGTTTTTGTACGTCGCCTAAAGACAGCCGATATCAATTTTGATATCGCCTTCTAGATAAAACCCGCGGAAAAGTTATCAGGACTGAGAGAGTGGGTAGTAGAGCGATCTGGTTATATGACAAGCAGAAGGGTGATAGGCATGTTCCCAGAAAATCGACAGTTACAATAGGTTTAGATTTCACCGAATTTTTTGGATCATTCCTTTAATTGCGGTGCAGGCGGATCTGGTCAATTCCTCATTGACTATGCACTGCGATGGTCATCGTTTGTCGTGCCCTGGGATGGTCCTTCAGGTTCTTGCTTCGCCGATGAATGACTTGACGCACTGTCGCGGCGACCTTAGCCTCTTGGTTCTTCGATGGCTTGCGGTAGACGTTGTCCGATTAGCTGGTGCTTTCTGTTTGTGTAATGTCTTTGGACCGACTATTTCAAGTTCTGCCAGCAAGGATCTTTGGTCCTCCTTTTGTTCGTTCAGCTTGGTCTAAACTTAGTTGGAGCTCTTGGGGGCAGCGGCCATTGTCATCAAGCTTTTTTCTTCTCTGCTTGGCTAATAGCGCGATCGGCTTGGATGGTCTTCGGTAGTCTTCTGTTGTCAGGCCGGATCGGCTATGCGCTGTCCTAAGCTTGATGAGTTTAAATCTGATGGATTCCAGATATGCTGCCGGGGGTTAATTGCGTCGACAAGTTTCTTCGGGCAAGATTTGGTGTTCAATTTTCTGCGAATCTTGCCCGGATTGGCCCGACAATCTTCCCGCTAGCGCGTCATTGGGTTTCCAGCGACTGAGGATGCTTCGTTCAGATATTCACGAACGTCGGCTGGGAAGGATGGTTTGGTCGTTGCGCTGGTGGCTGTGGATTCTTCTACTTCTAAAGTACTTGCGGATGTCAAAGGAGAACAGATCGGCTATGGACTGCACCAAATTGGCGTCGGTAAAGGGATCAGTAGAAAGTTTAAGAGCAGAGTATGACAAAAGAGTTACCTGAGGTGGACATCGGCAGCTTTGCACGACCATCGCTTTCAGGGGGATGAATAGGGTGTTCTCTGAAGGGGCCGATATCAGCTTCGATGGGTGGGGCAGTTTATCGATCACCGTGGCTGCAGACTTGGTGCAAAGAGTGGGGCAGCTGAGAGGGGGACATCGGCTCAAGCGCTTGGAGGGATGGCATAGAAGGAGGTTGAAAATCTGGAGCGATGAACTTCCGCGCTGAAGATGGGCTTTGGTGAGATAAATCGGACGGGTTAATAATGGCTGTTAAGATTTGGTGCATCTGAGAAGATCAGGGAGCCGATGTGGTCGGGCGGGAGACAGATGGTCCGTCGTGGCATTCTCGACATCGGCAATCGGTTTCTTTGTTTCTTCAGGGCGGGGCGATGCGCTAACTTTTTTCTTTTTGGGTCCGATCGGGCCGAGGTGCCGTTGAGAAGGGCCGATGGAGAAATTGGGGCGTCGTCGTCTAAATTCAGAGCCAGCCTGATAGAGGGTTGGTACGATGGTGACCGCTGTTGCTTGTTGACGTGGGTCGACGCTGGCTGGCGCTGCGAAGCTAAGGTCAGAGACGATTGAGGATGATATATTGAGCTTGCAAGAGTTACCTCGTTGTCGATTCAAATAGTCGGCGTCCAAACGGGAGCCATAACAAGTGGGCGCTAAAGCAGAACAGTGTTTTTTTCCATTCGACACATTGGACAAAAGGCTTGGTGTTTGGCGTTGCAGACGTACAAACCTCGGGTGGCAGCGCTAGCAAGGAGGGAGTCCTGTCAAAGCATCCGCAGCCCAGATCGGGATATTCCAAGGCGC